>CANSGD010000300.1:0-526649 GCA_947645195.1 Patellifolia procumbens
TATGAAGCTCAAACCTTCAAAGCCAACTGGTCTTGCCAAGAAATTTTCCTTTTTCTCAGCTCTTTTGCCATTAGCAAACAAATCCTTGAAGCTTCTTTCCTACTTTCGCTGCGGCAAAACTCGCATCCTCTTTGTGTCCGTTACCCTGCAGTACATTAGAAAGAGTAGATCAGTAACCATGTACAAAACTCATATTGCTTCTTAACGAGGTTCTGCAAAGGCATTTTCTGAAATCTATCACAGTGAAACTAAAATCACCAAAGTAACCAAGGAATTTACCGAATTCCAAATTGAAGCTAATGCTAGCCGTGAATTTTGGAATGCGGGTTCACTAGTACTAGCGTATCTTCCACTTGGTCCTACTTCGTATTTAGCCTGTGTATTTTTTTGTGTCTAGACAAATCCCTTGCTGTTGTTCCAAATCTTGTGATCGTGTCTTCATCAGGAGATTGCGCCTCCGCTTCTAAATCGGAAATCAAGTGCAAGATGATAGTGAGATATTGTATAATCTTTCATCATCACAGGTATAATTCTGCAAAATCATTTACGGAGTACTATTAGCACGATTCAGCTCTACTATGATATCCGAACAATCGTATATTTCGCAAATGTATGACATTTCTTGCAGAAAAGGGCGAATTATCAACCAAGTACTTGTTGTACAGCAATATTACCTGATTTCATCCAAAAGGGTCTCTTTCTTTTTCGTTTGCTTCCTTAAGCTTCCTCTTCTTTGATACACAATCCTAATGCAAAATGACAGATTTAACTAATTAGGTCACCAACAAAAAGCACAGTAGTACAATTTCCTCAAATTACACAGAAGAATCCCCCAAATTTCACCCCACCATTAATCCCTTCTATTCCACAACTAAAAAAAAATATCATGTAATCCATTAAATTAACCATCAAACAGACATACACATCCAAATTTACTATTAAAAAAGTGATATATAACTATAATCAACAATCGAAAAATCAATACATAAGCTTTCAGCTTAAGCATAATTTAACAAATCCTCCATAATAAAAATCAACTCAAGCCCAATAAAACACCCAACTTTGATCAACACATACTTCCACAAGTACATAAATTAGGCACATCAAATCAAATCAAATCTAATCAATTCCACTGTGATTAATTTGTTGAACTTTAATAAGTCTAAATTTTCCATACTTCAAAACTAAAATTCAACACACCAAACTAAATAGATCACAATTGCCAGATAAATCATAAAACTAATTGAAAAATCAAAGAGAAACATCAACAAATACAAAAAAGAACAAACCTTTTGCAAGACCAAGTAATCTTGCAACAAAGACTGATGCTTTTCCCTAATTCTAGTCACCTCATCAACAGAAGAACTTGATCACCTAGAATCCATGAAAACCCTTTGACCCCTTTGCCCAAATCAACCTTATCAACCCAAATCAACCAAATTCCCCAAAAATCCAATGAATTCAACAAAAACCCTAGAAATTAAAAAGGGGGCAAAAGGAGGGGAAACAGAAAATGGGTATTTGCAAGAAACCTAATAAGATGCAGAAAAAGAAGAAAGAGGAAACAAAGACCAAGGTTTTTTTGGTATAGAAGATTACAATTGATGATAAATGATATAAGAAGAATAAAAAGAGAGAGAGAGAGAGAAAGAAGCGTGAAAAGGGATAATGAAAGAAAGGGTGAAGAAGTTTCACACTTTCTCATTAAGATGGAAGGAGAAGTTGAGAATGGGTGAAAACCCCAAAGGGCCCCCAGAAATTAGAGAATTTGGTGACTTGTGATGAAGATGGAACTCATATTTTTTTTCAGACAATTTTTACATAAAAAAAAATAAATAAAAACTATTGAATTCAAGGGTATTTGTGGGATGATGTGTTTTTCTTTCTTTTTTGTTGGTTTGACAGAGAGAAGAAAAGAAGAGCTTTCTTTGTTTGCCATGTTTTTCCACCAAAGTCTTCCATAAATGAATGAAAAAATCCCTTTTTTCCTTTTTTTTTGTTTGTTTGTTTGTTTTCATCCTCAAAATAATCAAGAAAGAGAGGGTAGCATTAGTATAGAATCATGAAATATGGGGGTTGATGATGTCTAAATGCCATGTGAATGTATGTATGATAGACAAAAAAGGAAGAAGATAATCTTTATTCAAAGAAGAGAAGGGATAATGTCATGAATGAGTCATATAGTATATGATAATGATATATATGTATGTAAGTATGTAAAGGGGTATGTATAAATGGTGGACAAATAAGAGAAGGAAGATAAAAATGGGTTAATGGCTATTGCATATGACTTTCTTATCCAACCTGATTCCTGGTTTGAGGGGGCCATAAAAATAAAGGGGCAAGCTTTGAACATTAGACTTGTTGTGTATTGTTTTGTGTTTGTTTTCTTGGAATGTGATTCAGATTTGGTATGGTGGGTTATTATATCAAGGACAAACCACAACATGGGGTGATTTTACCAAACTACCCTTTGCAATACTTTTCAGCTAAGGGAAATGGTGCATCTTGCTGTCCATGTTTAGATATTTCCATGGATTTTGAGCTTAGTCTATGGGCTATGGCAAAATCAATTAAATTTAATATATTTAAATTTTACTAAAATAAATAAAAAATTATTTATTTTATTTTCCAAATTATACTCACTTTCGTTCTAAAATATACCTTTCGTCCCATATTAGATGATACAGTTAGACTTAAGTAGCCAAAGAGTTTTATGGGTCCTATTTGATTAAACTTATTTTATTGAGAGTAGTTGTTTATTGGTATCTATTTTTTAGTATATAAAGTACTTGTTGCTGGGGCATATCATTTGGAGGGATGGGGTTATTAAATTAATGATATATGAGATCCATTAATATTAAAAAATAACATTTCTTTTGTATCTCCTATGCCATTTATAGAAGGGTAGCAACTAATGTGGGACAAACGAATAAAGAAAGTGTATCATCTATAGGGACGGAGGGTATACTATAAGTTTTTTTTGCCAGTCTTCAAGACACACATTTGACCATCTATACTTTCAATTTCGTATTAGTAAAAAAAATTTAAAAAAATTGATATTATGAAAGTACATATTAAGTCGATTTTTACCAAAGATCTCACATGGGTATGTTTTCTTGTATACATTAATACGTATATTTGGTCAAAAAAAATTAAAGTTTGACTCCAAAAAAAAGAAAAGAGACTTATATTTAGTGACGGAGGGGTAGTAAGCAAGTACAAATTTATATAATGTATTTTGTTCAGAATAATGTATGACTTGGTCCAAATTCGATTATGATATGACAATTGACAACAACTTTCAACCGTCGATTAAGAATCCTATTTTTGTCCCTTTGATTATTGCTAGGGTTTAGTGCTTCTAATAATGCAACTTTTTGACGATTTGCAAATAATAAAACAACTTTTGATTACTGTAAAATAAATCATTTTTATACCCCCATTAACTTTAAGTAAGTCGTGATTGTGGCCGACCTGATTAACTGGTAATTTTTTAATTAAAATTTTAACTCTAATTAATAATTAAATAAACTTAAAAAATCTAAACTAAGCCAACCACTTCCATTAGGGATGGCAATTCAGTCTAGTTCGACCCGAGTCCGATTCGTTCCGAAGGAAAAAAGGTCCGATCCGAATCCGAATACATAAAAGTTCGAATGAAATCCGATGGGTTGGACCTACGTAAGATCCGATCCGAATCCGACTAGAGTCCGATTATTACTTGTTACCTCATCAACTAATAGATTGAAAGTACATTTATAGAAATAATAGATTTACATTATAAGAAATTAAGTAAAACAATAAAAAAAATATATTAAAGATGTGTTTTGGTTATTTAATATGGTAATTTAATCGAATCTGATCTGAGTCCGAAACAATCCGAAGGAAAAAGTCCGAGTCCGAATCCGAGAATATATAGCCCAAATCCTAATAGGAGTGTAAAAATAAATGGGCAGACTTGGAGTTTGGTAAGTCCGACCCGAGTTCGATCCATTGTCATTCCTAACCCCCATCCACGGTTAGTTAGCTACCAACCTCCACACCTCCCCCGCTGCCACCAACAACCCACCACCCGCTGCCACCGACCAACCCCCGCCCACCCACTGCAACCACCCACTCCCTCATACTAAACCACCTTCCCTTTATCCCCCCGGCCACTGCCACCCCACTAACCCGCCTTAACCCACCACCAAACACCCCTGCTCTCCCCACGAAACCCCCTTCCACCCAGCCACTAAACCACCTTCACTACCACGAAATCCCTTCCCTAGCCATGAAACCTCCTTCGCCCGTCACTCGCACACTTTCTAACTCCTCGCCAGCCGATGATGGTTGTTGTGCTGATTAATGGGGGAGGAGATAGGAGGAAGCGACGCATACGGTTCATGGTCGGGGAATCGTGAAAAGGCGGTAGTCGTTGAGGGAGGGGTGGTGGTTTTATAAAAGTGAGGAGGTGAGATGGCTGTCAGCGGTTCGTGGTCGGGGAATCGGAGGGGGAGGGTGGGTGGGGATTATGGGGACGGTAAGTGGACGGGGTTTTATATTTTTGTATTTGTTTTAATTTTTTATTTTATTTTTTTATATATAACTTTGTTTATCAGAACCAATTATTAGCCGACACGTGTCCCATTTTAACCTATTTAAAATCAATGGGTATAAAAGGTTGCTATATTCAGAAATAAACAAAAGGTTGCTTTGTGTTGCGAATCCGTCAAAAGGTGCATTATTAGAAGCAATTTTTCTTTATTGCTAAACCAAACTTATTTTTATCCAAACTCAAGTGTTTTTTAAAATTCACTTTATTTGAATTGAACTAATTTTTTACTAAACTAAACTTATTTTGTTGAACTTGTCTTTGGTGAACTTATTTTTCACTAAAATCTTAATATATTAAAGATTGAAAATGAAATTGCTCAACTCAATTAAACTAAACTCAACTTAAGTTTGCTAAATGGGTCTTATGTCCTTTTGTATTGAACATGTTTTCTCAAATAGAACTTAATTTTTCAAAAACTAGATTTTTTTCCTAAACCGCAGCTTATTCAAATAAGGTGTGGAGGAAGTATTTTAATAACTTGGTCCAAATAAGTATATGCTCTTCACATATGCAATGTTTCATGCTAGCTTTGAGTATTTTAGACGGAATTGAGAAGGTGTGTCGGAGTTTTTTTGGAGGGACAGCGAGGAGATGGGAAAAAAAATGGCGTGGGTAGCTTTTGTCCCAGGAGGGAGGGAGGATTGGGCATAGAGGAATATGAGGATTTTCAATAAGGCTTTGTTAGCAAAACAAGTTTGGAGAATTTTGTCAAACACGAACTCTCTAATGACTAAAATTCTAAGGAATAAGTATTTTCCAAACTCATCTTTCTTTGAAGCAAAAGCAGTCCTGTTGCAAGTTATATGTGGAGATCAATTCTTTTAGCCAGAACTTTGCTTTAAAGGGAGCTTTTTAGAGTGATTGGAGATGGAAGAGCATAGAATTTTTTGGGATGATCCATGGATTCCGGAGTTGCCAAATTTCAGACCTATAACCCCTTGTGTGGAGCGTGCTAACCCACCGTTGCGTGTATGTGATGCTTTGAAGGATGGCAATTGGGATATGGCGTTAATTTTACTAGTAAACTGTCCTGTTGGGAAGCTGCTGCTGCTAACCGTATTCCTGTTGCAATGTACGCGAAAGAAGACATGTGGGCTTGGAGATTCACTAAGAAGGGAAGCTCTATGTCATAAGTGCTTATTTCGAGAGCTAAAAAATGAAAGAGCAATGAAAGCTTTTGCCTCTGTGCAGAATGCGAGTGGAGTGTGGGCTCGCCATGGAATTCAAACATCCCACAAAAAATCAAGCATTTCGGCTGGAGGGCTCTGAATGAGGGTGTTTAAGTTCTTGCAAATATTTAAAAAGAGGAATGAACACCGATGTGTGGTGTCCTATATGCGGAGAAGCGAGTGAAACACAAACTCTGTACGCTTTTCAAGTGTAAGGATGCTAGTGCAATATGGAGATTCTCCCAGATTGAGACTCAGGTGAGTAAGATTAGGGAGAGTTCTGTCTTTGATGTTGTTTGTAGAGATGGAGAAGATAAAAAAACAAGAAGAGTGGTGGATGATTTTCTGGAATTTGCTGTGGGGAATTTGGCTTAAAAGAAATGAATGGTGTTTTAATGGAAAAAGAAAATCCATCCATGAAGTTATTGAAAAAGCTTAGAGTGTGGTGGAAGAGTTTGACAAAGCAAATGAGGTGGAAATGGTGAATTTGTCTCCACATGTACTGAGTGTGAAATGGTGGAAGAAACCCGGCAGTGGCATGTCCAAGATTAATTCATATGCAGCAGTTTTCCATGACTCCATTATTGGTATTGGCGGTGTGGTGAGGGATTGTGAAGGTGACGTTATGGCAGCTACGTGTGTGAAGATTAAGGGCACATATGGGGTTGACGTTGCAGAGGCATTGGCAACTAGAGCATTTCCTAATCATTGCTGCTGAAGCTAGACTGAGAAATGTGATTTTGGAGATGGATTGCTTGAAGTTGTATCACCATTTGAAGAGAGGAAACAAGGAGATTTCTAGCTTTGGGGATAAGTGGTTGACATTTTACATATTGCGAAGTCTTGTTACTTTATTGAATATTCACATGTCTGCAGAAATGGTAACAAGGTTGCACACACACTTGCCCACTTTAGCTTGTCTGTGGAGGGTGAGAGTTTGGCTGGAAGAGGTTCCAATTGTAGCTATGGAGTTTGTAAACTATGACTTCTTATCAATGAATAACTAATTAAGCTTTCACGTCAAAAAAAAGTATATGCTCTTCATCTTATCTTGAAAACAACAAAAAAATTCACTATTATTACAAACTTTTTATACACCTAGGTGTATCATGAGAATGGTACGCCTTATGTTACCTTTTTGCTTTATGCTCATTTAGAGGCGTCCAAATGAGCGAAAATTAAGTCAAGAATGAGCTATGAGCAAAAATGAGTTGGATGTACCATGCTTATGGTACATTTGGGTGCATAATCTCATTGTAAGGTTGTCACTGTGTGGATCCTCACTTTAGGCGCTTGCAATTGTGCAATTGAGAGTATAATGTGCGGAAAATAAGAATTGAAATAACGAGAATGATCAATAAAAAACGCACAGGAAATAACAAAGAAAACCCAAGATCCGTGTGAAAAACATTCACTGTTCAATTTGAATATTGAATGTTAAATTTCAATTGAGGTTCATTTGAATGCTTTGAAAGTTTTGAATGTTCATTCTGAATATACTAGCGTAAAATCTACGTGATGTGTGCGAGATTATATTAAGATTTAATTCCTAAAATCATTAATTGTCAAAATAGGAAAATAATTACCATGTTTTTTCATTTTTTTTCCTTTACGTTGTCCACCCTCGTCTTCTCTTATATAATAGAGATTTGAGTAATACATTTTGTTGGAGAACGTTCATTGAAACCACTAAAGATGCTCTTTTCATTTGGATTGATGTTCATTATTCATCTGATGCATATTAGAGTACTATATTTTTGGAAATATTAATGTTTTTTTTGGTTTGGATTGATATTCATTATACATTTGATATTAGAACAATACTAATTTTCACTCTAACATTATTGATGATCATATTCTTATGGTACCATACATTATTTAAACTGTCTCTAGATGTCCATTTTATCATTGGTGTTCAATGACTACAATGAATTATATAAAGGTTCGATGGTAAAACACTATTATGATGTTGGATGGATTCAAGCAGGAATGACGACCCATTAATTTCTGCGACCCGAGACCATTGGGTCTAGGAATTTTTAGACCTAGATCCACATCCTTTGGGTTTGATGGATCTAGGGTCCTTAATGGTCATTTTGAATTTCAAGTTTAATTGTATTTTTTAATCTAATAAATTTATTCCGCTTATTTTATAGGTTCGCGGGACCATAGTTAATGTTTGTATCGAAACAATTAACAAAATATAACTCATAAAATCTTAAATATGTTCCATCTTACATCATTACACGTCTTAAATGGGTCCGCGTCTCATAAGGTTCATAATTCACAAGTTAATTTTTTTTGATTTTTTTAATGTAAATGGGACTGTGGATAGGGTCTGGACCAAGTCTGGGTCTGATATATTTGGACCATCACCCAGACCCGCCTGATACCTCTGGTCCAGACCTTTTTTTTAAATATAGAAATTACATTTGATTTTACAATGTACATATGATATTCGCAATTGGACAATTTAAATATCGTGAATGAACATATAGGGTAATACACTATTAAAGAAAGAAGGTTAAGGTTGTAGGGACAAATAGTCTTTGAACTTGAATTGAGGTTCATTTGGATGCTTAATGTTTATTCCGTATATCACCTTCATTTATATCACACATTTTGTTCGATATTTCAATCGAAACATGAACAAGTAGCTCTTCATATCTCGAGTGTAAAATGTATTCCATCCGTCTCTTTTTATTTATTGACTTTCCATTTTTATCCGTCTATTTTTATTGATAATACTTTTTCATCTTTTTCTAAATCGGAAAATATATTATCACTTTTGATGCTACAAGTACCTTCTAATTTAGGGATGTCAGTGGGCGGGTTTTGTGGACCGACCTGCACCCCTTCCCCTAGTTAGGTGGGGATGGGGGGAAGGGTTTCGCGGGGATGGGACGGAGATGGGGATGAAAACCATACCCGCCATGGGTGATGGGGTGGGGGTGAATGTTCGTTCATCCCCGCCAATCCCTACCCCTCCGTCCAATCTGAGCCTCGCCATAGGCATTGAGATTGATTTGGGTGGCATGATGACACTATGACAGGGAGATTTATGCCAGATGGAACCAAGTAATTTTTTTATTTTTACAGTTTTTTTTAATATAAGTTGCTATTTTTTTGGGCCCTAAAATGGCCCCATTGGTACCGTAGGTGTGACTGCGTGTCACGCTGAACAATTACTAGCTTGCTGCGGGGACTGGGCGGGGATGGAGAGGGGATAGGGCGGGTGCGAGGATTCGCGTGGGGATAAATTTTATCTTGTCCCTGTTGAGACGGGGATAGGGACAAAGATTCTCCATCGCCATGGATGATGAGGCGGGGATGAGAATGAATCTTTTAAGCGGGAATGGAAATAGGAATGCCAATATCTGCCACGATCCCGCTCATTGACATCCCTATTCTAATTCTTCTTTGAGCTACTTTACTCACCACAATTACTCTAAAATAAGTGAACTCTTTGGTATTCAACTATTCACCACCACATCTCCATTGTAGTTTCCGACTGTCTTTCACACGTCAACGCCGCTGAATTGACGGCGGCGATGCGGAGGTTGTTATGGTGATCAATTGATCATATACTAGGGTACAACTTTTTCCAACAATCGTAACATTATATAGGTCTAAAATTTCTCCAATGGAGGAAGTTACCTTGTCCGAAGTTCTCTTTGAGACTCAATCTCACGCTTCCGGTCCCTGTATCCCTAATTATCCGCCTCGGCAGGTCTGCGATTATCACGTTTTAATAACTTTTTGTTTTTGGGGCCAAATGCTGTAGCAACGGTTTTGATTTGGTAAAATTGATCAATTTTTGCGGATGTTTTTTTGTAGGTAAACGATACTGCCCGTTCAGGAGTTTTATCATTGTTACCAACTCGAGGTATGTTATGCAGCTCTTTTTGTTTCGTATTGCATTATTATGATGTGTGTTGATCAAGGCAAGCTCATGATACCGTAATTATATGAAGTAGTTATTATAACTAATCTCGTTTTGAAGTATCAATTGGACTGTGAAGACAAGATTTATTGGAGTTTTGTAACTTGGAAGCACTTGAATTGGTTATGGTGTATTGAGTGTAGTTTTGTCAATTGAAGCGAGCTCGGAATTGATGAATTGGAATTAGCAACATTATTTGCAAATATCTCTTTGATCATTTTGTTAGATACCCTAATTCAAGCGATTGTCATAGTTGCTACTCAATGTTGGAAGGGAGCTAGTTGTATGAGCTTTGTCAATTTGTTGTCTATGATTACTTTTCATCGCTTTGATGGGGATCGCTACTAGATAGCTTCTTCATGTTTGATTTTTTTGAGGTGAGGGTTTGGGAGTGGGGATGTCATCTGTTTGGCGAGTGGGGTGAAGTCATTTTTATTTGCGTATGTGTCTGTGTTTTAGTTTAGGATGTGTTACTGCAGTGATTTTCATGTTAGTAGTTGTTCAATGAGATTTGTTATACCGTATACTCTCCGTTTCTTAAAGGTTTGACCCAGCTTAAGAGAAATGGACTGCGTACAGACAACCCGAAAAATTGAAGAGGTTTGTGTCAATGTTTGTGTCTCCAAAAGCTGAACGGGTAGCAATTGCTGTTGGAAATCATATAACCATTCTACGGAAGGATGAGGACTATCAGCAACCATATGGGACTTATACTAGTAAGTTTTACTATCTAGAAGTAGTTGATAAATTGGTGCTAGAATCTGTGGTGTCTAAATGTATCTGATCTAGCGTTTTGTTTACTAGTAGTTGTAAGTCTTTATAGCTCTTTGTTGAAATATGTTCTAAATTACATAACAACGTTAGTATCAACATTATTCCAATGCTTTTAAGAAGCTTCTGCTTTGGGACCTTACTCCTGTTGTAATCATGGGGGTGTTTTCAATTTACCCATTATTCGGTATACGCCGTCCTTACGTCACTTCAAAATAAATAACAAATGCTGTGCCAGTGAACCGTTTCGATTTTAATTTAGTACAATATCAAAGCCAAAGGAAAGTAATCACTTATCTTTATTTTGTTCTTAATGAGCTATTTTTCTTGTACTATGGTGCTCGAGCTCATGTACATATGTCACAACTCACACCTGGTTATAGATCCAAAGTGTAATAATCAAAATTTTTAACTTGAAGATATATGACAAAGGGCAAAAGGTATGTTACGGACAAGAGGACAAGGTTAGTTTCCGCTTTCTTATATATGTCTAAATAGAAAGGGACAGTGATAATTATATCATGTTTGGCCAAAATGGAAGCATTGTAGTGTCCATATATAGTTTACGAAAGTTCTCTGCGTCCGCTTTTGTAATAGAATGAAATATCACCATTATTAAGGTTTTTTTAATTCTCTGATGCTGGTGTGATCATGGAAAGTAGCGTACTGCGGAAGGGTACTCTATCGCGGTGTCGCAATAAAGTCTAACTGGCGCGGAGTGAAGTAATATTTTTTATGAGTCTAATACAGCCCAATGTAGTCACTAGTCCGTAATGACATTGATATCGGTCGTAACGGCTCAACCTTGATATAGGCCACAACAGCCTTGTCACAATCACATATTCCGATATGTAATGGACACGGGCAGTTTTGGTTACAAATTAGCCATTGGCGATTTTGCTTTGATTTAAAACCATGCTCCTACGATATGTTTTTCTTGAGAAGTGGATATTAAATAAAATAAATGAATAACGTTTGACTTTTTATGCCTACCACAAAAGTAAACTTAAGGGAATTAAGGGAATGGCAAATATCATGTTGTATTAGGCAATTAGCAAGCAAGTGTAGAAGTGTTAAATAAATTGACATTTTATGTTAGGTCAGAATGACATAAGGATACAAGTACAATTTGTATTATATAGTTGTGTAAGGTAGAAAGAGTTAATATCCGTAAATGGTTCTTTTAGATTTTATAGCAATTCTTCAATATGCTCGTTTTGTTGGTGTATGGGATAAGAGAGACTCACCTGGATATACTCATCTTATCTACTAGTTACTTGTCATAACCACCATCAACTAGTAGATTTGGTAGCCAAATTTACTAATCTTCACTTTTTTTAGTCGTAGCATTAGCTTTATTCAAGTAGTTAGAATACGGGTGGAAGCCTATGTTACTATTACAATTATGTATCTTACTATATTTGAAAGAGTGTAATAGGATGAAAACCAAGGATCAAAAGCGTCTCTTGGAGATATTGATGGCCTTATTACCCTATTTTTTTTACCAGAGAAAGAGAATTTGAAATTTGTGATGTTTGTTCAGGGGATAGTATTGATGCATTTACTCTTGGAGTATGGTCAGAACCTCATGATATGCTTGGAATTGTTGATGACATGGACACATTCTACTTCATCAAATCAAACGGTGAAGAACTAATCAGAATCGAGCGAAGACATCTTAAGGTGAAATTGCCAGTTGTTGGCCTTTTTGTTCCCGATGCTACAGAGACAAGGGGATCTCTCATGTAAGTTTTCGTTGAGGTTATGGTGTGACCAGTTTATAAAATGTGTGTCTCCTGTCATGGAGGCGTGTCAATTCCATTTCCTTGGGTCCGTGGTGTAAAAAGGTCAAATTTTTTTTGTCTCTGATGGTCACTATATCGTATATGTGGCTTAATCACGTGAGTATTGCAGGTGTAGCTTCAAGTTTCTTACTTCAGATGGAACTCTTCATCATATTGAGATCAGTCAAGATCTTAGGTGCATGTCTCTCCTCAATACAGCTATGGAGTGATATAAAGAGGCAATTTCCATTGAATTTCTTCTGTTTAGACTATAGTCAAGAACATTCATTGCTTGTTCTGGTTGGGGGGCCATCCCAATATCCCTTGGACTACAAACTGCAATACCGGTACATTAGTTTGTACCCTTTACCATGTCTATTTGTACTTGTGTATTAAAGAATTTTGTATAGTAGATGAGCAATTTTAGGATTGGTGCAAGGGAGGTTTTATTTGGGGTAGTTTCTAATTTTTACAATCTTCAATTGCTATTTATCTCCGCCTGCAGGATCTTGTACACTATCTGTATGGAGCTTGAGTCAAAATTCAGATTTGCTTCAAGTCAGCTCTTTGCAGTTCAGAGGCATTTATAGGAAACCAGAAGACTTTAGAGGTCTTGTTGTATCTCCGAAGGTGTTGTTCTCACCTCATGGAAAACTAGTTGCTACCCTAGATATGACACACTTGAACATATTCAAGCTCAATGTTGAGTGCTCATCTCTTTCTCCTTTGCCTTGTGGAGAGACAAATATGGATCTTCTTGAAGATGTTGCTGATTTCTCTTGGTGGTCTGATCATATATGTACTATTATTAAGAAGGGAGGTGCTACCACCATGTTTGATGTCATGAGCGGTAATAAGTTGCTAAGTGATGATCCTATGTATTATATGGCAGTTTTGGAGAGACCTAAGTATTTCTCGGGCAAACTCTTTATTCTGGATATTTCATTGCCTATAGAGAAGAAGTTCTGTTGATCATTTGGAATTAAGTTATATTCATGGTCCCGAGCAGCATACCAGAGGGATTGTTAATCAAATGAGATATCAAGCCACTCATGGAGGTTGTTGTCATTTTCAGAGAGATCAGTTCTTGAAATGTATGATGTTCTTGTCAAGAGTCATAGTTATGAGTCTGCTTTAGACTTTGCTGATCGTTACAAATTGGACAAGGATCAAATATTCAAGTCTCAGTGGCTGTATTCTGGACAAGGGAGCGATGAGGTTCATATGTTTCTAGCTAAGGTGAAGGATGAAGCCTTTGTGCTTGGTGAATGTATTGGGAGAGTTGGCCGTACTGAAGAAGCTTTAAGGGCTTTACTTGCATATGGCCTTAGCCTGACTAATGGCTACAAGTTTTCTGATTCTGCATATGAAATATGTGAGGATGTATGGGATTTTCGTCTGACTAGACTTCAATTATTGCAATTCAGGGATAGGCTGGAGACATTTCTTGGAATAAACATGGGCAGGTACTATTCTTTAGAATTGGTACCCAAAAGAATATTGACAATTCACTCTTTTCTTCGAACTTAATTTTGCAAATTGCAATTTTCAATGGCATATGTGAAATATATATTGAGAGGAGAAAGGTCTGCCAACAGATCTTTAACAGTGTGTTTACAGAAGGTTTCGGAGGGAAGGGGAGGCATGGGAGAGGTCCACAGCTTAACCCATGTATTATCCAATCAATGGAAATTGAACCCCTTCCTCTTCTTCCCCTCCATTACTCCAAATAATTCTATCCTAGCAGGCTATCACCTGCCTCTTGCAAATATTTTTTCATAAGTCTTCTGTGTTACATATGGAACCTTCTCTTGCCACATCAGCCTTCTTTTTTTTAAAATGATAGGGCAATCTTGACTTTCTTAACAATCTTCGATCGAGAAATTTATTACTGTTTGTGTATGTGAAAGTTTTGGAATTGATGTTTAACTAATAGTGGCCGACTTTGCTCAAAGAGTTGTCCGCAACCTATGAGTTTGTAGTGAAGGTGGTACTAGTTCCATGGTCTTAAAACAAGGCCGTACAGTGTCACATCGGCCGCGTTGTAACGGTTTTCAAATCAACCCAACTGATACTACCCACACCGTAAAGGTGTAAAAAACCTGCGTTTATGCCGATTCAAGCGATATCTAGTCTTGGACGATATGTGGTGGTATGCAACCACATCATCTCCGTTACCGTGACCGTCACTGTAATCTCGAGCGAAGCTGCGCTTTCGAACCATGACTAGTTCTGAAATGTTTATACAACATACAGTATATTCTATGGGTGAATTTGCAGTACTGGAAACTTCATAGAGGTAAATGGTTGATATTACCGTCTATACTCACATCACTGCAATTTTTTGCCTCTCTGTACATCATTGTTCATTTGTATCCTCCATTCCTCCTTTCTAGGTATGTATGCAGGAAAATTTTCCATGTCCAATTGTCTATATTTCCTGCTATTTTAGTTAATGGTAATGCTATCATCAAGTTTGGTTGCCCGTCAAAGAGAGATTTGATGCCATTTTATATAGGTATATCTTTGCCCAAAGGTGCCACTGACTCATTGCTTAATGACGTAGTCTTGTTCAGGTTTTCTGTGCAGGAATACTACAAATTCCGCATAATGCCTATCAATGAAGCTGCTGTGAAGCTTGCTGAGAACGGAAAAATTGGAGCCTTGAACCTTTTATTCAAGCGACATCCTTTCTCCTTGTCTCCATTCATTCTGAAAATACTGGCTGCCATACCTGAAACGATCCAAGTCCAAACATACAGTCAACTCCTTCCTGGAAGGTCTCCTCCTTCAAGTACTGCTCTTCGTGAGAGAGATTGGGTTGAGTGTGAAGAGATGCTCAATTATATCAGAAATATGCCTGAAAATGATGGAAGATCTGTCCTTATTAGAACTGAACCTGTTATCAAACAACTCTCGGGGATCTTGTGGCCATCAGCTGATGAGATATTGATATGGTACAAGGAAGGGCTAAGGAAATTGATAGATATAGTGGACAGTTAGAGAACAGTATCTGCTTAATTGACTATGGTTGTCGTCGGGGTGTGTATGAGCTACAGCAGTTTCTAGATGATATCTTTACTTGCAACAGCTTGTTTATTCCGAAGGCAATGATGATGAGGTGCATTGTCCTATCACTCTTATTGAATGGGAGCATTTGTCTGATTATGAGAAATTCAAAACTATACTTAGGGCGTGAAAGAAGATAATATCGTTGAAATATTACGTGTCCGTGCAATCCCATTTATGAAGAGTAAGCGTCATTTAAATGGAGATCACCAGAAGGGCGATTCATTTTTGGTCCAGTGGTTGAAGGAAATAGCTGCTCAGAGCAGTATTGAGTTTTGCTCCGTGGTCATTGATGAATGGTGTCGGGATGTACAAAGTGGTTTTTTGCGGATGAGATGGAAGCAGTGGACTGTGCTTTGCAGTGCATATACTTGTGCAATGCTATTGATAGGTGGAATACAATGGCATCCATTCTATCAAAGTTTCCAAATACTAGAGGTGAGGTTTATCTACATGCAATGTGCCTGTTTCCAACTGCAAGAAGTGAGGCTTATCTAAAGGCAATGTGTTTGCATGGGAGATAAAGTTTACTAATTTACGGGATACATAGTGGTGTGCATTTTTCACAAATGTGCTACTACCAAAGTGATATCAGTAATCTAGTTGAATGGCTCCTTAACCATGTAGTTTTCAGGAACTCTTTTCTCTTATTTGCTTTTTTATCCCTGTAATATTTTTGTCCCAACTTAGAAATGTATCTAACTATCTCTTATATCTGATATTCATATCATTTAGAACTTAAAAGTGACACCCCAACTTTGACCAAAGCAGTTTGAAGTTGGGGATGCCTTTGATATATTTGCTGACGAATATGATTGGATGTATATGGACATGCAGGTAGTGAGATTCGTTTGGAGGGCCTAGAAAAAAGACTCAAATTAGCAGAGGGCCATATTGAAGCAGGCAGACTTTTGGCCCTTTATCAGGTTTGCATTTCATCATCTCATGCGCAATAACTCTGAAGTGTTTGAAGTCTAACTGTAGGTGTAGAAGAAATTTTATAGTAGTTTTTCTCTTGCTTTCTGATTGTGATGGGCATTTAAAAGCTACAGTAGTTTGAATCCATAAGCAAGTGCAATTTAATTGGTAGATTATTTAAAGTAGCTCCTAGTGCTCTGGTTAATATGTGAAATTTGCACATCACTATGACACCATCCCAGTGTATCTTCGCTGATCTACAACTCACTTGATACCTGTGTTATAGCTTGATGGAAGTGGTGTGTTTTGTTTTTCTATTTCCATTTCTGCACTTTGATGGTGTGTGACTGTTAGTGGAGATCTTAGAACTTAGGTTGTCTTCTTGCCTAGGATAGTGATAACAGTTTTGTCTATTCTAACCTGGTGCATCATGTATAGAGGAAGAGATTTGAATTCCACCAGCCGCAATTTCTTTTTTCTTCCAAAGTTTTGTTGTCTTCTGTGTTTTAAGCATTTACAGTTCTTTCACAATTTACAAGTGCTTTAGTCCGTGGTGGGATAGCAGGGGTAAGGTCGGAAATTGAAAAGTATTACAGAAAGTGCATCATAAAGTGATGAACATACATAACAAAAAAATTTAGGCTCGAGATATATCGTTGGAAGGCTATGTGTCACGACCCGAGAGTTTCGCCGCTCGGGACGTGCAGCACGCTCTTGCCTATATGGGGCCAAGGCGAAAGCCTTATGCGAAAAGGGACAATATGACTGAAGGGCACTCTTGCTCATTGGCGACAAGAGCGAAGGGACGAGGGTTGATCGGGGCGCTCGTGTGCGCTTGGTAGGCACGAGCGGGGCCAACGACGAGAGTTCTTATTTGACGAGATTGGCAGGGGAGCTTTAAAACACAATGCAACTCGATCAATGAGTTGGCCTAAATAGCAACGATGTTTAAAGAGACTCAAATGCGAGATAATACATATTTCCGTGAACACTGGTTTTGCAATAACTCAATATTGGAACTTTTAAGCCTATACAAAAGTACTAGAACATAAACTAAAGTACTAGAAAGCATCATATAAGGAAAAAAAAGTAAGGAAAGGTTATCGTTGGAAGGTTATGGATGTCTACTTTCCAAGATTGTAAAAATGTTTCTGGTCAAACTATGGTACAGAAACTACTTAGTAAATCTTAGCTGGTCTTCTTGTCTGATGCTAACCATCCCCCCTTTTTAACTGTAGGTCCCAAAGCCCGTGAATATCTTTTTGGAGGCTCATAATGATGACAAGGCTGTTAAACAAATTCTTCGTCTTATACTCTCAAAATTTGCAAGACGTCAACCTGGCCGATTGGACAATGATTGGGCAAGTATGTGGCGTGATTTACAGTGTTTGCAGGAAAAGGCTTTTCCATTTATAGACCTGGAGTATATGTTAATGGAATTTTGCAGAGGACTGCTTAAAGCCGGAAGATTTTCCCTTGCAAGGAACTACTTAAAGGGTACAGGAACAATCAGTTTGCCAACGGAGAAGGCAGAAAGCCTTGTGATTCAAACAGCAAGGGAGTTTTTCTTCTCAGCATCAAGTCTATCTTCCTCTGAGGTAAGTTTCACACCTTTTTAGAGGAATGATCTGAATATTATGACTGCTCACAAGTTATTACTTCTCTTATCTGTATACCAACCAACACTACATCAAACACGCATGGTCTTAAAGGAGGTAGTAGGCAAGTAGCTACTACATCAGAAGCACACATGGTCTTAAGGGGAGGTAGTAGGCAAGTAGCTACTAGCTGCGTGGGCGACTGGCTTTCTCTTGGGGCCCCCAGATCTACAATCCTACTTATCAATTAACTAGAATCACTCTTTCTCTTCCTTTCTACCTTAATTGCGGATCAAATGTTGAATTTTCCCTCTAACTTCAGTTTCTGAACATATAAAATTACATAGGATTAGAATATCTATGCTAACAAAAGCAATATCTTGCTCCCTGTTTGTGGTACACAAAATA
Organism: Patellifolia procumbens; assembly: GCA_947645195.1. Taxonomy (NCBI): domain Eukaryota; kingdom Viridiplantae; phylum Streptophyta; class Magnoliopsida; order Caryophyllales; family Amaranthaceae; genus Patellifolia; species Patellifolia procumbens. Next base: position 18,261 of record CANSGD010000300.1, read on the forward strand.
ACCATGACAATCCCAGGTTGAGCTTGTTCTTCCAACGTGCTTTTTACAGCGTATATCACTCTCTGAAATGGATTTGATTCTCTCCTTAGGCTGAAAGGCACCTGTACACAAGAGTAGCCCATTTCTGGCTTTAGTCACATTTAAAGAAGAGGTAAAATTTTTGATTGCCACATAGCAGGCATGCAACATCATCTTCTGTCATCCATCAACCACACCATTTTATGTTGTATCTAGGACTGTACAGCCTACGCCACTGCCGAGAGACCATTGGATCTTGCATTAATTGGCCTAGGGATCAACCTAAGTCTTGAGCACTGAAATATTGTCTTTTTGGGAAGTGCAGCAGCCAGAACCAATCTGACTTAACATCATCGACTTCCTTAGTGTAGCTTTTTACCTGTCTAACTTAGACTGTAATCTCACCGACTACCCAAGTCTTATAAGTGTGGTGGACCCACCAGGTTTACCAACTATCAGTTTATATGGCCACTTGACAGGGCACACATGCAATTTCAGTGGCAACTTCTGACTCCCAAATGGTACCCATTTAGACCATATCTCGATTAAGGGGGAGATCTTAATCTTATTGCAATTAGCCTTAGGTTTCCTAGGGATATCGGTAGATAATGGTAATCTTTGCCTAGGACAATGTTATGCTATACAAAGTCATTGACCCACTAAATATAAATGCTCATAAGCACTTAAGCTAGATGAAATTGAATTCCTTAGGCCTAAAGTTTTGATTATGAAGTCTTCTTACACAAGGCATCGTATTTAGAAATGGATAGTCTCTTAGCAGAATTAAAGACCCCAAAATATATGATTGGGTGTGTATGGTGTAATTTCTGACATCGAGACAATAGAAGGCACTTCTCCTTTATGAAAGAGGAGTAAATCATCAGCAAAGCACGTTTATTAAGCTTGAGATTTCCCCACACAAAGAAACGAGAAGGCACTTATAGCCCTAACTTATTATAGTCTAGTTAAGTGGTTCATAAAATTGACAAATGACAAGGGAGATGAAGGACCATCTATCTTAGACCTTTCTTTGAGAAAGAAATCATGGATTCCTCCTGTCAGTGAAGTTGGGTATGTAGAGAATATTGTCACCTTCTTTGAGCCTACTGGTTGGATCTTGAGTCATTTGTTGCTTTGCATATTAAAAATGATCTTGCATGTTTTACATTACTTCTTTATTGCATTGGTATTTCCCCATTTGTGCTTTTGAATTATGGGCCGGTTGATAAACTTTTTTTTATATCGTGAAGGATGGGTTTTGATAGTATATTCCTTTAGTAGCTATGCGATCTTTTGCGGGCTTCATTTTTCTGTGCACGATATTATCTGAGTAATGGTTGGGGCGCTAGTGTGATGCAAAGGTTAACTTTGTTAGCTCGCCTGTAGTCGTGTGTTTTCATTTTGTAACATTCTACATTTCTGGTTTTAATCAAGTCAACCTGTTGCAGATCTGGAAGGCTAGGGACTGTTTAGATCTCTTTCCTAACAGCCCAAATGTTCGATTGGAAGCTGATGTGATTGATGCATTAACAATCAAACTGCCAAACCTTGGTGTTAATGTATTGCCCATGCAGTATAAGCAAATAAAAGATCCCATGGAAATTGTCAAGACGGCTATTACAAGTCAGGCTGGAGCGTATCTAAATGTTGATGAGATCATTGAAGTTGCCAAGCTTCTTGGATTGGGCTCTCAGGAAGATATATCTGCTGTCCAAGAAGCTATAGCACGAGAAGCTGCTGTTGCTGGTGATTTGCAGTTGGCTTTTGATCTATGCCTTGTTTTAGCTAAGAAAGGCCATGGTCTTGTTTGGGATCTTTGTGCTGCAATAGCTAGGGGTCCTGCAATTGAGAACATGGATTTGACGTCTCGGAAGAAGCTATTAGGCTTCGCTTTGTGCCATTGTGATGATGAATCCATTGGTGACCTGCTGCATGCCTGGAAAGATCTAGATATGCAAGCCCAATTGGAGTCACTGACGACACATATAGGTACTCTGACTTCTCTGATAAAGGTTCCTCCATTTTCCAACTCCTCGTCGCGCTACTCAATCTGTATTGGTTGGTGATCTGTCCGAGGATGAAGAAACTTTTTGAGTAAAATTAAGGCAATACTTTCTAAGGTTTCCAAAGATCTCCCTTTGGCAAATGGGACCACTTGGGATGATTATTTAAGAGAGAACGGGAAAGTTCTGTCTTTTGCTGATTTGCAGCTTCCATGGTTAGTTAAACTAAGTTGTGTGCCCGAACTAGCTGAAAAATTAAATCCCGTTTCGGGGCCTGGAAAGCGATATGTTCCAGTGAGAACCCAAGCTGTAATAACGATTTTGTCCTGGTTGGCTAGGAATGGATTTGCTCCCAGGGATGATCTGATTTCCTCCCTGGCTAAATTCATTATGGAACCACCTGTTACAGAGGAAGATGATGTTGTGGGTTGCTCTTTTCTTCTAAACCTCATTGACGCTCCCCATGGCGTAGAAGTTATTGAACAGCAGTTGAAGGCAAGGGAGGATTACCAGGATATCTGTAGCATTATGAATGTGGGGATGATATATATCTTGCTACAAAATTCTGGAGCTGCATGCAAAGATCCACTTCAGAGGAGAGAGCTGTTATGGAGAAAGTTCCAGGAGAAAATTAGTTCAGGTAAATAAGACTCTTCTAATTAGATGTGATTGCTTAGAACTGCAGTATGCCATTGACTTATCTCATTCACAATATACTTTTTAGGTTTTGCGATCATCTTTTGTGATAATATGTCTTTTTTATAGACGAACTGGATAAAGTTGAAAAACAATCCACGTTTTGGAGAGGCTGGACGCTGAAACTGGAAGAGCAAAAGCGGACGGCAGATCGTACAAAGGTGTTGGAGGAACTAATCCCTGGGGTTGAAACTGCACGCTTCTTGTCCGGGGGACTTGCAATACATGCACAGTGTCGTCATGTCCTTCATTGAATCAGTGAAATTGCAAAAGAAAACTATCTTGAGAGACTTATTGAAGTTGGCAGACACCTATAGCTTGAATCGCGGAGAGGTAAAAGCTGATGTGTCTCTCTAAATTGAGCAATGGGCTCTTCTAAATGCGTCATTTCTCCGTTTATGCTTCCTCTTCATTTGTTACACCCAGGCATACAAATAACAATCGTTTAAGTTTTTTTTTAATCTTTTCTGAGTCAAGATGTCGCCTGATGGTAATTTTATGTGCTGTCCCTCCAGGTCTTGTCGAAGTTTCTTGCTTGTGTCTTAGTTGCGGAGGCCTGGAGCAATGAGGAAATAGATGCTGAAATTTCAGATTTCAAAGGAGAAATTCTTGATTCTGCTACAAAGACTATTGATATCATAACCTCTATCGTGTATCCTGTTGTTGATGGACGCAATAAGACTCGTCTTGCTTATCTTTTCGCGCAGCTTTCAAACTGTTACCTGCATTTGGTGGAAATGCACTCCTCAAAAACCAAAGACCTAGCAGACTCATTTGAAAAGTTGGGGCATTTTTACCAGGTTCTTGAACATGAATGTTTACGTGTCTCGTTCATTACAGATCTGAACTTTAAATTGATTGTAGACATAAATATAGGCAATCTGAACTATAACCATTTCAATGACGAGGTTTGCCGGAATGTTAATGAATTTACCGTGGAAGCATTGGCCAAATTGGTTAAAACACTTCATAATGTCATTATTATTGCAACCCCGGAGGATATTATATCATGGCAAGATGTGTATAAGCATCATGTTCAAACTTTGTTGAAGAATTTGGAGTACAGAGCTAAGAAAATTTGTGTCGAAAATCCTCAGAGCTTACAAAGCTTACTCAGCGAACTTGAGCAGACCTATGATGCTTGCACAAAGCATATTAGTTACTTGGAACATCAATCTGCTTTGGTCATTATGAAGCAGTACTTCAGTGGAGTTGTCCCTTTGCATATTTTTAGAGAAAGTGTGCACAGTGATCCATCTCTGAAAGATTGCCTTATTGTGCTTCTCAATTTTTGGATGAGACTGGATGCTGATATGGTAAAAATTGCCGAAAGTTCGGGTGAGAAGTTATCCACAGTTTCTTTGATGATTTGCCTCAAGGTTTTCATGAGGTTAGTCATGGAGGGAAAAGTTACATCAAGTCAGGGATGGAGCACTCTGTATTACTTTGCCAATTATGGCTATCCAACTAGTCCTGTAGAGGGTTGTTCTTTCTGTAAAGCTATGGTCTTATCTGGCTGTGAGTTTGGCTCTGTGACTGCAGTATTGTCTGAAGCTCTTCTGGAATGCTCAATGGAACAGACTGTGAGCTCTGAGACAATGGGTGGCTTTAGTTGTTCCCCTGTCGCTCGCAGTTTATACCTAAAAATACTGGAAGGTATTTTGTCAAACTTGGTTCATGACGATAGCGAACGACAGAGCTTGCATAACTTGTTGTCTTCTATTAGTAAATTAGGAGGTGACGAGGAAGTTCTAAAAAGCGTTCGAACTGCAGTTTGGGAAAGAATTGCCAAGTTCTCTGATGATTTGAGCCTGCCAAGTCATATTCGAGTGTATGTTCTGGAGGTATTGCAGTTCATATTAGGAAGAAAAGGGAAGGTTTCAACAGAGCAGGACTGCAGTGTCCTTCCTTGGGAAGGATGGGATGATGAATGGACTTCCACAAGTAAGAATGGTGAACTTACACTGGTTGCCCTGAATACAACTGAGCTTGCAGGATCAATTTCTTCCCATTTGGAAATTAACGACAATGATCTCCTGACAGTTGATTCAGCAGTTTATTGCTTTGCAAAATTATGTGAAGCAGCGGATACACATGCACATTTCGACACCCTTTTTGCCATTTTGAAGGAGTGGGAAACCCTCTTTCTGGTCGAGAAAACAAAAGATGCTTCAGCTGAAGTGTCAGGGGCATCTGATACAGGCATTAACTGGAGTGATAACTGGGATGGGGGCTGGGGAAAGCTTTCAAGATGAGGACCTTGTCGAGGAAAAGAAAACTGAAACCTCTGTCTATATCCATCCTTTGCACACATGCTGGATGGGGATCCTAAGGAAACTCATAATACTGTCAAGATTCAGGGAGGTGACGAAACTAATTGATCGATCCTTGGAAAGACCAGATATCGTCTTGATTGATGAAGATGATGCAAGTGACCTGAGCAACATGTTAATAGATTCTGATTGCTTCATGGCATTAAAAGCAATGTTATTGCTTCCGTATGAAGCAATACATTTGCGCTCCTTAAATGCAGTTGAAAATAAGCTTAAACAAGATGGTATCCCAGAGAAGAGTGATAAGGACTTCTTGATACTTGTTTTATCTTCTGGGATTATTTTCACTATCATCTCCAAACAAACATTTGGAGCTACTTTCTCATATATCTGTTATTTGGTGGGCAACTTTTCACATCAATCTCAAAATGGCCTGGTGTCAAGGATAAATCAGAATTTCAGAGAAGATGGTGATGAAGATGAAGATGAAGAACTTTACTGCCTTACTTTCAGACAAATTCTGTTTCCTTGTTTTGTGTCAGAACTGGTGAAGGCAAATCAGCAGGTCTTAGCTGGAATTCTTGTTACAAAATTTATGCACACTAATCCTTCACTTTGCCTCATTAATGTTGCCGAGGCTGGCCTCATCAGGTATTTGCTGAGCCATATGCAGCTACTAAAACGTCATCGTGGCTCTGGTTTTGAAGCAAGAAAACCGGAGATACTACAACAGACACTTTCTAAGTTGGAAGATAAATTGATGGACTTGATCCAATCTGCATTATTAATGCTTCCAAATAGTTAGTCCATAGTTTGTTATAGAAACCCATTGATGTTGGGTATATACTGCTGAGATTTGTCTTCTTAGATAGAGTTTTTCTTGTTGGATAAGAATTTTAATCTTAGCAGGATACTTGTAGGGGTCTTGTACATGTCTGTTCTGTCGTGTCGAATTGTACATTTGAAGAGTAAGCTGGTTGCTGAAACGGGGTTAGAAACTTTGGTGTTTTCTGTAATTCAACCCCAGTTTTGAAGTTCCTTCTTAGCCATATTTAGTTTCTACCTCTTAACAACATTTAGAAGAAAAGTTGAAGAAATCGTGAAATACTGAAGTAAGATCGAGACAAGTGGAAGAAAAATAATTGCTCATTTCTTTTTTCTGTTTCAGTATGCTGGAAGTTCTCTTTGTTTCCGTTTGGGTTCAAGCAGACAGGAAATGAGAAGTTGCATCATTCATATTAGCATATTGTTATGGCAAACAAATTGTGCGTACGATTGTTCTTGGTAGATTGACAAAAGCATCATGATTATTGTTCTAAATTCTAATACTTCCTCCGTTTCACTTAAAGATGTTACACTTTTTCACGGACTCCTAGGCAGTTTTTGGATAGGAGAGAAGTAGAGAGAAAAGTAAGTGGGGACCATGTGATTAGAAGGAGATAGAGAAAAACTTTTTGCAGAAAAGGAAAGTGTAACATCTAATTTAAAGCTTCCTAAAATGGAAAGTGTAACATCTTTAGTAAAACGGAGGAAGTATAATAATGTACTCTGATAATTTTACGAGACACAAAATATTTTACGACTTTGTATATATTGACTATTGAGGGTAGATGGGAGGGCATGGGAAAGGGAGACTATTAGAGCGAAATTAAGAGTACACATCTGTTCTCATGAGTTGAAAATAATTAAATTTAATTGAAAAGAATTGTGAAATGTGATTATGTGAGGGAAAAAGTAATATGTTGAATTGAATTGAAACTAAGCTGTAGATCTGTAGGTGATGAGTAACTATATGATCTTTTTTTTGTTGGCCTTATATAGGAATATTGGATGATGACAAACTAAAGTAATTAATATGATTTACAAATATATGCAAGGTTTATGGATGAATATTGTAATGCAAATGTAGATAATATAAGAAGTTTCTGAATGAGGTGTGTAATATGTTTTTTATTCTAGGAACACGAACAAAATATGGTAAAGAATTAGAACTCTTTCTTTCTTCAAGGAATATGGAATATGGAGATGTTGCTTGAGTAAAAGTGATGTTCCGGGAAATTATGCTAGGTGGTACTGATTAAAGAAACAGACATGCTAAAAGAAACTTGCATAAGAACCAGATTTACTAAACTAAAACTAATCGGATATAAAAGTGTAACAGATAAGTGCGTGTATTCATCCTCACCAAGATGTAGGATGAGCATCCTACATCAAATGTCATATTTGCCCATTTGAAACTCTTCTTATAGTGCGAATTTTACTCATTTGGATAATTGCCTTTTGAGCGATGAGCATGAAATAGCCTTTGGTGTAAAGAATTAAAGATAGTACAAATAGTAAAAGCGATTGTTAGTGCTGGCTATTAATACCAAATACCAGAATAAAATTGGTAAAAACAGCTTTTGAGTTTTGGCTTAGAAAAAACTGGCTTTTCATCTACTCCAAAACCATTTATCAAACATTTTTTTTAATTATTTGACCACATATAAACGTCAAAAGGCAAACACCAAAAAAAAGCCACATATTAACAATTTACCAAACACCCTTTTAATCTTTTATACATTCTCAACTATTATAAAAAATCTCTAAATCAGAATAGATAAGTACTCCCTCCATTTTTTTTAATATGCACTTATTTCCATTTTGGGGTGTTTTTTTAAATTGGTACATTTCTACCTTTTTCCATAAATGGACGGGTGACCTACAATTATTACACTTCTCTCCTACTTTTTCTTTCTTTATCTCTACCTTTTTTACTTTTTTCTTACTTTCACTAACCTTCTCTTACTTTTACACTTTTTCTTTAATCCCTGCGCAAAAACAAACATGCATATTGAAAAAATGGGGAGAGTAATTTTTAAAAGTTTGTAAATAGGAACTTAGCTAGATAAATGATGATTGCATGAGGTGGCAAGTACACATCTTCCATTTCTAAACAAACTCTAAACTCAAAAACTAGTTTCAAAAAAGTAGTCATTTCAAATCTGTCATCCTTTTTCCTTCTTTCTCTCTCTACAACGTTCCGTTTTCTCTCTTCCTCGAGCAGCAAATTCACAGAATTTTTTTGGACAAATTAGGAGAGAGAGAGAAAACGAATCAATTTGTGAATGGAAGCAATCAGAAAGCAAGCTACTAGGCTCCGTGAACAAGTTGCTAAACAACAACAGGTCCTTTTTTTCTCTCTTTTTCTATTCAATTTCTTTCGATTTAACCTAATTTTGTACTCATCATCTTCATTTTTTTCTTTGATTAGCTCATTTTCGTTGAATTTTGAGCTTAATTTCATATGCTTAGGTTGAATTTTGATTTATTAGTTCATTTTATGAGGAAGCGATCGTCGTTTTAGGTGTTTTGGCGAATTTCGGAATTGATTGAGTGATTGATCGATCTGTTTATCTGATTGATGGATAGATAGATAGATATCTTATCGGATTGAAATTGATCAAATTTGAGCAATCGAATTTTGAGTATAGAAGTCTGGATTTATCTGATTGATGTTGATTTCTTACTATATATGAATCAGCATTCTGTGTATATGGAGAGATGGAGGAGTATTTTGGAAAAACTATGATCGTGATCTGACGAAGTTCGGGTCTTGACCTTGGACAACGTTTGGAGTTGGCTGATATAGCTGTAGTGGTGTTATGAAGGTGAACTTGTTCAGCGGAGCTGTATAAACTATAAAGGATTGCTTTCTTTGAGATTGATGGTGCCGTATCTATTTGTTTGATTTATTTTTTTAATATTGGAGGAGAGAAGACATGTAATATTCCTGAGCTAGACCCCTGAAATTGTTAGTAATATCCAAGCGCTTATTAGTTCATAAGTTTTTTTCACGCTTTCTCGTGGTGTCTGGATACTCCTAGATACTTGATTTAGAAGCTTGAAGAGCTAGTTTCCTTTAGACAAACATCCATTAGGTATAGATGTGTCTCTTGTTTTGAGTAATAACCTGGGATATAAACGTGGTCTATGTTGTCTGTATTAAGGGTTGTAAACAAGCCACGTGAGCCACATTTGAACATTTTAAGAACATGACTTTTGCAAGTCAAGTTTGTTGGTTTATTAAGTAAATGAGCTTAAGGGTTAGTGACTTTAAAGAACCCCACAGCTGTTAGGTATTTTAAGGGAGAAATGGTGGTTAATCACGTCACATTAATATTATAGTTACATGTATATTCCACCCATTCTATTAAAGGGTGTAGAATTTTGAGAATTGATATTCCTAGGCGTACAATATTGTGCTTTGTTCTCTTCAACTTAAGGAAAAACTAATTTAGGAATAATAAGTTTTGATAAGTTCCTATAAGTTCATATTCAGGTGAAGAAAACCACACCTTAAGCTGTATAGATATGTAAAAAGAGATTCGTCGACAGCCCTATCCATATCTCATAACGTTCAAGTTGGGCCCACTTATTAACTAAGAATTTCCAAAATTGTGAGTATTCATATGGGCTGAGTTTTGGCAAGCTTTTTCATGAGATGTTCACAAGAATATCGTTTTGTCGACAGCCCTATGCATGTCTCATATCATGTTTGTGATAGAAGATTACTGCTTTCAGGTTATGATATTGTCAATTGAGAGCTTCCTATCCTCTTCAGCTATAGTGGTGTAGTGTTTATATTACTAATGGTGTGGCTAAATAGTAGATTATCAGAATATTGCAGTCAAGTTGTGGTATTGATTGTTAGCAAATTGTAAGGTGGCCTAGCAGTCTATCCAAAACTTGCATTCATGAAAGCTAGTGCCCCGTCTTAGATGAGCGCACTCTTAGCATCTTAGGTCTTGTACTTTACACCTAATTTTCCCTCTTCTGACTTTATTGCCTATTCCGAAGTTTCTAAAATCACCTAAACTTAGATAAACTAATGTGAATCAATTTTATTTTAGTTGTAAAATGCACTTGGTAACCCACCCCTATCAATCTTTTCCTGTAACTTCCGTTTACAATTGGATTGAACAAGCCTTAGTCTACTACAAACTTTTCAACCCCTCTTTACTAACCCTTTACCCCTAAAGAGCATAAGGGTGCATTCTCCACCTTATTTTTTGCTAAACTTATCGGAGTTCATCAGAACTAATGTGAAGTTATTAGGACTTCTTGGAACTTATTGTAAGTTTAGTTACTTATTTGTATTTTTCAGAACTCATTGGAACATAGCTAAATTTATTAATCCTAAAGGGAAAAAAATCTGCTTACTTTCTGGACAAATGCTTACCTGTCTATATTTGCGTTGCAGAAGTTAGACAAACGTCCTCTTTATTTCAATCATTTGTATCTGTAGTGCAGGCTGTTCTCAAGCAATTTGGCGCAGGAGGATATGGATCAGACAATTTAGTTACAGATGAGGCAGAGCTTCATCAGCATCAAAAACTTGAGAAGCTTTACATATCAACACGGGCTGCTAAGGTTGCTTGAAATTTCACGCGGTTATGTTTAACTTTTCCTTGTTAAATTTGTACTTATAAATGTTTTCTTGTTTCAGCATTTTCAAAGAGACATTGTCCGTGGAGTTGAAGGTTATATTGTTACTGGATCGAAACAAGTTGAAATTGGTAAAATTTTCACCTATCTAATCAGTTCGAAATTGTCCTCCTTTAAAAATCAAGTATAGTTGATTTTTCTTCATGTTCTTTAGTCTTTACTTGAACATGTGCACTAGGAACAAAGTTGTCTGAAGATAGTCGAAAGTATGGTGGTGAAAATACATGCACTAGTGGTAGTACACTCTCCAAAGCTGCAGTCAGTTTTTCCCGAGCTCGTGCTCAGATGGAGAAGGAGCGGGGAAATTTGTTGAAAGCTATGGGTACACAGGTATGCCCATCTCTAGTTGATAATACATTTGCTAAGTTTCTTTTTAGTTGCGGCACTTTGTTTTTGTTGCACTATTTATAGACTTATCAAATAGGTCATGTCTTGTTGATTTCGTGTTCATATTAAAAATAAATGGGCTTACTTGACCCATTTAACTAAACGTGTAAGAGACCATTGATACTAACCCGACCCATTTAACTAAACGTGTTAGAGACCCATTGACACTAACCTGACCCATTTAACTAAACGTGTTACAACCTCTTTAATTAAATGGTTTGTGTTTCTACCCGTTTAAGCCATACGATTTAGAAAAATTATGACGATAATTCGATTTTTCGTGTCTAAATCGGTTTTCTCGTTGTAGGAATTCATCTTTCGTTGACCACTAACCTTTCACCGTATTGGAATTTGAAGAATGAAGTAAAAAATTTATAGTTGTTACCTTCATATCATACTATAATTTTATATATATCTATATTATAATTAAACGTGGTAAGGACTTAAGAATGCTCAACACTAACTTGCTTATTTCGTATCCAGTTTGTTTTGTGTCGTGTTGTCTGTGTAAACTTTTGATGGCTCTAACTATTCATATATTAATTGGGACTTTATGTTTTCACTATTTCACTAATATATAAATACAAATGTTTATATGTGAGATTATGTTAGATTTGTTTTAATGTTTATTTCCTAAATGCAAATTTTATTAATTAATAGTAGTTGAGCAATAAAGATATTAAAATAGTAATGAACAAAGGTATGTTTGGGAGAGAGTGAAAGTCAAAGTGTTACAATGAAAAAGAAATGGAGGAAGTATATTTTATCTTCAACAACAACTAAGCCTTTATTTCCAAAATGATTGGGGCCGGCTAACTTGAATGTGATGAATCGACATCTGAGATCGTTGAAAAGGGAGATGGCATCGATAAGTATGACAAAAAGTTTTTTAAAAAGTTTTAAAAAGGTTCTATGTTTTAAAAGTTCTAAAAAGTTTTATAGAAGTATTTGCAAAAAAAAGTTTTTAACATAAAGACAAACACAATTTAAGATAAACAAATAAATAAGGTAATAACACCCCTTCCTCTACGTGAATACCGTCCGTCCACCCACTTCTATCCAACGCCATGCTTTCATCGATTCCAAGTAAACTTATATCATTTTTAATTACCTTCATCCAAGTCATCTCAGTCTTCCCCTGCCCCTTACCATTTGATTACTCTTCCACTCTTCAAGTCTTCTCGCCGGCGCATAACTTGGTCTCTTTTTTCTTCGCTGGTTAATTTTATGTTTGGCTCAATCTATTAATATACTTATTATGTTTGTTGTTGTAGGGGAGAATTCTTACAATGATTTACTGATTAGAATGGGCTATTTATAAATAGTTGCTTGTACTAGCAACCCCTTACCTTGAATTTAAGTATGATTAGGGGGTGCTTGGTTAGGGATAAGGGTTAGAGAATGAACATCTTTGTTTTTCATTGATGTTTTTTAGTTGGGTTATATTGAGTTCCTTTTCCCTTATTTCAGAACTGGTATCCCCCAGTCCCCTAAACTCATTTTCCTATTCCCTTCGGATTCTTGATTGCCCCACTCTCCTTTAAGCTCTACAAACCTACCCTCATCACTTGAATACCATCTTTTTACATTGACCCTTGAACAGCAGAAGCCATGACTATCTTATAAAAAATCACGGGCAACCCAGACATTAAACTTCGAATGCGATCACCGGCAACCTCTATGACACTTATCATTCCCTTTCCTTTTTCTTTTTTTGTTTCTCTTTGCTCAATTAATTCTCAAACTTTCTTCCCCCTCTGACAGCTTAATCGCCGACTTCTTTTTTTTGATAAATATTTTCTGTTTATTTTGTTTTTGATAAATATTTAAGAGTAACCAAGATTAAGATCATATAAACTTTTCCTAGAAACAAACAACTGATGAATATTTTCTAGATTAGTTTCCTCCCTTTTGTATCAGAGATCATCAAATTGAATGAGATGATTTCCACAACGCTCTCTGATTCCTTCCTCTATTTGCTCAATTCATCTAGTTTTTATTTCCTCTCTGAACTGCAAAAGTGGAGAAGGGAATCAAATTTAGAGAAGAACAAAAAGAGATATGTTGCTCAAGCAGACAATACAGAAATTAATTGCACATATATTTAAAACTACGGTGAAAATTAAACAGTTTCTGTGGATGAAACATAATAGAGAATAACCAAGATAAGAGAGGAAATACAGAAAAATAGAAACTTGCAGTTTCTGTTTGTGGTACTGGACTACTGTCTAAATACATAAAACTAAATGCACAAAGGAAGTAAGGTACTTGTTCATAGGGAAAAGGAGAAACAAGTTAAATTAACGTTGAACAACACCTAGACGACTCATAAGTGTCGAGTGACAAATGTGAGGGGGGGGGTTTGATATGAAATCTCATCGACTAAACTAAAAAGGTAAATAGGAGTGATAGAAATTCAATGGAAACGAGTCTTGGGGTTGATTGATGTCTACTTCCACTTTATCAGCCGATCGTTGAAACAAGGTACTCTATCTTAATTCTTGGTTAGCAACTGTGGATTAATCTCCTATCATCCACACTAGGAATTTAAGAGCACAATCGGCATGACTAAAAAACCCTACCTAGCGTATCAGCGTGTAAGTTCAAGTCATAGTAGGCTAGTAGCAACGGTAATAGAGAATCAACAAGTTTGCCAATGTTATACAAGCGACAAAGTTCGATCAATGTGTTTAATTTCCTAAGAACTAACAAAAATGATTTGCATTTAGATCTTAGGCTTTTCCTTTCCAACTTATTTTCAGTTGAGTTGAGTTTGATTCAATTTAGTTCAGTTCACCGTTCTCCTATTTTCTGGAGCTTATTTTTTGTTTAGTTGATTTTAGATATTTCAGTTAAGCTCTGGACAATGCTTTCACTCTTACATTTCACTATCACTTCAATTCAGCTTAGCTCGGCTCATTTATGCCGAAGAGAACATGCCTTTAGTTTGCTACCAAATAATAAAGATATAGAACAATCAGATTCAAATCTTAAATCTAGCAAATAATTTATCACAAACATATCCTAGCAAAGATATCAACAATTATGACGTTTCTAAACACGAAAAATTATCAATAAGCAAATGAGTAAGAGTGTAAGGAGGGCATTTGAGGCTGTTTGCACGTCCAAATCCCTTTGAATTCCATATTCGAAGCTGCTCTGGTTATCAAATGATTGAACAACCGGGAGCAATTTACTTACGATATCTCATATTTTTGGACCCTATTCCCAAATACTTATAGGCTTGGTGCAAATTGAGGTGCTTTTGTATAGATTTTTTTTTTGTTTTTGGTAGGTAAGGAAAATGTGTTATTGGAGTGGGAAATTATGCAAGTTCATTCGATCTAACTTAGCAAGTAAGGCCTTTTGGGAGTTGGAGGAAGGTATAAAAGTGGAAGTTTCGATCACTTGTTCCCAAAGATGAGCTTACGCTACAATATCCATAGTTTGATTTAGGAAAATGATTCGAAATGAAGTTTTTAGATCTCAAAATGTGGCCTTTTGTACAAGGCATGCGTCCCCTTATATAAATGAAACAGCAGGAAACCAAAAAGTCATGTAAAACCACCAACCAATCTCTAATTCTGGTCCTGCTTCTTTCCTGCTCTGCTGCTGCTACCATGGAGGCATGGATATAGGACATAAGGTCGCAAGGTGCGACCAGGTCTTGCCTCTTTGCTCAGCTCAGCTCAGCTCAGGTTCAATGTTCTACTTCAGCTCCACTCCTCTCTGCTTTGCTGCAAAGAAGCTTCAGTCTTCATTTCAGACATAACCCGACATTGCTAGCATCATTTCCAACACTTTGGACAATGCAGGACCACCTATTTACATCATTTGCTCTTCACAACTCAGCGAAAGTAGGTTTAGGACACAGTTTTCAATTCACTAACTCCTAAATCCTCCCAGGGCAAATCATATGATACACCAAACACTAATGCCCAATTTCTAACAAAATGAGTCCAATATGGGCTAAGAACAACGCGTTACATATTAGGTACCTTGAATTGTTCTTCTCCAAATTTTTACAAATTCTTCTTTTTCTGGGTTTAATCCTTGTGGAAGCAGTCTAATATTTATTTTGATTATTAATTCTATTGTTACTATCGTTATCGATTCGCAGAGAAATGTTGGTTTGACGGTGGAAGATAATTTATACAGAAATGCTAGTTCATTTACCTTCCTTGAACCAAAGAGTGATAAAGGAAACTAGGATGAACTCAGTTCCCTTTGGAGTTTGAACCAAACAGATTGGGGAATTACCTCATTGTTCTTTCCTTTCTCCTTGTTCTCCTTTCTCAATTTCCTTTCCGCTTCCCTTGCATGAACGAAATGGCCCCTTATGGGAGGTGACAGTAAATGTTAGAGGATGCTATATAGGTGATCCTTTAATTAACAGTTAAATTATTGTTCCTCTTGAGAAGTAGTGCTCACTGTTGCCTGGAGTTTGGCTATCTTCAAGATGAAAACAAGATGAACTTAAATCATGGAGTTTGGCTATCTTCAAGATGAAAACAAGACGAACTTGAATCATTATTTTTTAAATTTTGACGATGTTTAAAGAATTAGATGCAGAAACTACTACATGCCTAGACTTCTAATTCTCAAACTGCATGTGCCAAATATGATCAATTTATTAAATTGCTATATTTTTGACTTGATGTCTAAGAATGGAAGATGAAGTTTTCTATGTTAGATTACCTTTTTTTTTTTGAAACTCAATATTGTTCTGTGATTTTCTACGTTAGATTAGTTTTCTATATTTTGGACTCTAGCGAAGAATATTTCGCTGCTAAAGCCACTAACAGACTTAAGGAAGACCATAAAAACCTTGAGTCGCAGCTTTCTTTTGATCCAAATGTAATCAGTAAATTAGGAACTATCCATAGCATATTGAAGTTCGCAATGAAGGAAAAGAGAAGTTTGGACAAGGTTTTAGATGATGGAGCCTTTTCTCTCTCTTCTTCCTTTCTGATGTTGCATGTCTCAGATACTCAAACCTGTATCATTGTTAGTTGAAGAGTTTGTTACGCCTCCTATTATGCTACCCTCTATTAGTACGCTATAGCTATTTCTATTATATTTTTCTGAGGTTTTTCTGA
This sequence comes from Patellifolia procumbens, assembly GCA_947645195.1. Classification (NCBI taxonomy): domain Eukaryota; kingdom Viridiplantae; phylum Streptophyta; class Magnoliopsida; order Caryophyllales; family Amaranthaceae; genus Patellifolia; species Patellifolia procumbens. The sequence goes on from CANSGD010000300.1 coordinate 34,224, forward strand.
TTACCAGGTAGCAGAGCCCTTAAGAGCAATGGTTATGGGAGCTCCATTGGAAGATGCTCGACATCTTGCTCAACGCTATGACAGAATGCGACAAGAAGCTGAAGCTCAGGTACTACAAATAATTACAACTAATATATTAGGATTAGGCTTGGAAGAGAATGCGTCTTTCTTGTATTTTATCTGTATGCAAACCCTGTGACTTCATTTTCATCTAACTTGAACCTAGACAGGCAATTGAAGTTTCCAAACGCCAAGCCAGAGTTAGGGAAACATCTGGAAATCCTGATGTTGTTATGAAATTAGAAGCTGCTGAGTCAAAGCTTCAAGACCTGAAATCTAACATGGGGATATTAGGAAAAGAAGCTGCAGCTGCAATGGCTGCTGTTGAAGCGCAACAACAGAGACTGACTCTTCAACGACTTCTTGCCATGGTGATGCAAAACTTTAAATTTGGCTGGACTTTAATTATACATTACATGTCTTAAAGCTGAACTGTTGGTTTTCTTTCCTCCTCACCTGCCCACTATGATTAAGGTGGAAGCAGAACGTGCCTACCATCAAAGAGCACTCCAGATACTTGAACAGCTTGAAGGCGAGGTATCCTCTTTTCATCTTTACTTTCGTATATCATTTGTGCTAGCTGTAGCTGAACCTTTTTCCTGGTTTCATCAATTTCAATCAAAGTGGTGAAAATATAGTTTGTGGTGCAACAGATGATTTCTGAGCGACAACGTATAGAAGCTGCTCCAAGTCCAACTATTGAGAACAATGTACCACCACCCCCAGCATATGAAGATGTTAATGGTGTGTTTGCGTCTCAGACTCAGAATGGTTCAACTGATAGCATGGGCTACTTCCTAGGAGAGGTTAGTCACTCTCTATATGGGGGTTTTGCAGGATAATATCGTTAAAAAATTTGTTTGCATCGTTTTTTTGCATATCAAGGGCCAGTTGGACTGTGGGAGGGTAGTTGAATATAGTGTAGAAAGTTAGCACCATCCTATTTGATATCAATTTCAGAGGACGTAGAAACTATACAGCTGTGCTAAACAAAGTTTGGTACCTAATCATGGGCTTGATTGCTCAAAAGTGGCTAAAATTAATCCTTATGCATTAGAAGTCAAAATTGCAAATATTTTAGGATCGTGCATTGATACTTCCACGGGGCATGACTATATTTGAGTAAACAGCAAGGCTTGACTAAACAAAGTTTGGTAAATCATGGGCTTGATTGCTCAAAAGTGGCTAAAATTAATCCTTATGCATTAGAAGTCAAAATTGCTAATATTTTAGGATCGTGCATTGATACTTCCACGGGGCATGACTATATTGGAGTAAACAGCAAAGCTTGACTATACCAGTCGACAGAGTTATATGTAGTTTACTAAATATCTTGGATCATGATCAGAAGTATGGTACTTTGTTTAACCGTGGTAGTGGTGGTGGTGAATGTGTCTTCCTGATAGCAGTTGCAATCGTAATGTGGTGTGAGATAGTAAAGCTTGGACAATATGTTATGTTAGTAAAATCTGGTGGCTGAGTGTTTCTTTTGTGTTACAATCTTCTGATTCTAGTATTGTATGAAATGGTGTCTGTTAGAGGTGTGTTGATGCTGGATTTTGAAGTTTTGTGCAGCAGAGGTTGCAGACAATAGCTGTGACTAAAGACAATTAGTACAAGAAGAAAAGTCTCTGGTGTTTACATAAATTATGAGGTCCTTAGTGATGCAAAAACAATTCCTAACTTTTGACAGGCCATATGACATAAATGTATCTCGTACTATAATAATCTTATAATATAATGACAATATAGGTGGATTTTTATGTAGATATGGATAACAATCTGAGCCACCTAATAAGCTCTTTGCTACAGTGATTGCAAAACTATGTAGCTGAGCTAATGCGATGTATCTTTCAGCATTTCTTCAATATAAATAAAAAGAGAGTAGAATTTCCTCTAATTATGTTTTTCATTTTTCAGGTCATGTGCCCTTATCAAGGAGAATCTGATATTGAATTGAGTTTGTCAATTGGAGATTACATTGTTGTCAGAAAGGTTTTACAGTCATACCTCTACCTCTTATTTTGACTCTTGAGCTGTTCTGGTTAATAATTTTGTCACAAGCACTGTTATTGCTCTTGTGCTTGATTTACTTCTATGTTTGATAGTTATGGATTCGGCTATACTTGTGAATGCCGATTGCCTGATTTGTATCTATAAAATCTGCTGTTTGATAGGCTTAGGACAGGTGTCATAGGTCACAACTCACACCTGTATGTATGACCTGTCTCTCAGCATCATTGGGCATTGTTCTTTTCACCTTCAGAAAGAACTTCAGACAAGGGCTACCAAATTCTTTTCACAACTTAAATTGAGTTTAGATCATATCTTTTAGGTGAATCAAGCAAATTCTTTGAGCTCTAGCAGATCAGGCAGTCCGAAAGTTCATTTTCTGCTATTTTTTGGTTAAATTTTCTGCTGAAATCTCTATGCTATTGACAGGTATCCAACAATGGGTGGGCTGAAGGTGAATGCAAAGGCAAAGCCGGTTGGTTCCCGTACGGATACATCGAGAGACGAGAGCGTGTTCTAGCAAGTAAAATTGCAGAAGTTTTCTGAAGTCTACATCTGGGTGACTAAAACCAAGAAAGGTTATGTTTTGTAATGTTTGAACTCTCCAGTAAAGCTCCAAATTCATTGTTTTCTTGAAAGTATAAAAGGAACAATCGCCTTAGGTTTACCCTAGTGTATTATGTAGCTATCATTTTTTGTTCTTTCTCTTCTGGTCTCCCTTATTATTTTTGGGTGCAATATAGTATAGTTTTTTTTCCTTTACATTGAAAGTGGGAGGGGGATATGGATGGATGGATGTCATGCAAGTGTGACTGATACTTCAAAACTTTGAAATGCTATATTTGATTATTCTGTTTTGGTTCATCTATTAAGTGTATCCAATCGTGTTTTATTTGATTTTGCTACTCAGTTTATTGCCAGTTGTTCTTAAAATTGGTTTCATTTGCTGTATTCTATATATGTTGTGCGGGTTCATTGTCCTTGCCATTAGATTGCTACCGATGATGTATCTGTGCGATCTAAGCATCATGTTGGCTTCTGTAAACCTAGAGCATAAATTGACAATGTACAAGAAGTAGAAGCTACTAGGAAGGGACAACTGTGAAGGGAAACTTCCCACAATCAAACCACATCAAAGTCACTCAACTACCAACTTTCTCTTCCACTGCTCCAGAATAAGCATATTCGAAACCACCCTCCAATTATAGGGATTGATGATTAGCAATTTCGGTAACACTTCACTTTGGATTAAAATCTGAACATTGAATAGAATGATTCTCCAAAAGAATCGTAAGACAGACGAAGCGTGTTAGCCTGTTACATTCATCTCTCAAATGATTCATGTGCTACAGGCATATTAGCAAATCTATACACTAGATTATAAAGCCGTCCCGAAAGGAGCTACCACATCGCTCCACGTTATTATATATAATTAATTTAATTTTCAATATAAAAAAATGATTATATTGTAAATAAAAATTACATCCTTATCTAAAGCTACAACTAATACGTATCTAAAACTAAAACAGACATAAAATTATAAAATAAGTCATGATTTTCATTTCAAATCTCAGAAAATTTTAATTTTTGCACCGTTAGATTCGTCTCGAAAAATGCTTTGAATCAAGATCCACTTATGATATGTTTTATCATACATAATTAATTAATTAATTTAATTTTCAAGAGACAAAAATTAAAAAAATGATTATATTGTAAATAAAAATTACATTATCCTTATCTAAAACAACTAATATAAAATTATAAAATTAGTCATAACTTTCATTTTAAATCTTAGAAAATTTTAATTTTTGCATTGTTAGATTCCTCTCGAAAAATACTTTGAATCAAGATCCACTTATGATATGTTTTCTAGAATTGCAAAAAAATCAACTTATATTTTACTAAAGGTTTCAACTAGACCACTCATTAATTAATAAAAAAGTTTTTAAAAAAAATTAAACACGTAGTCTTCGAAATGTTTAACTTTTACTATGTCTTTGATCCAAGTTGCGCATTGATGGATAAATCACTCATAGTTCAACTCATTTATACCAAATAAAACATGCCCCGGATAGGTAAAATATAAGATTTTATACAATTTAAGAAAAAAGGTATCATAAGTGGATCTTAATTCGAAGTATTTTTCGAGATGAATCAACGGTGCAAAAATTATAATTTTATGAGATTTGAAATGAAAGTTATGATTAATTTTATAATTTCATATTGATGTTATTTAAAATATAAATATTCTTTTTAATTATTATTTATGAAAAATTATACTATTAATTTTAATACATAATAATGATTTGGAGCGGTGTGGTGGCTCCTTTCGGTACGCTTTATTATCTGGGCATTTTCTGTTTGGAAGGAAATGCCATATGATGTTTTAGAGTTGAAAAACCTGCATATCTTACGAAATACATGGGGGTAAAAGGTGATTTTTATTCGGGTGCATCAATTAGGGTTAAGTCAGTTAAAATATTATTTCAGTTGTTAAATAATAGGTGGTGCACCCTAACACAAAATATACAAAATCATATTTCCTTCGTCCCAAAAAGCTCTATACACTTTCTTTTTCATCCGTCCCAAAAGCTTTATACACTTCTATTTTTGGACGTGACCCATTTCTACTTTATTCTTTTGACTTTTCAACTACGACTCACTACTCTCCTACATCCAAATAAAATAATATCCGACTAACTCGCATCACATCTATCTTTTTAATAAAATACAATTGATAACCAAACAACAACTTATCATCTAAAACGACGTTCCCGATCAAGGTTATAAGATTTGTGGGATGGAGGGAGTAAGGTCATTTTAGAAAATCTAGATATTTTGTTTTTATCATATGGAAAAAAATAAATTCCATAGGGTCAATATAGTTACATATACAAAATCATAGGGACATTTTAGACACTTAAAATATTTTATTTCCACCATGTAGAAAAACACAATACTGCAGGTTCACCATATCGAATTTCTCAAAAGTCTTTTTGGTCACTCATTAATTAATAAAATAAGTTTTAAAAAAGTTAAGTTTGTTTCTCAAAAATATATTTCGATATACACCTTACATCTTTTTTCAAAAAGATATTCCTATTAATTTGGTCAACTACCAACTAGGCGACACAAGTACGTACTACTCAAAAATAGTCCCCAGTAAGAGAATTTCAAGTAAACGTGTGCAACGTAATGAATCTTGATGATACATGTAATATCGAACCAATGCGGATATTGTCAAACACAAACCCACAAATAATAATGTAAATATATTTAAACATGCAATTAAAGTTGAGAATGAGAAGGTATTGTGTCAGACCCAATGGAAGTGGTCAGATCAGCCTCATTAACAACCAACTGAAAGAATAAAAGAACCAATTGAAAGAAAAAAGGAACTAACGAAAATCCTAAGAAAGAACCAAATGAAAATAACAACAAAACTAACTAAAATCCTAAGAAAAGCACCAACTGAAAACCTAAAATATCTACCTGAAAACCTTACAAACAACCTATTACACTGTAATACATCAAATGAAACAAACATATATATAAATGAAATAAACAAACAACTAACTGAAAAAATAAACAACAACTAAAATGACTAAAAAGAGGGGAAAAAACGCGCGCGCAAAAATATAAAATGGGCTCAGCCCGTCTGACCATAAACATTGGGTCAGACAGTCTGACCCAATAGTTTCACTATAGATTTATACATCTCGAAATTGGCATGTAAATCAGACCCAAAAGAAAACCATGCATTATAATCTCATACTAAATGATCTCCATATGGATGAGAAGCAATTATTTTTTACCTAGATGAATCATGTTTTTTCTTCACAAATTTGTAGGAAACCATTCAGACACACCTCATTTCAGACAAGTTTTATTATACGCCTGTGCGTATTATGAGCATGGTACATTCAATGCTATATTTTTGCTACTGCTCATTTGGACGTCTCAACACATGTTGATCTGATGAAAATAATCAATCATAGTATAATTATCGTCTTACAAGTTCTTCAAGTGAATTGATGAAATTATAGAAGAAATAAAGTGAAAAAGAGTAGTTATGTGACTCTATATTGTCGACAATATCAATAATAGTCTAGAGGAAACATGTTTGTTGTATTTTTTATTTTATTTTGAGAGTTAACTTTACCAAATTAACATTTGTGTATTATGACAACTTTAACTTCAATTTATTTTATTTTCAAACCACCAAAGCATATAATGACTATTTTTAAAAGGACACTACTATACCTATAAAAGAAAGTAATTTTAAGTTCGAGATAAAGAAAATTATTAGCTCTTAATATAAGAATCCTTTAAACATTAAACAATTTTTACATTAGTCGGATGAGAATTATATGTAAATAACTACCGAAATATATTTATAATATTTTATTAATCTTAAAGTGTTTAATACCGAAATGTAGATATAATGGAAATTATTAATAGATAAAATCCAACCCGGGCATTGCCCGGGTCAGAAACTAGTACTATTATGAAATCAGCTTATTAAACAAGCCATGGTTTCACGCCTAAAGAAAGTAAGCATCCCCATATACTTCGATACAACAACGTCCTTTAGGGGCGTTTGGATAGGAGAAGGGAAAGGGAAAGGAATCGAGAAAGGGTAAGGTAAGGTAAGGAATTCTAAACCCTTTGATTATACTAGGTGTTTGGTTGGGAAAAACAAAGGGTTACAACTTTGAAACATTTTCCTCCCCTCCCTCTCTACTCCTTTGTCACCGCCGGCGGTGAACCGGCGCTCCTTCGTCACCGCCGGCGCTCCTCCATCACTGCCGGCGCACCTCCATCACTGCCGGCGCAAGACATTCCCTTTCTTCTTCTCGCCATTTTCTCTTCGTCGTGGTGGGTTGGTGGTTGTATTTCTGTGCACGACAATCCCCCTCTCTTTCTCAATGCGTTTTCCTCTTCGTAGATGGTGGGTTGGTGGTTGTAAATCTGGGGTATTGACGGTGGTTGTTGGTTGTTGTTGGTGGGTTGTTGTTGGTGGGTTGTTGTTGGTGGGTTGTTGGTTGTTGTTGGTGGATTGTATCGTTTTTGGTTGGTGGTGGTCGGAGAGGGGGATCGGGTGGATGCGGCGCCGGGAAAAGGTAGTGGAGGTGGTTTTTGTGGTGAGGTGGTGGCGTTTAGGTGATGGTCAATGCTAGTCAACGATGGTTAGGTGGTGGTCAAGGTTGTTTGAAGGTGGTTGTGTTGTAGAGGGATTTGGGTAATCCAAACCCTAGGGGGTTGGGGAATCAACATAAAGGGATATGGGGGTTTACTAAAACTGAAATGGGGTAAAGGGAATGGGAAAAATCATCAAACAAACAACAAGTAAAGGAAACAAAAAATTTCATTCCCTTTCCCTTTCCTAAAGACCCATATCCAAACGCCCCTTGTATAGAAGGCCACAAGGCATGATAAGAATCAATATCAAGATATCCTATAATCAGATAAATGTTCTAACCAACTCAGATCTCCGTTACTTTCGTATATAATACAACAACATATACAAAAGCCATTCCAGCAAAAGCAGCGGTACAGATCAATATTCTTCGCTGGTAGCTCTCGCTAAATTACACATAAATCAAATTTGGCTAAATTGCTGATAGATAGACGAGCAAAACTTATCAACAACGCGAGGAAGAATAACATCATCTGCATAGAAGATTATGGTCAATATCTATACTTAACAACAGTTGTCCATAATACATTTCACGAGTTCTCAGTTTCTCACCATGATTGGGATGTATGCTGACTTGGTACGCGCAATGTGCAATTTCCGAGGAAAAATGTACATGTATATCTTTTATCACAAGATGTTGTCAATCCAATCGGAGTCCGACTTAAGCTCAAGAAAGAAAAAATCTACATTCGAATATAGGAATTCGATAGAAGTTGGATCTTATGTAAGATCTTATCCATATATCCAAGCCAAACTCGATAACTATTGACACCTCATCAAATGATATATTAGAAATAACATTAAAATAAAATACTCAAGTTTGCTTTTTTTAACACAAGTAAATGTTGTCTATTGCTTACTAAAACACGACTTAAAATCCGACCCGATCCAAGGCTTATGTAAGATCTTAAAATGTTGTCTATGAGAAAGATATGGATTTTGGCAAATTACGCTTCAAATCCGACCCACGTTTATAATTATTTCTCCAACAGTAAGAATTTATATTTACCTTTTGCCGAGAATTCCAGAGTGTCTACAAATTTTTTGAATTTCTTCAAGCCTACTTAATGTTTTTGTGGCATTTGGATCTCTCTTGTCAACCTATATAACATTTGCATAAAGGTTTTTGTTATGTAATGTTCACACTTTTCCGATATACTTATACACGTAAATGTCTCTTTTCATCCTTTGGGGCCTTACCTTTGGTTTTATCATACCGGCAAAATCATAGAAAGCGCCATAAACGTCATGCATTGTGTTTGTCTGATCGATAACTACAGCAATCTGACCTGATACACGCAAACACGAACAAAATCACGACAAGCATTTGAAGAGTTAACGAAATGATAAGCAGTTTAAAACTGACTAGGTACTTGCCAAAACATAGCAAATACAGACATACAGTGCAGGAATAGTTGTGGCAACTGCTATACAAACAAAATGCTCTAATTGTATGGCAGACTTAGCAGTCATTTAATAAAGAGAGAAGCATCCGAGCCAAGGAAACATGTACAAACTCTAAAGCGAAAGACAAGGTTTTGGATCTCATTGTAAAGCCTAGTGTGAAGCAGCAAGAGCAGGAAATGGCTACTACATCCCTCATCATAAAGCACATTCCAAATTAAGGGTCCTACGAAAAGAAGACAGCAGCACATCATATACATCACGAAGTGCTCAGAAGAAATCAAAAGCGTATATTATATACCACGTCTCATCTTCACCACACCCCTGAATACTTGAACGTTGTTGTAGCATAACGCCAAAGTTCCCATGGATGTGATCTGCAATGTGTACAGAGAGAAAACCTGAGATTAGAATGATCGAGAAACCATATAACATCTCCCTTGCTGGAGCCACATCAGCCTAGCAGATAAACAAACATCAAGTGCATACAAAGACAAGGATATACATCTTGAATATAATAGCTGAATCAGTTAAAATTTTCGATAACACAGTATAAAGTCCCCTTTTCAAGCACAATTACAGGCAACAGAAACTTCTTTTAAACCATTATCAGCAACACATATTTGGACAGCTCGGCAGGACTTATTCCGATTCTCAGGGGTACCTCATATTCAAAACTCAGACTATGGCACTTCATCTCGAGTTTAAACGTATAAGAGAAAAACAAGTTGTCATAGTTTCATCCAACGGAGTCCACACATTTTTATATTTCTAGTCCTTAACTTTTAACTACAACTATTGAGTTTTGCAATTAATGAATAGGTTAGGGTGAAGTCTTTCTTTGAGGCTTTCACATAAGTTGGATCAGAGTATGTAGTTGATGTGATTCTTCGAATGCGGTCTTTTTTATTATTTTTGAATAGAACAGTTAGACAGAGAAAGGGGAGGATGCAAGATGCTAATTCGAAAGATATCATACTAGCGGAATAGCACAGAACCGGAATGTAGCATGATCCCGCAAAGCAGACATGTACTTTAGGCAATCTTCCACATGAAGTAAGGCATTTGTCACCATTTCATTTAAACATTGAATTGGCTTCTCTGAATTCTCCTCACCTTTCAAGTCCTACAAAACAAAATTTTAGGCAAGTAAAGTCATACAGCTATTCAAGACCTTTCATGTACTACATCAGGGACATCAAAACAGTATGAACTCATTGTTTATCAGCAAAACACAAAGAGGCTGATAGATAATAAGACTTGATACCTGGCCAGTTAAAATTAATAAGAAATGACTAACCTCAAGTTTGTTTACGTATTTACTCCAAATCTCCCCAGGCCAAAACATGCGACATTTTGGAACCTCATTTATATCTTCAAGGTAATCAATAATAATGTTTTGTTTCTGTACAAAATGGACATAAGGAACACTAATGATTTCACATTAAGTATGATATCACATATCACAGAAAGTTGCAACTCCTAGTTCCTAATGAAAGTAGAATACCTGAAGAAAGACACCCATGCTATTGGAAAGATCCTCTGGAGCTAGGTCCTCCAAACCAGTGTCATGAAAAAGCTTTGATAACCCTATACCAACAAGTCCTGCTACATGGTGGCAATATTCATCATAGTCAACAATTGTTTCTACCTGCCAAATAAGTAAAACATTTTGAGATAGATACATCTAATTTGGAAGATCGACACTCGACAAAGTTGGATCCCCATATTGATAAAATCAAAAACGGTAAAAGTTGTAAATTTATGGCCATATGGCATGCTTGTGAGGCCAAAACAATAATCCATCTTGATCCATATCATTCACAAGGACAGTTTGCACAATGAACCTTCAGCAGATTTAGGCAAATTGATCATATAGTACTCTGTCAGTATAAAAGGCTTTCTGTAACACATTTGCACTGACCTTCTTGCAGACGAATTTAGCCATTCCTGCGCCCATCCTTTTGGTGATATCCTCAATTTGCACCTGGTAACTGCAAATGTTACGTGTAAATTCACACATCATTTGATCATATACCATAGGGGTGGATAAGGTTAGATAACTAGGAGCACTAAAAAATGCTAACCAATGAAACATAGCCTTAGATTTTATTTCCACAATTGACACTTGCAGTTAGCAGATGCCACGAGTATTCGAGTAGTGGGACATGTTTATAGAAATGAAAAATGTTTTCCATTTACATATCTTTCAAAATGTTGTTTATATTGCAAGAGGGACAAGGTTAACTTTCATGGAATAGCCTTATCTAGTTATCTAATCTACATTAGTCTCTTGCAGTATGAGGAGACGCGGATATGAATATTATCGACACACAAAATTGGTAAAAAGTCTTGAAGAACTTTGCAGATTTTCAAATGAGCAAACTAAGGAGTAAAGTAACAGAAATATAATGGAGCAAATTAACTACCAAAGTAACCAAAATATTCAGCTCAGAATAACACAAATGCTTAGTTTTCACACCACAAGCAGTTAACAGTTAGCAGAGAAGGGAAGACCTGTATGCTGTATGCTACAACATAGTACTATTGGATGACAAAATTGATAGTAGCACATCTTCAAAGCAACTAACTTATCATCGCAAGATTGGCAAAATCCTTACACAATAGGACATGACTGAGTTTAAGCATGAATATTTTAAGTAATTTCCCTAAAGGCAAAGCAATCCCAAGTACAACAGATACTGACACGTTTACATTACCTAGATTGTACAGTATTGAAATACCCACACAATTCACAAAATCCGAGGCCAGAATGGCGATGTAGATTCAAGATATAAGAAGGTTACCCTCTATCAAGCTCCAGAAAAGCAGTTCTGACATGATGAAACTCATCCATTAGAACTTTGTAAAGCTTTGTACCGCCTGCGTACAAAAGATTTTCATCATGAGTTATTAAACTAAACACTAGCCACAGCCCACAGTAACTTCATGAGTCATAACTCAGAACTGAAGGCAGGCATGATATGCCTATCAGACTCGGTAACTAGATAAGATAACATCACCCTTAAGCTAACTAGCTAAGTGGGAAAGAAAATACAAATAGATACTAATAATATGGGGGTGATTCATGTATGACAAAACCAAGACTTGAATAACAGGAGAATCTGAAAAAAAATTCAGAAGACTCACAAGAAAAAATCCAGTCACGATCGTAGATGTGCTGATGAAAAGCTCTCAGGATAGGCATTTTAACATCAGCAGCTAGGTTTGTATCATCCTCTGTATATCAAAGCCAAACCAAAAAGCTATAAGAGATATAAGTACATAGGATAATTTTACAAGCTAACCTTAACATAATATGTTGATCATTAGGAAACAATATACACATTTCCTAGTTGTCTTGCATATAACTCTATTTTCATGCTACTGACTATTACAAGAATATAGTATTAGTATAGCTGGTCCAAGGATGGAGATGTTAGTGTACCGTCCATCGCCTCGACCCTAACTACTACCCTCTAAAAAGCTGGCAACTAATCACTTTGTTATGTAGTGAAGAAGAACTGGTCCATGATCATTCAATTTTTTTTCCCAAAGGTCAACTTTTGGCCGAAAAAAGAATCAATGCCGAAAAATGAGCCAAACGGCCGAAAATCATTAAACTGGTATGATCCCACCGAACATACTGTATTTTATTTGGTATTTTCAGGCGAATTTCTTTACTAGATGTTTCCCCAGAAAAACACAGTCACATAGGGATCCATTAATTTTACCTACATAAAAACAGTTACAACAAATACTCAATATGGCATGGATGATTGATTTCCTTAGTTGAGCTTGAAGAGACAAACCTACAGTGTCGAGGGCTCGAAGGACCAAGTAAAATACACATACCTGTCATACAAAAACAGTAGAATAATTAAGCAAAGTTAGGTAACCAGTTAACCACATAAAGGAAAAATAAAAGCTTGAAACATCCTTTGGCAAACTAAGATTGTAGTACCAGCATAATATATACTTCATTCATTTTATGATGGATGAGCTAAAGAGTTCAATTGGTCAAAAAAAGCTAAAGAGTTCAATGCACTTCTCATGAGTATCTTCTAAGTGGTAGAGTTAGAACACCGGGTGAAAAAAATAACAACAAAAAAAGTATAGAACTCCTCTTAGCGTGTTGGGACACTTTTCCAAAAAAAGCAATATTTTGACCTTACACTGATTACGAGTCGCACGGATTTCACTTCCGAGATAGAAAGAAGGTTTCACTCATATAGAACAGAGTGTTGTGTAAAATTTTAATGATGAAGAATCTCTAAGAGAAAAATAGAGTGCAAAGGTTAGAGAGAATATTTTCTTGTGTGTCCTCCATCAAAAGCATTGGATTGCTTTTTAATAATGCTGTTAGAAACAAGGAAACCGACGGTAACCACTAAGAGCATAAAAAAATCGTCAAAAGAAGGCACGCAAACATCGCGAACAGCAAATGCGTCGAGCTTCGCAATACAGATTGCGACTCGCAATGAAGCAGGGTGCAGGTCGTGCTCTGCTTCCCTATCCGCGAAGAAGTTCCTACTTCCTACGGTCATTTCCTAGCTCGTTTTTCCAACAACTATTATTGTAATACTTTTTTAAATTATGACACTTCAACCAAATAATTTAAGATAACATTATATGAAATAAATCTACCAAATACTCTATATATTCAACACTAAGAATACTTATAACACTGCCACCGTCGCCACCAAATAGTGGCCACCTATATAGAGGTTATTTAGTGATTGTTGATGGCTGTCGGAGGCTAGAGGGCCCTGTTTTAATGTTTCCTTCTAAAGGCATACTAATCAAATCATCAACCAAGTACGAACGCAAGGCTACACCTTCTAAAGTTACTTGGCTCACAGGCCAAAGCCAACTTATCAGGTAGGCCTCAAATATACTAGCCTTATATGCATACAATGTGTGCAAAAATTATATAATAGTAGTTTTGGTATTTTGAATCAGTTTTTTTTATGTTATTTATTTATTGAGGTTGGGTGAGTGGGTAGTTATTTTTTGTGATGTAGTGGGATTATGGGATGATTATAGGTGGTTTATTTATGCAATTTTTCTCATTAAATTATTTATTTTTTATGATAAATTATTATTTTCTGTAAATTATTAAATAAACAATAAAGGGTAAATTAGGCAATACATTAAGTTTGGTGTCCCACCCCTCTTCCCTTACAATATAGAGATGAGAAATTCTTAGGTGGACGGTGGACCTCATCCACATTAAAAATAGTAATAGTATAAAGCACCTAACTTTTGATTTATAAACCTTAACTTTTAATTACAAAATCTTAACTTTTGAAACAAACCTTAATTGTTCATTTATAACACATAACTTTTGATTACAAAACCTTAACTTTTGATTTAAACCTTAACTTTTAATTACAAAATTTTAACTTTTGACTTGGCTCAAATATATAAAGCATTCATGACAGAATTTTATTATTTTATTCATCATTTAGTGGGTACTCTTAAGAAAAAAATAATAATAATAAGTACATTGTAAGTCCTCGACTTATTGTGTTCATAATAAGACACAGTCTCACGACTTCTGTTAATGAGAAATTACCCACATCTCACATCGATGAAGGAGAAGGAATATGGCACATATAAGATTAGTGGATTACTCCTCATATCTATCACCAACCCCATATTTCTATTCTATTAGGGAATATGAGGGGGACACCAAAAATCAATATTAATTTAAAAAATTAATTTTAATTAGATGGTACAATCCTCTCTCTATAATTTACCTGTTTTCACATTTTTTTTAAATTTGGAAAAAATACCAAATACCTAAACAAACTAACTGTTATATTTTTATACAAAATTTTACATAATTCTGCATACATCGTGTGCATATAAGACAAGTGGACTTATATGTGGTCAGACTCTCCTTATTATAAGCCTGTGTGTGCATGCCCCATGAATTTTATCTTGGTATCAGAGGGGACGGTCTTACAAGGACGATTGTGCCAAATCGAAAAAGTCCTATATGATGTGATCTGAAGGAGATGGAGGATGACACGCATGTAAGTTAGGTGGATCATTCCTCCTATCACCAATTTATTTTAGGGTGTAATATCTTAATATATCATCAATGCGTCGAGTCATATTGTATATATTATATTTATAAAAAGAGAATATAGGATCAAACATCAACCCTTGAATAGTGTACCATGTTCATAAATCATGATACACGTAGGTTTATAATAAAAGTTGTATTTTTATTTGTCATCCAAATGATTTCGTTGATTTATTACCCCACCGCCAAACCCAAAAAAAAAAGATCACAAATCTTAATTTTCTTGCTAAAAAAAGAAGCACAATAAGAGGATAGATAATGGAGTGCTCACAGCATTGCGAAGCTCAGGGCCAAGTTGTCGTATGGCAAGGGCAAAACCTTTGGAAACCTTGGTAAGCATGGTGTAGCAGAATCTCCAGTGAGCTTCATCAGGGATCTGCTTTTCAACCTCTTTAACCGCCATTTTCAACTTTAAAAGTGGGTATAATTCATCTAGGTGCTTCAATATTACCCCTAAACTCCCCATCTTTATAAAAAAAATTCAATTTTAGTTGATGGGCAGTGCTCATAATCTGAATTTTATATGTAATTTATAGTAATAGTTTTCAATATTAGGGTCCATTACACTATCAATTAATATTACAAATTCAGGTTGATTGAGCATGTTTTTAATATGGCATGAGGAAAGTTCGAGGGAACCAATCATTTAAAAGATAAGATTATTGTGATCTGAGTGTATGGAAATGTCAAGAGCCAACCCATGACGCCTGTCATCAGTCTTATCACACTATCAGCTTGAAGTGAATCCTAAGCTATTATGGAAAGTTTAACGAGGACTAAGGTGATGCTTGGTCGGAGTAACTAAAAATTTCTATGTTGAAACATGTTTTTTTTAAAGAGGTATAAAAATGTTGTGAAAGAATAGAAGCAATAAAATAATAGAAAACGTAAAATAATAAAGAGCACTCACTTATCAAAAATAAAAATAAAAATAAAAATAAAAATAAAGAGCATGCACAGATCTAACGTGATTCACTAGTAATACAGATTTGTACTGTTAGGCAACACTCAGATTAACAAAATAATGAATACGACTAAGGGTTTAACTTAAGGTTTATATAAGAACCCCTTAGCAGTTAACTTAAATATAATGAGTCTAAAATCCAAAACAAAATATAAGGTTTAAATCTAAAGGTTTATATAAGAACCCCTTAGCGAGGCCCCCATTCTTGGTTATTCGAACCAACAGATAATCAAGGCATGTCCAACAAAAGATGTTTAGGTGATCAATCTTAAGCTATTTCATAAAAAAATGATAAGGATAGGATTGTCAAGGACTTCAAATGTCAAGGTTTTTTGTAGTAGTTTGATTTTCTTGCTTAGAAAGGTAGTCTGCGATCGAATGTGATTCTAAAAAATATGATGCACGGACGTCAAACGAAACTAAGTAGGTGGCGACGATCATCTAGGGTCTGAATACACCTCTCAAAATTTCCTTTTAGCACATTGATGGCGATGAGATTATCTCCTTCTATAACAAAATCTTTGAATTCCATATTTTGGCTTGAATATGCCCATTACGGAGGGTTGTAGCTTTGGCAATCAATGGATTAGACCTTCCAAGATTGTAAGCGATTGAGGATTTGTCAAGTAGATGTTTGGAGGACGGTGCCAACGACAACATAGGCTTAATTCTTTTCACAAAGACTTGAACAGAGGAGCCGTCAAAATTGAACTATCAAAATTGAACTGTCATTAGAGACTTGAACGGAGACTTGAATTTGGGGGATGGAGGTTTCTAGCACACCTGGATTGTACTTTGTGACCTGCAAGGGGTGGAGTGTGAAAAGATGAGTTTTGCCGACAAAATTGAGCAAATTTCATCAAAAATTGAGCAAATTTCATCAGAAATTGAGCAAATTTCATTTGATATTGAGTATTCCGATCTATACATAATTCGATTAAGTTGGAAAGTTTCATTAAGGAAGATGACCGAATTTCTTTCTTTCGAAATACTCCATAACAGTAAGAAGAATTTAGTTAAGGTCTATTTGTTGAGATCTTTAATGAATGTAAAAACGGTGAGGTTCCGAGAAATCTTTAATCATGGCATGATGTTAGAGAGAATGGGTCTAAGAACAATAAATAAATAAAGGGGTTTGCGGTTTCTGCTAAAGTGTGGCAGATGGGACATTCAAAAGGAACTTGAATTCTTTTGTGTTCAAGATTATCCTGTGTAGGTAATCCTTTTGAAAGAGTTGTCAGATAAATATGTTTATTTTTAAATGAATATCTATGTTCCAAATCCACACATACAACCACTTTGGAGATTATAAGGAGGTCGGGTTATGAGCTAGCCAGGTGGCATGCTTAACTGTGAATTTTCCCGAGGAAGTGAAGCCACAACACGGGGTGTCTTTCTGTGGTTGAAGAGAGCGAACTCCCTATTATTGGAGTAGATATGAGGTGGAAGCATAGTTCTCAATAATGCAGATTTTTATGTCATACTGGGTTCAATAACCTCTCTAACTTTGAGGTCTAAAGTAGGAATTGTACATGCTTCTATGTTAAGTAGTTCAATATGATTTGTGCACGCCAATTATCTAACTAGAAGAAGATATATGACATGGACCCTACTTTCCACCGGATCCCTCACCGGATTAACCCCGCAACTGCAAAATTGCTCTCCGGCCAAGATGGGGAATCATTTGGTTTCAATTGGTAAAAGAAGGATTTATGCTTTAGATATTTAAATGCATCAATTCTGCCCATTTATTAGAGGGATGAGTCGGGATTTTCCAAATTAATTTGGTCAAGGGGGAGCACACAGCCCCCCCACCCATTTTAAAAAAAATCGGATGTTTCGGGGGGGGGGGGGAAGTTGCTAATAATAAATTCTCCTCTTTAACTCATAAATAGTTGGTTAGGTTGTTAACAGTAATGTTTTCTCCCTTTTCTTCCTTATTTCTTTAATTTATTTATTTTCTTTCCTCCATTTTATCCCAATTGTTTTGTGACTTTTGTTATTAACTTTTGTATTTAGTATTTTTGCATGTAACTTAATCCCTCCTTATTTTAATATTATTTAATATTATAATATATTAATATATTATTATAGTTCATTATATATAAATCACAAACGATGAAAAAAGCGAGATTCGTGAATAGCTTGAAAGTATAAAATTTAACAATCTTCGTGAAATGAAAGTGTATTATATACATCCATTTTTTTTGATATGTCCCAATCATGTGTTTTAAATATTATATGTTTTTCCACTTTAATTGTGCGCCCCTGAATTTAAAATCATGGTTCAGCCACTGATTTTGGCTATCATCCCCTGGTACATATATTTTGTCTTTAGGAGACCTAAGCTCCAATTTTTGGGCTTGCAAATACTATCCCATGCTACAAGAGGGATACCACAATTGTCGTTGGAACCTTTTCTCCATTTTTTTAAAAAAAATCTAGCTTCCTGATATGCTAAACTATTAACCAGTACTTATATTTTTGAATTTCAGCTTTCTAATAATCCAAACCATCAAGGGGTATTCATTAATTTGTCTTTCTTGCATTAAGACCTGTAATGGTGTAGCATGTGAGTACTTATATATTTAAATTTTCATTAAGATAATGCTTAAACATAGTCGCGCAAGTCTATAAAATAAGTCGAAACAACTTATTAGATTAAACGCGGTTAAAATTTAAAATTAAAATATACCCATTAAGGACCCTGTAAGAAGGGTGTTCATCATTGGACTGTGCCGGACATGGACCGGGACCGAAACTCGTGGAAAGTGGAGACCTAAGACCAGATTGAATTAAAAGTAGTCTTGAGGCCGGACCGGATGGAAATCATAGGGATCGGACCGGTTAGATCGAAAATTCAATTTAGTTGTTTTTTCCTGTAAACCATTCAAAATTCACAATTACTGTAAATAAAAAAATTGTTTGATACTTTTCAAGTTTGACGGCTTGAGAGTCTGTGAGAAGAGTTAGAATCTAAAATTCTAGATTGATTGCTAACTTTCAGTATACTTTAAATAAAAAGTCTAACCCGTCCGGATCAGAAAAAATCAGGAGTTAGACCAAACCGGACCGAGGACAAAATTTTTAAAATTTGCAGACCAAAGGCCGGAACGAAAATAGACCGGTCCGAGCCATATTTCCAGTCCTGACCGGAAATTGAATACCCCTACCTATAAGGACTCATAGACCCGCTTAGATCCATTTTAAAAATAAGTAGTTCTTTTCAACACCTAACCTCAAAAACAATTTCAACACCTAACCTCTTATAGAGTTACAGTTACTGGGCCATCTAATAATTACTTTTGTAAAACAACCCGATTTACATTTATTTATTGTGTAGATATGTATAACTTTCAATTGATTATCTATTAGCCCTATATGCATGCGATACATGTAGAATTATGTAAAATATTTGTATAAATATATAACACTTAGTTTGTTTAGGATGTTGTGTATTTTTTTAAGAAAAAAACTAGTATTCAGGTCCAGGCGATGCTCTGGGGTTTATATGCAATATACTTTAATACTTTAAGACAACTAAAATTTGTTGCAGAAAGATGTTAGTAAAAAGTTATAAGTTAATAGTTTTATTCATAATTGCAATTAAAATGTTGTAACTTTATTATTGTTTTTCATTGAAAATATATAATATCATTATTAGTTTCGACAAAAGGACCAACAATAATGTAATGGTGCAATGGCTAAAACATTTATCTTTCACACTCGAGGTCGCGGGTTGGAAGCTTCTCAAATAATTTGCACTTTTAGCTTCTCATAGATGTGAAAAAAGTTAATGATAGAGAGGAAATAACTTTACTATTAACAGACTAATCAATTATCACAATTGACAAGTGGATGAGAGACTAAAGAGTAAAGATAACTAAAATTAAAAAATCGAAAAAAAAACCATGGACATCTCCCACCTTCCTCTCCTCTTTCACGTGAAACCACCATAAATATTATTCTTTAGCAATGGCAGATTGACAGTCACTATCCAGAAACAAGATCGACAACAAATCTTTTGAAGCAAAAAAAAAAAAAGTAAATGACAAAAGGTTTCAAAACATGATGGCTTTGGGTTAGAAAAAAAGGTGGATGATTAAATAACACCCTAACAAATTAACAATGTGTTTGGATAAAAAAAGGGAAAAGAAAAGAAGGGAAGGGGAGGGAAGAGAAAGGGAGGGGAGGAAAAAAAAATGAGTTTACTTTCCAAATCTCTTTATTGTTGGAGGGAGCAATTTCTTACAAATTGATCTTTCCATTTCCCTTTTCAAATCCCTCACTCCCTCACTTGGTATCCAAACAATGAATTTTGCTATTTTCCTTCCCCTCCCCTTCCCTCCTATTTTAGCTATCCAAACAAGGTGTAAGTGATGTCCTAAATACATATGAATTTCCTATAAATCCTCTAACTACCTTATACATACTCTTCTCACTCTCTCCTCCACTTGCCTCCATTCAAATTCCTTTACCTTCACTCATCGATAACTGCCAATCGCCGGAAAATTGCAAGAGTTGCCGAATCTAGGTTGCCGGAAAACGCGTTGGTTCTCACCGTCTTGCCTGAAAACCTTGTTGGTTCTTGCCGTCGCCGGAAAGGAAGGAAGGGCCGAAAAGAAACTTTTAAAATTAAGAAAAAAATTAAAAATCACGGCCTTGACAGAATATAATTTTATTATAATAAATTTATTATGATGTTTGAAAATGGATAATTTAGAATCAACTAAGGACCATTAACATCTTTGTACGAATGACAACCTTTATTCATAAGTCGGAGTGCATAAAATCAATTGTTTTATTGTAACGTCGAATCAGAATTTCTTACAACTCAACCTAACTCAAAGACCACGGTAGATGATCCAGTACTAATTAAATATAACAATTCTTGCAGAGTTGCAGTTGAGTGAAAATTTACTATCGCCTATAATCTATTAATAGTGGGTCCTCAAGCCACCGGGTAAATAAAGTTTTATCTAGCTTAATTATATACAATTATACTCATCCCAAAATGTAGAAAAATGAGTTTTTAATTATACATATACAAAGTGTGACCATTAAATCAAATAATATGCTTGGTTTCACGTGGTACTCTATTTGGTTTCACAAAATCTTTGTGAAAATGACATATTTTGAACCTTGACTATTCTCTACATGATGCATTAGCAATGAGTATGAACTCTATCCATAATGATTGTGCAGCACAACATTGTTTAATACTTCAGTATTAATCAAAATGTATCAATTGTATTGTTAACACTTCATGCTCCATCTTCAAACACAGCATATAGTTGTCCAAAATAATTGACTAATAATCCTTATTCCATCATGCATGATGCATGGTTAGTCTCAAGGCCTTCAATCGCCATGTTTAATATATATTGGTTGTATACGAGCCACGAAAGTAAAACAGAGATTGATCCCGTAATACCTTTTATAATCGGGAGGCATGCTTTAACCAATTGTCCCCGAGTCTCATTGTCATGCATGTTCATCACTACTTCTATAAATAACATCCAAGAATGCATTAGAATTTAGAAACCACCAAGTCAAACAAATATGAATGCCATGTACTCTAACGTTCTTCTACTTCCGTTTCTATTCTTATCTTTCACCTTCCATGTTAGAGCTTCAACTTTAGCCATTGACAACTTCCTTCAATGCCTTCCATTTCACTCAACTCCGGTACATCCAATCTCTAATGCCATCTACACTCGTAGTAACTCTTCGTTCTTAAACGTTCTTCAAAACTACATACGACATAGTAGATTTAACACATCTTCAACCCCGAAACCTCTAGCCATAGTCACAGCCTTGGACGTATCCCATGTCCAAGCAACCGTCTTATGTGCAAAATCAACTGGCATACAAATTAGGATTAGAAGTGGTGGGCATGATTACGAAGGCCTCTCTTATACCTCGAATGTTCCTTTTGTCATCCTAGACATGTTTAATCTTCGATCCATTGATATCGATATACCTAGTGAAACTGCTTCAATCCAAGCCGGGGCTACTCTTGGTTAACTCTACTACAAGATTGCACAAAAGAGTAAGATCCATGCCTTCCCTGCAGGAGTATGCTTCACAATTGGCGCCGGAGGCATTTTAGTGGGGGTGGATATGGGAATATGTTAAGGCAATATGGCTTATCCATTGACCATATTATTGATGCACAAGTTGTTGATGCAAATGGTAGAATTCTTAACCGTAAAAGTATGGGTGAAGATCTATTTTGGGCTATTAGAGGTGGAGGAGGTGCTAGTTTTTGCGTCATAATATCATGGAAACTCAAATTAGTGCGCGTTCCAGAAACAGTCACAGTTTTTAATGTTCCTAAAACCTTAGAACAAAATGCTACGGATGTAGTCTTGCAGTGGCAACAAGTAGCTTCTACAATACATACGAAACTCTTCATTAGAGTACAAAGTAATTGAACAAGGAGGGAGTAAGACAGTACAAATTTCATTCATTGCGCTATATCTTGGACGTGCAAATGCACTTCTTCCACTAATGAAAAAAAACTTGCCACTTATGGGCTTACAGGCACAAGATTGCACTGAGATGCCATGGATTGAAACAACTCTATTTTGGTATGAGACACCAAAGGGTACGCCGCTTGAGGTATTAGTTGAAAGGACACCAACAGCACCCAATTCGTATGGAAAAAACAAGTTTGATTACGTGAAAATGCCTATCCCAAGGGCAGGCTTGGAGTTAATATGGAAAAAGATGATTGAATTGCAGAAGTTGGATAATATAGTGATGGTGCAATGGAATCCCTATGGTGGGAGGATGAGTGAGATTCCTGCGAATGCAACGGCGTTCCCTCATCGAGCAGGGAACCTATTTAAGATGCAATACCTTACACTTTGGCAATATGATAGTGTTGAAGCTACAAGTAGGAATATCGAAGCGACTAGAGAACTTTATGATGCATTTACTCCTTATGTGTCTAAGAATCCAAGGGAAGCATTCTTGAACTATAGGGATATTGATATTGGGACGAATCAGAATAGGAGCTTGGTTTTTGCTTTAGACTATTTTAAGGACAATTTGAAAAGATTGTTGCAAGTTAAGGCCAAGGTTGATCCAAGCAATTTCTTCACGTATGAACAGGGCATACCAGTTTGGCCTAAGAGATCAGATATTTGAAAGGGTGTTTTATGAATGGATTGTGCAAAGTAATTTTCTTTCAAGTATTGTTTTAGTCATGTAATCTTGTAAATTGTATAAATACTTTGTGTGTGCAGTTGTTGTGCATATGATTATATAAATAAAGGTTAGTGAAAGTATTGTGTCAGACCGTCTGACCATAACACTTGGTCGGACGAGCTCCGGTGAGGAAGGCGGCAGAACACCGACGCAACAGCGACTAGCTAACGCTTCTGGATCTAATCTAAACTTCCCTTTCTCATCACAATACACGAATCTTATTGGTCGAGCTGGTAGTCGGCGATGACGTCGGCGTGCTAAACGCCGGTGACATTGACGGCGGTGAAGGAGTTTCCGGCGAGGAATTGTTGTTGTCTCTGGTGGCGCTGCTGCTTTCCCCACGGAAGAGTCTTTGCATCAGTTTTGTGTTTGTTTCAATGACAAGCTTTTGGGTTTTTGGGTTTAATTTCTGCAATTTACAACGAGAAAATAGCAATTGAAGAGGTATTTTTTTTTACTTTAGTTATGTTTCTTTCAGTTATAACTTATTTTATTTCATTTACTTAAGTTTTGGTTTCAGTTATACATGAAAAACTAACTGAAAGGATAAGAAAACTAGCTGAACGTGAAAAAACATGTAAATGAAACAATAACAAAACCAACTGAAATAATAAAACACGTAAATGAAACAATAACATAACTAACTAAACTTAAAAGACATCCAATTGAAAGAAAAAAAGATCAACTGAACTTAAAAAGGGTCCAACTGAATGAACAGAAGGTCCAACTGAAAGAAAAAAAGGATCAACTAAACTTAAAATGCATCTAACTGAATGAACAAAATGTCCAACTGAACTTAAAAGACATCTAACTGAACATAAAACATATCCAACTGAACTTATCCACTGAACAACTAAAATCAAAATACATCAACTGAAAAAAATTAAAACCAACTGAAATTCGTCTTTATGGTCAGACGCGTCTGACACAATACCTTCTCTAAAGGTTATTGTATATGGCTAGGTAATGTATATGCTTGTCAATGAAAGATGATTGTTAATAAAATCTTTCCTTCTCATTTAATTATTACACTAAAATTTTGAGAGTGAGTTGTTAAGTTGACAATAATTAGGAGTGAATGGCTTGCCTTTCATTCAATCAACCCAAGGGGATTATATACAACCCTAAAACATATAATATCCCTAAAAGATATAAATACAAAGATAATAAAGATATTAACTATACACAAGATAAACTTTCCTAAAAGATAGAAAAGAATATGGCATATAACGCCTAATACTCCCCCTCAAGTTGGAGCATGTAAGTCTCGGATGCCCAACTTGCGAAGTAGAAAACTGAACTGTCGTCTGCCAAGCGCCTTGGTGAGAATATCAGCTAACTGATGACCAGTAGGCACGTAGGCTGTAGAAAAACGATCAGCTAACAACTCATCTCGAACAAAATGACAGTCTGTTTCTATGTGCTTCGTACGATCATGGAAAACTGGATTCTTAGCAATATGAAGAGCAGACTGACTATCACAAAACAGACACATAGAAGAAGTATGCATAACACCAAGTGAAGCTAATAAAGACTTCAACCATTTCAACTCACAAGTAGTCACAGCCATAGAGCGATACTCAGCTTCTACAGACGAACGAGAAACCGTAGGTTGTTTCTTGGTTTTCCAAGAGACAAGAGAATAACCTAAAAACATCAAATAATCAGACAAAGACCTCCTTGTGTTTGGACAAGCAGCCCAATCAGTATACCCTGTCCAGGGCTACCTTTGAGATAAAGAAGAACACGAAGAGCGGCATCCCAATGTGCCACCTGCGGATTACTGAGAAACTGAGCTAAAGTATGAACAGCATAGCTTAGCTCCGGGCGTGTAACAGAGAGATAGACAAGACGTCCCACAAGACGTTGATAGGCATCAGGATCAGCCATAGGCGAACCCTCAACAAGAGCCAAACGATGGTTTTGTTCCATCGGCGTATCAATAGGCTTACAACCCAACATTCCTGCTTCAGTCAACACATCCAAAGCATATTTTCGCTGAGAAAGAAAAATACCATCCGGGTTTCACGCCACTTCAATGCCCAAAAAATACTTCAGCAGACCCAAATCTTTCATATGAAAACAAGAGTTCAAATAACTTTTGAACTTAGAGATAACATCAGAAGATGAGCCAACAATAATCAAATCATCCACATAAACCAAAACATGAAGACAAACATCTCCCTGAATATAGTTGAATAAAGAATAATCAGCATAGGATTGTGAAAAACCATAAGTTCTCAAGGCAGCAGAAAGTTTGGCAAACCATTGCCGTGGTGCTTGCTTCAAACCATACAACGACTTTCTAATCCAACAAACTTTCCCGGACTTAGAACAAGTATAACCAGGAGGAAGTTTCATATAAACCTCCTCAGACAACTCACCATGAAGAAATGCATTATGAACGTCCATCTGATGGAGTTCCCAAATCCTGACAGCTGCAACTGCAAGAAGAGTACGCACAGTACCCATTTTCGCAACAGGAGCGAAAGTCTCATTGTAATCAATGCCAGCGACTTGCCGATTGCCATGTGTTGACCCTATATGGTTTTGATGATGACAAACTAAAGTAATAACTAACAAGGTTTATAAGTTTTATGTGTGCAAGGTTCATGAATAAATGATGGTGCTTTATGAAGGTAATAAGTGAAGTTCCTGAGTTGGAACTCCAAGAGAAGAGTAAAGTTCCTAAGTGGGAACTCCAAGAGAAAAGGAGCTTAGTTACATAAGGGTGTAATTAGGTTTCTTATGTAAGGAACAAAGATCGTCATATGGTAAGGAATTGGAACTGTTCCTATGGAACTATGTTAGTGGAACTGATATAAAAAACATGTGTCTAAAAAGAGAAACTGCCAAAATGATTGTTTGTTCCTATGACAGGAACAGACTTGTAAGGAACAAGCAATGTCTATAAAGGAACAAACAATTTCATACGCCTAAAACAAATCAGTTAAGTTTTCTATGGAGAAAGATTTAGGAAAGATTAGACTAAATTAAAAAGATTTAAAAAAGGATTTTCAGTTTTTAAAAGATTAGAAAAAGATTTTCGGTTACTTTCAATAGGATTTTAATTGTTTTAAAAATTAATCTTTTATTTAAATAAAATCTTTTAAAGATATTATTTATTGGTAAAAGATTTTAATCAGTTTTTAATAGATAAAATAATCATTTTTTTAGTCAAAATTAACTTAACTAATTGCTTGATTTAAGGAAAACATGTAGGCACTAAAATAACGTTCAGTTGAACGTGTACTTAGTGGCTTAGTGCTGCTTGTTCCTCAAGCATAGGAACATACATGGCTTGACTCTACTACTCCATTATCACATGGTAATCCAACGTTTAATTTATTACGTGCATGGAGTGGGATAATGTTGTTTGTTCCTCAAGCAAAGGAACAAACATGGCTTCACTCCACTACTCCACTAACCCATGATTGAAATCATGTTTATTCTAAATGACTGCTATAAAAGGGTTGTTCCAACTAAGTCATATGTGTGTCTGATAAAGTGATAATTAATCTACAAAGGTATTAATTTGAGTATCACGTTTATAGATTCAGTACCACCAAAGTTCCAAGTTCCAAGTTCCATTACCATATGAGTTCATTGTTCCATTAGTGTTTAATACCGTTCAATTATTCTGTATTTCGAGTTGAGAAAAGAGTTGAGAGGAACTCTTGTAGTTTGAGTTTGGGTAAGGGGTTTGAGTGAACTCCTGTAAAGTGTGAGGCTTTGAGTGAAGCAAGAGAAAGAGAAAGGAACTTCGATTGAAGTTCGAGAGGAACAACAGTTAGAGGGAACTGTTGTTGGGACTTGAGTTTGTAGAGGAACTCAAGTAGTGGCCCGAGAGTTAATAGGTTTGTAACAAAGGTGTTTGGCCTATTATAGTTAAAGAGTTAAGTTTAAAATCCCTTGTGGTCGAGGTCGTTTCTTCCTGTTGGGCCCAGGAAGTTTTTCTACATAAAAATCTCTTGTGTCTTTCACTTGTTCCTTTTTTTGTTTTTTAATTCCGCAAAAAGTACGTTCATTTCCCACACATACAATTCACCCCCCTCTTGTAGTGTTCCTAAATAAACAACACCATGTACTACAAGACGTCCCTTAAGACGTTCAACCTCGCCAGTAGATGTATATTTGATTTTATACACCCAACCACTACTGATAGCATGTTTACCAGGGGGAATATCTTCCAATGTCCACGTGCCATTACGCTCCAAGGCATCAATTTCATCTTTCATGGACTTTCCATCCAGGATGAGAAGCAGCTTCTCGATAAGAAGTAGGTTCTGTTCCTTTTGTAACAGCTGCTAGAAAAGAACGATGCTTGACAGAAAAGTTATTATAATCAACACAACAAGCTATATCATAAGGTTTACATGAAGAACCAGACAAGGACGGTTGTGCTGTTGAAGTAGCGGGGTCTATGTTTTGTTGAACAATTGTATTAGTCACAAAACGTCGAGTGATATTTGACTCAAAACCTTGAAGCCTAGTAGAAGGAATCTTAACCCGATGACCACGACCCAAAACTTCCGACTCATCACCAACACCAATCAAACTCGTTGAAGAACTCCCCTGTAAACGAAGTGGAGTCGTAGTATCACAAAGTACCTCACCAATACGCACAACCGAAGGAGAGGAAGGAGAAACATCCTCGGAAGCCAAAGAATGGCCTTCACCAAGCTGAAGGACATGCTCGCCAAAGCCTGCGGGCGCAGGCGTCCTAACCTGCGGGTTGGCAGGAGGTTGCCGCAGCTGCTCGCCAAATCCTGCGGGCGTAGGGTGCTGCTGAGCGAAGCCCGCGGGCGCAGGCATACCCTGCGGGCAGGCAGCATCATGACCAAGAGAAAGAGTTGTAGCTGCGGGCGCGGGGTTAGACGCTGTGGGAAGAACATTGAGAGCAGCCCTCGTACCATAATCATTAGAAACAACATCCTCAACACACAAACCATGCAAACCATCATCTAAGTCATCATCCCAAATCGAAGCTTGGGAGATATAAACATCCCATTGTGTCCGGGCATCATTACTTAACGACTCAAAATACAGAAAAATATCCTCAAAAAATTGAACATCACGACTAACAAAAATTCACGGATTCCAAATCAAACAAACGCCAACCTTTTTGCCAAACGGATATCCAACAAACACACAATGCCTAGACTTGGAATCAAACTTGTCTTTTATACGAGGGCGATTAGTGGCATAACAAAGACAACTGAACACTCGAATGTTATCATACAAAGGAGGGACACCATACAAACACTCATACGGGCTCTTTCCATGTAAAACCGATGTGGGGGTAAGATTAATAAGATGAGCAGCAGACATAACACACTCACCCCAAAAGGTCTTAGGCAAACGAGCTTGGAAACGCATAGCACGCGCCACATTAAGGAGGTGACGATGCTTACGCTCCACACGACCATTTTGTTGAGCCGTATCAACACAACTAGTTTGATACAAAATCCCTTTTTTTGCAAAAAAAACCTTTAAACTCATAAATTCTTGCCCATTATCACTACGCAACACCTTAACTTTCCGTTGAAACTGAGTTTTGACCATGGCATAAAAATTCTGAACAAGTTGGGAAACCTCAGATTTATAACTCATCAAATAAACCCAAGTAGCACGAGAATGATCATCAACAATAGTCAAAAAATAACGGGCATCACAAGTTGCAGGAAGTTTATTGGGACCCCAAATGTCACAATGAATTAAATCAAAAATATCACGTGCTTTATTATTACTCAGGGGAAAAGAATTTCTGGGTTGTTTGCCCATAAAGAAAATCCTACAATCAAAAGGACATGGAGAGCTACGAATACCGGCTAGTCTAGGCAAAAGAGAAAGAACTTTAAATGATGGGTGACCTAAACGACGATGCCACAGCAGACTTGCATCATCAACCTTTGTCACTTTATTAGCTTGAACCAACGAACAACGCACAGGCTTGAAAACATAGACCCCATTAAACAGCACTCCCGCTCCAATCAGGTTCTTCAAAGTGAGGTCCTGTATAATACATAACTTATTAGTGAAGAAAACAATAAACTTTTTTGTACTTAACAATTGAGAAACTGATAACAAACTACAGGTGAGAGCGGGAACGCAAAGAACATTCTCAAGAACAAGCCCAACACACAAAACAATAGTGCCTTCCTTAGTAGCATCAGTGCTTTTTCCATTAGGCAAACCAACTTCAGAAGATATACTACGAATATTGGTAAATAAATGCAAATTACCATACATATGATTCGAGGCACCAGAATCAATAAGCCAATCATTAGAATTGAACATACCGCTCAATTTTTCAGTAGAAGAGGAGGAAGAGACATGAGCCCCTTTCAGAGCACCCAAAAGTTGCTGCCATTGATCATCAGTAAGAGTCGGAGCACTACGCCTATCAGCATCAGACAAATCCGAGGAACCACGTGCACCACTACTAGTATTAGCAGCAAAAGCAGAACCTCCGCGGCCACCACGGCCACCACGACCACCACGCCTATCTAGAAAACCATGAAGCTGAAAACAACGATCTTTGACATGTCCCGTACGACCACAATGAGTACAAACACGTGGCTCCTCCGCGGAACTTGCCAGAGGACGTGGCTTAACACTAGTATTAAATCCGACCGCATCCGGACGAGTAGAGTCATTAGTTTCAGAAACAAACTGCTTCCGTTCTTCAGAAATAATCTTAGCACAAGCAACATTAAGAGACGGCAAAGGGTCTTGCATAAGCAATCCCGAAACCAGAGTGCCGAATTTTTTTGGATCCAAACCTAGACAAAACTGATGTAAATGTTCAGTTTCCTACAGACGTAAATACTCGGAAGCAGCAGAACAAGTACAAATAGGAAGTTTACAATAACTCATGAGTTCGTCCTGTAATTGACGCAACTCACCAAAGAAAACAACAACAGAACGACTAGACTGACGACAATCACGTATCTTATTTTTAAGTTCAAGAATACGTGGTCCATAACCAAGAGAATAACGATCCCGCAAATCATCCCACAAAGATTTGACATTATCAGGGAAACGCATAGTAGAACGAACAGAAACATCTAAAGTGTTAAAAATCCAAGCAATAAGCATAGAATTAACAATACCCCGTTGTGGAAGATCAGGAGATGTAGAATCAGGAATAGTACCGTCAATGAACCCTAATTTATTTTTTGCATGCAAATTGTTGCGTAGAGAACGAGACCACGATTCATAATTGTCACCTGTTAACATAATCAGACTGATGACAGCACTAGTCCCTTCACTAGGATGTAAGTAGTATTCCGAGAATGGTTCATACCGAGGAGGTTTTGGATCAACAGCCATGGAAAGCACATACACAAAGCAGCAGAAGAATTAACAATTCAAATATGAAAAAAAACGTGAAGTATAATAATGGGTAGGCAAGGAAAACAAAGGCAATCAACTAGCACCCAGTGACGAATTGGAAAGCCACGCAAGAAACTCACCAAAAACAACAAAGTGCAGCAGAATTTTTTGGGTGGAGATGAATTGTGGCGAGTGATTGAAGGACCGAATGAAAAAAATTAGGTTTTCCTTTGGCTCTCTGATACCATGTTAAGTTGACAATAATTAGGAGTGAATGGCTTGCCTTTCATTCAATCAACCCAAGGGGATTATATACAACCCTAAAGATATAATATCCCTAAAAGATATAAATACAAAGATAATAAAGATATTAACTATACACAAGATAAACTTTCCTAAAATATAGGAAAGAATATGGCATATAACGCCTAATATGAGTGATAGCTCAATTGTTAGAAAAGCACCCATAGTTATTAGAATCTCAATTCAAATTGTAGAATCGTATGATTTTATGATTCGACTATAGTCATACGATTCTATGAACGGATCTATACGATTTTGGCTACTCTTAGCTAGAGGGAACATTAAATTTCAATTTTAAATAGAACTAAATCAAATTAAATATACTATTGTCAATTTATTGCCTAGTTAAATGGAAAATACCTATCTTTGAATTACTATCTTTTTACGTACGTGTAATACAAGCAAGTTCTAATAAATTTGAGTATAATATTTTGATTATGCATGTTTGTAGAATCTTACGATTTTACGACCTGGTTCGATTCTAAGAGCCTCTATTCAAAGTAGTTAGACAAGCGGGCTTGATATGTAGTTTAGTGGATGATGTTACTAGTTCAATATGGACTATTCTAGTATACTAACAATAAAAAATATGGAAATTTTAATAAATTAATATAAACTTTGGATCATGGATCACTATGCATACAATTCGGAACTTTAGAAACGAACAATAACTACCTAATAAGTCCATTTATAGGGCACATGCAAATTTTTCCGAACATTGTCTCTCTCAAAGATTACCCTGGCTGCTCTCGCATGGTTAATGGTCATTTTTCCTATTGATTGAAAGCCTATATGGTATCTTTTCTCTCGAAGTAGATTCAATATTGCGATAGTAAACATATAAATCAGGTTTTATTCATAAATCTAGCATGAATCATTGACGGACCTATGTTAGAACAAGGGGGACAGCCGTCCCCCCCACTTTAAAAAAATAGGGTAAGAAATCTTAATTAAATCGAATTTATGTCGATTAAATTTGGATTTGAT
Organism: Patellifolia procumbens; assembly: GCA_947645195.1. Classification (NCBI taxonomy): domain Eukaryota; kingdom Viridiplantae; phylum Streptophyta; class Magnoliopsida; order Caryophyllales; family Amaranthaceae; genus Patellifolia; species Patellifolia procumbens. The sequence goes on from CANSGD010000300.1 coordinate 65,802, forward strand.
TTCAGTTTGGCTTTATTTAATAATTTAGGGTAAGAATCGGTTTGAGTTAATTTATTTTTACAAAACAAATAAAGTGATTACAAAAACGACGATGATCTTCTAAACACGCGATAACAGTTCAACTTCAAGAATAAGCTCATTTGTTAAGGTTCGATCATAAACATACCCACCAGGCCACCATTAAGTATGATACGAAATTAATTTTACTTGAATCCGAATCGAAGTCACGGAAATAACCCGAGATGAAGTTGAGCGAACTTGAAATCAACTAGAGTCGCAGGCCATAGACAACCGAAATCGATCGACCCAAAATTGTCCGAACCCAAAATTAACTCGACCCGAAGTCGTTCGAATCCGAAATCAACCCGACCCAAAGGCTACCCGAACCCGAATCAACCCTACTCAACCCGTTTATTACCCGACCCGGTTTGGCCCGAACCCGGTAAGCCCCGGTCCGATAATGACCCAACCTGAGATCGACATGTTCGTTGACCCGACAATACCCGAACATTGTAGACCCGGACCGACCCGGCCCGGACCGACAAAGCAAAGTGGACCGATACAACCCGACCCAACGCGAACCGACCCGATATGGACCGACCCGAACCCGACCCGACCACCCGAATTGACACCTCTAAGTCAAGTATATTTAGGTTCACGGCCATTAGGATCGGTCCAAATCTGCATCCGGTCAACCTAGTGAACGAAGATGCCATTTCAGTTTCTTGTTTGTGCACGAGTTATTATTTACATTCTTTAAGATTATTGAGAAATTAAAATTATTGTGTTGGCAATATTAAAACATACTACTCCAGTTCCCTGGGAGTAGGTGATACTAACTAAAACAAGTTATCATATCATCATCAAATTAATATGATTGTTGGTTGAATTTGATGTAACCAAGTCAAAGATTTTAACACTAAGATGATAAGTTATCATAATTTAATATCACCTCACATGTATAATATCATAATTAAATATCATCTCACATGTATAACGTCAACTATTAAAAAGTATAAAAATACAATATAACGATTCTTTATGCCCAAGTTCAAGACAAACTTCAAAATTAAATTGCCGAAAGTTCACTTTTGGTCATTTTAGGTTCAATTATTTTCAAATTATAAGTACGTGTATTCAGAGTCGTCTCGAACTTTTTCGATGTCATAAGCGAATGTTAAACTAAAAAAATTATGTATTAAGAAAAAAACAATTGAGGGAATCAAAGAATTATGAAAACTTTACTAATTAGTCATAGGAGTTTGTATAGGTTTATAATATTACCTTTTTTTTCTTAAGAGTATTATTGATGGCGAGGATAAAAAAAATTCTCAATCTTCTCGTTTCTCTTTTCTCTCTCCTCCACATCACCTAATTGAGATTTTTTTCACTTGTTAACAACGATCTTTTAGATATTCTAAATTCTCTTCTCTCTTCTACTTTGGTATAATTTATATATAAAAAAATGTTCAAAAATATGTCAATATGTATATTAGTACGAAAAGTCTAAAAAATCTTATATAGTGATATGTTTTCTAAATTTTTTCAAAGTGTAAATTTTGTAAAATTTAGTTTTGAAAAATATGAAAGGCTTGTTGATTTTCTCTCTCGTGCTTGTCACTCTTTCATTGGCTCTCTCCTCGTTGACGAGTTGTTGAGATTTAACACCAAAAATCTCCATTGGGTGAGAATTTTGGGAAAATCTCAACCTCTTGAGGTTTTTCACTCTCCCCATTAGGGAACTCTTTTATTCTCAAATAATAGTTCTCAACCCAATGGAGAATTTTTTTGAGAAATAGCATTAAAGATGCTCTAAGTAACTTGTATTATTCTTTCCTAAGCGTACTTCAAAACTACGTACGAGAGAGTAGATTTAACATAACTGAACTGAATTGAACAGAACTGAACTGAATTAAACAGAACTGAACTGAATTTCCATTAACTTAGCACAAAAGAACAGGGCCTAAGTCTAAGAAAGAAGTTGTGAATGAAAAGAGAATCAGACCGGCTGCAGCCATAGTTGCTCATCTGAAATGGACCCTTGACGATGGTGTATCTTTTGATTATCATTGCTCTTCCTGTTTTTAGACCACTGCTTTGATTTTTCATGGAACTATTCGCTTGATCTGATCTGCATTATCTGCTCTCTAATGCCAGGAGCACACCACTGTACAACATGATTAATCTTCGACACCATATCACTAAGGCGTCTCTCGATTGCTGTTCTCACTTAACCAATTCTGTTATGGAGGGGTATCAGGAGAACTCGTGCTTGAATTCAACATGCATGAATTACAACTTTACAAGCATCAAAGCGAGGAAAGCATTACACATGAAATGATAGTATCAAGACATTTATGCAACTAAACTTTAAGATAAACCAAAGAATCAGAATGTGTACCATGAAAGTTCAATGCATAATGTATAATTAGAAGGAAAAAGAACAATACTTTTGGGATTGGGAGAAACCATCACGTGAGTTTGAATGTCTACTGCGGAAGCTGCTATACGTGGTTGGGATATAGCCACATGCATGATTAGATATAGACTCCTGAAAGTCTGGGTATTACTTTTAGATGTTGTTGCTTGTGATTGAACACAGAAACTTGTCGTTGGCAACAATCGGAAACCTGATAGTCAGTCCAACGTGTCTCTCGTACCTCTGCACTTTCTGCATGAGTAGATTCCACTAACACAGAAGTCCGTAACAGGGCTCCTCCCATCCAAGCCACCTCTACATCCACGCTGTTGAGAACATAGAATCAAGTGAAAACTAATTCGCAATCACCAACAACAATCAATGGAAGCCAACAACTAAGCAAGCAAGCAAAGCAACAATAAATGAAGAAATAAATAAGAGAGAGAGTTAAGTAATGGCACCGTGGGAAGACCCGAGAATCCGGGAATAAAAACCCACAAGCACTATGGAGTACGTAGTATTGATCTTGATGATTGATTGAGAGATATACAAGCTATTTCAAGCTAAACACACACTAGCACAAAACCCTAAAAATTCTCTCTAGTATCTTGAACTATGTGAGATTATGTCATATTTACAAATGGGAAAAAGAGGGGTATTTATACTACTCCCGTAAATAGCAAAAGATGGCAGCACGTGTCGCAAAACGCGAAAATAAGGTGCAGGGGCAGACCCTGGTCGCGAGTCGCGATACCCGTCGCGGGTCGCGACCAGTACCTTCGCGGGCCGTGAGCTATTTCACGGGCCGCGACCTGGGCGAGCTTTTCCTCTTCACTTGGCAGATGTTGCTCGCGACTAGTGAAGGAACCTTCGCGACCTTAGCTCTTAGCCATCTCAACACTAAGACTCAACAATCTTCCACTTGAAGATCAGTCTAAGACCATGCTACCAACATCCCTAACACATCTCTCATCATCATCAATCATCACCTCAATGTTTCACCATAGAGCCCCCACCATTACAACCATCCACCACTCATGGATGGAGTTCAATTGTGGTTCTACACAGCCCCAATTTCTCACAAGTTACAACCTTAGAGAGCATATCCGCCGGATTCTTCTATCCGGCAATCTTCTTCAAACACATAGAGCCATATTTCTACTAGACTCCTAGTGTAATGATATCGCCTCTTGATGTGTTTAGTGCAATAGTGAAACATATGATTCTTAGCCAATTGCACCGCACTTTGGCTATCACTATGCAACACACAAACCTCTTGCTTCATACCCATTTACTCAAGGAAACTCTTCAACCACTTAATCTCCTTCCCCGCCTCCGACATAGCAACATACTCGGCCTCCGTCGTAGACATGGACACACACTTTTGGAGCTTGCTCATCCAATTAATGGCCGTACCACCAATAGTAAAAACATACCCCGAAGTGCTTTTGCTTGAGTCATAGCATCCCTTGAAATCAGCATCCACAAAACCTTCAAGAACAACTCCATTCCTCCCAAAGCAAAGAGCATACTAGAGGTACTCAACAAGTACATCAAGATCCATTTCACGGCCTCCCAATGTCGCTCACCCGGATTTGACATGAATCTACTCACAACTCCCACTGCATGTGCAATGTCGGGCCTAGTACAAACCATAACATACATCATACTCCCCACGGCCGAAGCATAAGGAAAAGTGGTCATCCTTTCCTTTTCTTCCTTTGTCTTGGGTGAATCTTCCTTTGTCAATTTGAGGTCCACCGAAAGAGGTGAGCTGCGAGGCTTCGCATCAACCATGTTGAACCGCTTTAGCACCTTCTTGACATACTCCTCTTGAGACAACCTCAACAAACCCGCCGATAAGTCCCTAGAGATTCTCATGCCAAGTATTTGCTTGACCTCACCCAAGTCTTTCATCTCAAATCTATCCGACAATTTCCTCTTCAAATCATTCACAAACTTCATGCTAGTACCCGCAATGAGCATATCATCAACATACAAAAGCAAGTAAACATAACCATCTACGTACCTTTGAAAGTAACAACAATGATCGCCATCCGTTCTCACGAAACCATTGCATAACATGAAGCTATCAAACTTCTTGTACCATTGTTTTGGAGCTTGCTTCAACCCATATAGACTTTGTTTGAGCTTGCATACCGTGTCTTCCTTTCCCGAACTTCAAACCCTTCCGGTTGTTTCATGTAGGTTTCTTCTTCCAAATCACCATGCAAAAATGCCGTTTTCACATCCATTTGCTCAAGGAACAAGTTTTCCGAAGCCACAATTGCCAACAAGATTCTAATGGTAGTCAACTTCACAACCGGAGCAAAAATCTCATGAAAGTCAATGCCCTCCTTTTGTGAAAAACTTTTCACCACAAGTCATGCTTTATACCGAATACTACCATCCGGTTCATCCTTCTTGCGAAAGATCCACTTAAACAAAAGTGCTCTCTTGCCCTTAGGCAAGTCCACCAACATCCAAGTGTTGTTCTTCTTCAATGAGCTCATTTCTTCACTCATTGCATGCTCCCACTTCAACGAATCACCCAACCTCATTGCCTCAACATAACATTCCGGCTCACCGGAATTCGTCAACAATAAGTAATTCGCTGAAGTCTTCTTTATGGGTGATGGTGTGAACCTATTCGGTGATTTAGAGAGCCTTGATGTTCTCCTCACCAGTGGCGGTGTCTTTGGTTACTCACGAACCTCACTAGGCTCACCTTGAACCTCAACCTCTTCCATCTCAAAAGTATCCTCATCTTCCTCCGATTCACTAGAAACCGGATCATCCGGAGTTTGCACAACATGTTGAGTAGATGCATGTTGAATTGACGCATCATCTTCTTCTTTTCCAATTCTGACATCTAGCTCAACAACCTCTCGCTCACTCTCAATTGATTCTTTCTCAACAGACTTTCCACCAAAATTATCCTTATACAAGAAGTTCTCATCAAAGGTAATGTCATAATGCCTAATAACCTTGTGCTTACTAAGATTCCACACTCTATAGCCATACTTCTCATCACCATACCCCCACAAAATAGCATTTCAAGGCTTTAGGGTCAAGCTTATCACTCTTTTCGGATTGTAAATAGGCCACACACCCAAAGGTCTTCAAGTAAGTGTAGGACACCTCCTTACCACTCCACTCCTCCTCCGGTATCTTGAACCCCAAGGGCACCGAATGTCCACGGTTTATCAAATAAGCCGCGGTGCTAACGGTATCCGTCCAAAAGCACTTTGGAAGACCCGCAAATAACCTCATGCACCTTGCTCTCTCAAGAAGTGTTCTATTCATCCGCTCCGCTACCCCATTTTGGCGAGGCTTTCCGGGAATGTTCCTCACCAAAATAATGTCATGTTCCTTACACTACGCAAAAATCGCCTGAGAAACCGGTCAAAATGGGCTTAAGAAACCTGCTCAAGACCGGTTTATAGGTCATAAGTGTCTTATATTAGGACATCGGTGGAGCAGTCCGGTATTTTACAAAAAACTGAGGAAACGAAGCTATTATATATCCGGTTCCCTTGATCTCATTAATTGCTTTTCTAGATAGAAGCATCTGAGGCATAGAACCGGTTTCTTATCATTATTTTTAAATTAAAAAAATTCCGCAAGAGCAGTTACAAATCCCTATACAAGCTCAACTATAGCAGTTACAAATCTCTATCCAAGCTCAAATACAAAATAAAAACGAAAATGAAATTATCTGTTCATTTCACTGTTTCGAAATCCACCATATACAAATTCATCTGAATAATAAAATATAAAAAGTTCAACTACAATGATGAATTTAAATTGAAAACCAAATGAAATCTAGAAAATCCAAATCTACACAAAAACAATCGTTCAAAAGCTAAAAATTTCTCGCAAACGCAATCGATTGGAAAGCAGAAAAAGCTCTTTCACTCATCAATGCCAGGAGAACATCTTCCATCTTCAATATTTAGATCTAAGAAGCGATTATTTCCTCTTCCATCTTCGATATTTGAAGAAAAATTTCAAATTTTACAGATTGCGGGAAATCAAACTACATATATATCTAGGGTTAAAGTAGATCTTAAACCTCGAATTCCAAAGGAAGAGATTGTAATTTTGGCTCCTCCATCTTCGTTGGATTTGCAGGGACGACTACATCTCCGTCTTCTACCCTTCACAGATCTCGTGAGAACATAAATTCAGAATATATATGGAGCTTGTAATTGTTCACAAAATCTATGAGTGATATTGATATAACTTTTGAGAGAAATAATGGAATTATAGGAGTGAGGGGATGAAGGACTGATGGAGATTAGTTGAGGGGTAAATAAGAGAGAAGGAGTGAGGGGATGCCTTACATCTGTTATAATATCTTTGATTTCCTTTTTTTAGGGATGGTTTTATTTCCAATTATACGTATATAACATTGGCCCATAACTAGGAAATCAGAATTCTATGCCGCGTGGTATCTTATTTTTATTTAGGAAACCAGTTTGCTTCACTATACGGTTTCTTTGATTAAGAAACCGGTTTGGTTATTGCACTTGTGTCACAATAAAGGTGTCTTATATCATTTTTGTAGTAGTGTTACAAAGGTTCTTGTAAGCTTCCAACTCATACTCTCCTCCATTATCGGACCTGATACTCTTTATCTTTGCCCACGAAGCATTTTCAACCTCCGCCTTCCAAGTCTTGAACTTCTCCTTCACCTCCGACTTGTGCTTCATGAAGTAGACCCATACTTTCCAGGTTGAATCATCAATGAAGGTAACAAAATAGTGAGATCCACCAAGGGACTTGATGGGGTATGGGCCCCATACATCCGTGTGCACAAGCGCTAACTTCTCCTTATTCAAGGACCGTTGGGTTTTTGTGAAGGACACCCACTTTTGCTTCCCAAAGACACATCTCTCACAAATTTTCATATCGATTGATTTCAAGCCCGATAACTTACCCTTTGAAGCTAACATCCTCATCCCTTTCTCACTCATGTGACCAAGCCGAGTATGCCATAGCTTAGTATCACACTCCGTGGTTGTAGCAAACATGTTAGTAAACCCTAAGGTAGTGTACAAAGTACTAATCTTCGTGCCCCGAGCAACCACCATGGCACCCTTTGACACCTTCCAAGTACTCTCACCAAACATAGTCCTATAGCCACTTAAGTCCAATTGACCCACCGACATCAAATTTTTCCTTAGCTTAGGAATATACCTCACATCAATGGGACTATCCACGCTCAAGATCAAGGCATCCCCAGATTCATCGCTTGATGCCAAGCTAACCGATGAACTTGAATCATCATTGCTCTTTTGATTAAAGCCACCCTTCTTCTTAGGATTCGGCTACTCTCTCTTAGTATGACCCTTCACTCCTCAACTCCAACACACAATGTTTCCCTTTCCCCTCGACTTACTCCTCCCCTTACTCTTCGATCTCCCTCTTGGGTTCCCCTTTTGTTGTCTCCTTCGTCCCCTCCCCTCACTAGAATAGGCACCACCGGATGACTCACCGGACTCCTTCCTCCTCAAGCTCTCACTTAAGATTAAGTTCCTCAACTTCTGCTTGCCAGAAGAGTTGCTACTGGCGGCAACCACCGTATCCCAAGACCTAGGCAACGATGACAACAAAATCAAGGCCTTCACCTCATCATCAAACTTGATATCAACCGAAGACAATTGAGAAATAATTGAGTTGAATTCATTTATGTGTTCCGGAGCCGAATACCATCATTCATCTCAAGCTCAAACAACTGACGCATAAGAAACACCTTGTTCATTGCCGAAGGCTTCTCATACATGTTCGACAACATTTGCAACACATCCACCGTCGATGTTTCATCCTTGACATTGTAGGCTACACTCCTACTTAATTTCAACCTTATCACTCCAAGTGCTTGCCTATCCAACACTCTCCAATCTTCCTTCTTCATACTATCCGGTCTTTTTCCCTCAAGAGGTAGATGAAGACCATTTTGGTACAAATAGTCCTCTATTTGCATCTTCCAAAATCCAAAGTCATTCCCATCAAACTTCTCAAGATTCAACTTGCTCTCTTCCATTGTTAAACAATCACAAAGTTCTCAACTTAGGGTTTCAACACAAGGAACAAAATTTCTACACCAAAATTTCAATCCCCAAACACCCAAAGCAACTAACTTTGATTTCCAATCACAAACACAAGTTTCCACACAAACCCTAACTCAAATTTCACCAAAGATTAACCTAGGCTCTGATACCAATTGTTGAGAACATAGAATCAAGTGGAAACTAATTTGCAATTACCAACAACAATCAATGGAAGCCAACAACCAAGCAAGCAAGCAAAACAACAATAAATGAGGAAATAAATAAGAGAGAGAGTTAAGTAATGGCACCGTGGGAAGACCCGGGAATCCGGGAGTAAAAACCCACAAGCACTATGGAGTAGTATTGATCTTGATGATTGATTGAGAGAGATACAAGCTAAACACACACTAGCACAAAACCCTAGAAATTCTCTCTAGTATCTTGAAATGTGTGAGATTATGTCATATTTACAAATGCGAAAAATAGGGGTATTTATACTACTCCCGTAAATAGCAAAAGACGGCAGCACGTGTTGCAAAACACGAAAACAGGGTGCAGGGGAAGACCCTGGTCGTGAGTCGCGATACCCGTCGCGGGTCGCGACTAGTAGCTTCGCGGGCCGTGAGCTATTTCACGGGACGCAACCTGGGCGAGCTTTTCCTCTTCACTTGGCAGATTTTGCTCGCGACTAGTGAAGGAACCTTCGCGACCTTGGATCTTAGTCATCTCCACACTAAGACCCAACACATGCTTCATCAATCAATGTATTTCCTATCCCTCGGGCCTCGATTGTTGCAAGAGTATTAGAGATATAGTTTAAACTTTTCTTAAATATGTAAGATTTGTTCATTGGTTATTGTATATGATTCATTCATCATGATATACTTGTATATAGTAAAGTGGTTAAGAAAGTTAACAGGTTGATTTATTTGCCTTAAACATGTGTGTGCTTAATAAACTGATTAATAAACGGGTCGGGTGGATGTGCTATGGGCAAATTTATAGATCATGTGTGAAGAAGCTAAGTGGACCTATCATATATTTAGGTAAAGCCCAACATATTATATGTAAAGAACACAATTTTTCACCTTCAGCTTTTTATTACCAAAAGTCCCTAGATTTTTAGTGGACCCAAAATCGTTGGCGCTAAATGCTTTTGGGATTTGGCTTCTTTGTATCCCAAAGACGAATTCACAAGCCTTGATAGCACGGAAGGGAGGATAACGTCTTTAAGAAAGCGTACTTATACGTGCCTAAGATCAATTTAACGATATAATCAACCCATTCCAACAGCAAACACTACCATGCCCCGGACATGAAACGAAATTGGAGGGTTTAAATTAAGGTTTCCAACCTATTTAAGTAAGTAAGAAGTCTAATATAGACCTGGTCTACACTAAATTTATCGTAGACCAGTACAAAGCCCAAATTTCACAGTCTCTGACCAAAAGTTAAGGTTTCTTTAACAAAAATTAAATATGGCTCACCAAAAGTTAAGGTTTCTTTAGCAACGTTAAGATTTTGAAATTAAAAGTTAAGGTTTAACAATCAAAAGTTAAGTATTATGAATAAAAAGGTAAGGTTTCTTTAGCAAAAGTTAAGGTTTCCTTAATTGAAAGTTAAGGTTTAGCACTCAAAATTTAAGCGTTATGATTGAAAAGTTAGGTTTAATTATCAAAAAAATTGAATCCAACACGATCAAGATTATACATTGCGGACTGAACATTCATGGATATAATTTAGATTTTTCGGGTAACGATTAGCCAAAACTAGGGTATATTGATCCGAATCCGTTTCAGCTCTTCTTCCTTTTCCCCAATTCACTCCTCTTATTCAACATCAAATTCACATGTTTAACGTTAGAGATGCTCTCATCAAACGGTTACTCCTCAATTCACTAAAATGATATTTCTAAATTCAACCCCTCTTTCTCTTCAATCAAATGATATTTCTAAATTCCTTACCTTCCACCATTGACTTCAATAACCTCTTTACTGCAATCTACAAAATGAAACCCGAACAACACCATTCCCTCATCATTTCTCTGTCTAAACGGGTAGAGTTATCGTCTCCAGCCCAATATGCATTCACTGGGTATTGGGATGAGAGAGAATCAGTCGTCGTAATTGGATGCTAGTGCCGGCATCTTCGCTGGAAATAGGATAAAGTACAGATTGTTGTTTTGAGGAAGATGGAGATATTGGGTCTACACTTTAATGTGGACTAGGTCCACCCAAGATTTTCCCCCCTGAACAATGAATAGAATGATTCTCCAAATGAATTATAAGACATACGAAGCGTGCTGATATATTCATCTCTCATATGATTCATGTGCTACCCGCATACTAGCAAATACTATTACAAAAGCAGCTTATTAAACAATCCATGGGTTCTCGCATAGAGAAAGTAGGCATCCCCATGTATGATACAACAACGTCCTTTGGTGTATAGAAAGACTCAAAGGATGATAATCGATATCAAGACCTCCTAGAATCCGAAAAAAATGCTCTAATCAACTCAGCTATCCCTTACTCTCGTGTATGATACAACAATAAACTACACAAGAAGCCACGCCACCAAAAAGCAGAGCTACAAATGTTCAATATTCTGGGCTGGTAGTTCTTGCTTAAATTACTCATAAATCAAATTTGGCTATATTCGACGTCGACGAGCAAAACTAATTGCCAACGCAAGGATTCCCATCATCTGCATAGAAGATTATGGTCAATATCTGTACTTTGACAAAAAATTTACATACTTCCAATGTCAATGAACAATCTCGATTCTCACTACTTTCATGTGCGAATCTCAACCAATGACAAGTCAAGCTAGTTTGAATCCCAATGGGGAGGCCGCAACAATAATAGAGAATATGCAAAATATTCTCCCTTATCTTTTGTGTAGATATTATTTGATATTATTTGTGTAATCATAGATAATGAGATTAGGGTTGTAAACTCCTATATATATATTCATTAATGATAAAACTCTCCTTAGGGAGAATTACACAATCTCACATGGTATCAAAGCCTTCCTTTTTCTTCTCGATCTACAGCCTAGGGTTTTTCTTTTTTGGCTTCTCCCACGCCTAAACCCTACAAATGCCCCCACCATGTCTGGCGGCACAAATTCACCCACTACGCCTCCTCCTTCTTCAACCTTTCATCCGGCCTTTGCTGTAGGAAACATCAAGAACGCCATTCCCATGGTTCTTGATCACGAGGAGAGCCACTACGCTGCATGGGTTGAATACTTTCAAATTCATCTCTGTGCATATAATGTCATGGACCATATTGACAAAACCGTGCCGAAACCCACTGATGTTGATGCTATCACATGGAAGCGGCTTGATGCTCTTGTCAAGCAATGGATTTATGGCACTATCCATCGAGACCTTGGCCATACAATCATGAAGCCCGGTGCTACGGCGCTAGAGTTATGGACTCGTCTCGAGGAAATCTTCCACGACAATAAGCACACTAGGGCAGTGTACTTAGAGGAACAGTTCACCTCTACTCGACTGGAGCAATTTGCTAACGTCACAGAATATTGCAAGCAGTTGAAACTCCTTGCCGATCAACTAGCTAACATTGATAGCCCGGTTTCCGAAAAGAAGATGGTGCATCAATTGGTTTCCGGCCTTACCAGAGGTGAGTATGACACCATAGCCACCATTATTCAGCAGTCCAACCCTCTCCCGTCATTCACTCAGGCGCGGTCTCAACTTTTATTGGAGGAGACACGGCGTGCGAAGCAAGACACACACGCTGAAACCGCTCTTCTTGCCGCAAACCACCAACAAGGTGGTTCTGATGCTCAGGCGCCGCCACCAGTCAGCCTCCGCGTGGCGGCAATAATAATAGTAACCAGCGGGGCCGCGGTGGTAAAGGCCGTAATAATTGGCGAGGCGGCAAAGGCCGTGGACGGGGAGGCCGCAACAACAATGGAGCAAATCACCATTCTGGGCAGCAGACTCAACAAAGCAACCAATGGGCTCAAAGTCAACAGCCCATCTTCTCTTATCCTAGTTAACAATGGGTCAGGCCTGCTAATAGTCAATGGGCCATTGCCCCTTGCCCATACCCCACTGCTGGGCAAATACAACGACCCAGTGGCAGCATTCTTGGGCCCAGCCCACGTGGCTCATTTCAGCAGCCATATCAACAGCAACAAGCCTTTTCTGCTCAAACTGTCGACTATGATCAGTCCATGAACCTCACTGAACTTGGGCCCGCCTTCAATGCGCTCCAACTACAGCAGCCCGATGATCAATGGTACTTGGACACCGGCGCTTCCTCCCATCTCACCAATAATCCTGGTATTCTCTCTCCCTATATTAATTCGAGCTCATCTCAATTTATATTAGTTGGTAATGGTCATCGTATTCCTGTTAAAGGTCATGGCACTTCCCATATTTCCCCACCCCATCCACCTTTCACTTTAAAAAATGTCCTTTACGCCCCAAACATAATCACCAACCTTATTTCTGTCCGAAAATTTGTTAGTGATAATCATGTTTCCATTGAATTTGATCCGTTTGGTTTCTCTGTCAAGGATCTCAATAAGGGGACCATTCTAACGAGATGCAGTAGCGTGGGGGACCTCTATCCTTTCTCCAACAATTCCGCCATTCCTGTCCGTCAACACTCCGTGTCTTTCTCCGCAATCTCTCCTTCTACTTGGCACAATCGACTTGGGCATCCTGGAGCACCTGTTTTTAGCTTACTTAGGAATCAAAATTTTATTGCTTGTAATAAAGGACAACTTCATGACTCATGTCCATCATGTCCATTAGGGAAACATGTTAGACTTCCATTCACTAGATCTACTACTCAAACAGTTTCTGCTTTTGATATTATTCATGCTGATTTATGGACATCTCCTATTTTAAGCAAAACTGGTCATAAATATTATTTATTACTCCTTGATGACTATACTCACTACACATGGGTTTTTCCGTTAACATATAAATCTCAAGTCTTTTCCTACTTCACTCTATTTAGCAACTATGTTCACACTCAATTTCAACACCCTATAAAAGCTTTCCAATGTGATAATGGCCGTGAATTTGACAACGGTCCTCTTCTTGAATATGGTGTTAAATCCGGCATGATTTTCTGTTTCTCTTGCCCCTACACATCTTCCCAAAACGGCAAAGCGGAACGTATGATTCGAACCATTAACAACATCGTCCGCACTCTTCTCATTCATGCCCATCTCCCTCCTTCCTTTTGGCCTCACGCCCTAGACATGGCCGTCTACCTCCTAAATCTCCTTCCATCTTGCACGATTGGCAATAAAACGCCAATGGAAATTCTTTTCCACAAAATTCCTTCTTATGACCATCTTCGTGTCTTCGGGTGCCTTTGCTATCCAAACCTCTCCTCGGTCACCCCTCACAAGTTGGCATCTCGGTCCACTCCATGTGTGTTCTTAGGATTCCCATCTAGTCATTAAGGTTACAAATGCTACGACCTCTCTACAAATAAAATAATAATTTCTAGACATGTAACCTTTGTTGAGGATCAATTCCCTTTCACGGATCTAACCAAATTTGGTTCCAAAGACTATGATTTCCTAACAAATGAGGACTCTTCTCCCCTTCTTACCCATCTCCTTGCTGGCTCACACTGCACCCAGCCCACTCCCCTCCCAAACACACCTCCTAGACCTCCTGCCCCTCCTCCCCACACTGGGCCCGCTTCACCCAGCCCACGCGGCCAACCCATGCGTGATACGCCCAGCCCACGTGGCTGCCTTCAGCCCTCCTCGCCTACTCCCTACACGCCAGCTTCCCCAGAACCCACCATCACATTTGGGTCTCTACCACCGAGCCCTATACCGCGGCCCAATCCTCGCCTACCTTCTCACCCCACACGTGCCAGTCATGGCATTTACAAGCCCAAAACCATTGTCAACATGCTCGCCACCACCACACCTCCTATTTCTCCCCTCCCGAAAAATCCCAAACTTGCCATGCTTGACCATAATTGGAATACGGCCATGACTGACGAATATAATGCTCTTATTAATCAGCATACATGGGATCTTGTGCCTCGCCCTCCTGAGGGGGTGAATATTACTCGTTGCATGTGGTTGTACAAGCATAAATACAGGGAAAATGGTGAACTTGAGCGACATAAGGCTCGACTTGTGGTTAACGGGAAATCTCAGCTAGTGGGAATTGATTGTGATGAGACTTTTAGTCCAGTGGTTCGTCCGGCTACTATTCGCACTGTCTTGAGTGTTGCTATGGGTAAAAACCGGCAATTCATCAACTGGATGTCAAAAATGCATTTCTACATGGTGATCTCCGAGAGACGGTGTACATGCATCAGCCACCAGGGTTTGTTGACAGACGAGCCCCTCATTATGTATGTCGCCTTCGCAAAGCTCTTTATGGCCTTAAACAGGCCCCTCGTGCCTGGTATCATCGCTTTGCTACATATATTCAACATATTGGTTTCTCTTGCTCCCTCAGTGATATCTCTCTCTTCATCTATCGGCATGGTAACGACACTGCTTATTTACTCCTCTATGTTGATGACTTTGTTCTCACTGCTTCCTCTGACAAGTTGAAGACACTCATCATCCGTCTACTACAGTCTGAGTTTGCTATGACTGATCTTGGTCAGCTGAGTTACTTTCTGGGTATCTCTGTCACTCGTACCCCCAGTAGTATGTTCCTTTGTCAAAAGAAATATGCGGAAGAAATTGTACATCGCGCCAAAATGGACAACTGTAAAGCTGTTGCTACTCCTGTTGATTCTCAGTCTAAACTCAGTGCCACCGACGGCGCTCCTATGAGTGATCCTTCCCTCTACCGTAGCCTTGCGGGTGCTCTTCAGTATCTCACCTTCACCCGCCCGGATATTGCGTATGCGGTTCAGCAGTGCTGCCTCTTCATGCATGACCCCCGAGAGCCTCACTTCAATGCTCTCAAACGCATTATTCACTACATTAAACATACCTCTGATCATGGTCTACACTTATATCCCTCTGCCCCGACACAGCTGATCACCTATACTGATGCCGACTGGGCCGGCTGTCCCGACACCAGACGATCTACTTCAGGTTACTGTGTGTTTCTAGGTGACAATCTCCTAGCCTGGTCGTCCAAACGACAGGCTACCCTCTCCCGTTCGAGTGCAGAGGCCGAATATAGAGGCGTCGCAAATGTAGTTGCTGAGACCTGTTGGCTCCGTAATCTTCTCATGGAGCTTCATTGCCCCCTTCGGAAGGCCACTCTTGTCTACTGTGATAATGTACCTGTTGTCTACCTCTCACGCAACCCGGTTCAACATCAAAGAACCAAGCATGTAGAGTTGGATATTAACTTCGTGCGCGAGAAGGTCGCCCTAGGGCACATACACGTGCTTCATGTTCCTTCCCGTTACCAATATGCAGACATCTTCACCAAAGGTCTCCCTCGGCATCTCTTCTTGGACTTCAGATCCAGTCTTAGCGTCCGGCCTCCTCCCGCTATGACTGCGGGGGTGTAATAGAGAATATGCAAAATATGCTCCCTTATCTTTTGTGTAGATATTATTTGATATTATTTGTGTAATCATAGATAATGAGATTAGGGTTGTAAACTCCTATATATATATTCATTAATGATAAAACTCTCCTTAGGGAGAATTACACAATCTCACAGAATTCAATCAACAAGATGAAGTAATAAATTTCACGAGTTCTCAAATTCTCACCATGATCGGGGTGTACGCTGACTTGGTACGCACAATGCGCAATTTCCTGAGGCAAAATGTACATGGACTTTTATCATAATATGTGAAAATTTAAATTGTTTCTAGCATTGTCAATTTATTACGAATCTAATCGGAGTCCGACAAGAAAAAAAAAATTGCATTCGAACATAGGAATCCAATAGAAATTTGATCTTATGTAAGATCTTCCTTCTTTTGTCATTGGACTTCCCAATCAAATTCGTCAAGTATGTGTAAAATTTTCCTTGTCGTATGTCGAAGACCAGGAAGGCAGTGCGGAACTCAGTTAGAAAAGATAAAATTCCTCTCTCCATATCCAAACCAAACTCGATAACTATTGTCTCCTCATCAAATGATGTATTAGAAATAACATTCCAATAAAATAATTGAGTTTACATTTTTTTTAACACAAACAAATATTGTACTTCATTGCTTTCTAAAACACAACTTAAAATCTGATTCGTTCCAAGGACTAAAAGTCAGACCTAGATCCGAGAAACAAATGCCAAATCTATAACCGATTTTAAAAAATGTAAGTTAGAGTTGAGGTGGAACGATACAGATTTTGTTATATTCAATTCAAATCTTGCCCATTGTTGTTGCTATTATTTCTCCAACAGTAGGAATTTATATTTACCTTTTGTCAAGAATTCCAGAGTCCCTACAAAAATTTTGGATTTCTTCAAGCCTACTTAATGTTTTTGTGGCATTTGGATCCCTCTTGTCAACCTATATAACATTTGCATAGAGGTTTTCATCATGTAATCTTCACACTTCTCCGATATACTTATATACGATAAATGTCTCTTATCATCCTTTGGGGAATTACCTTTGGTTTCATCATACCGGCAAAATCATAGAAAGCGCCATAAACATCAGGCATTGTGTTCGTCTGATCGATGAATACAGCGGTGAGACCTGATACATGCACACGAACAAAATCACGACAAGCATTGGAAGCGTTAACAAAATGACAAGCGTTTTCAAACTAACATAGTACTTGCCAAACATAGGAAATACAGTACAGGAAGACTTGTAGCAACTGCTATACATACAACATATTCAAATTGTAAGGCAGACATTTAATAAAAAAAGAAAAATTCAAGCCAACGAAACAAGCTCAAACTCCAAAGTAGAAGTCAAGATTCTGGGTCTCATTATAAAACCTAGTGTGAAGCAGCAAGAACAGGAAATGGCTACTACCTACCTCATCATAAAGCACATTCCAAATTAAGAATCATACAAAAGACGGCAGCAGCACATCAGATACATTACTCAGAAGAAATCAAAAGCGGATATTATTTACCACGTCTCATCTTCACCACACCCCTGAACACTTGCACGTTGTTGTAGCATAACGCCAAAGTTCCCTATGGACGTGATCTACAATGTGTACAGGAAAATCTGAGCTTACAATGCTAGAGAAACCATACAACATCTGCCTTGCTGGAGCCATATCGTCCTAGCAGAGAAACAAACATCAAGTGCATACAAAGACAAGGATATACATCTTGAATAAAATAGCTAAATCAGTTAAAATTTTCGATAACACAGTATAAAGTCTCCTTTTCAACCACAATTACAGGCAACAGGAACTTATCAGCAGCAAATATTTGGACAGCTCGGCTGGACTTTTTGTGATTCTCAAGGGTACCTCATATTCAAAACTCAGACAATGGCACTTCATCTCGAGTAAATGTATAAGATATGACACAGAAACAATTTTTCGTGGTTCGTCCGACGGAGTCCACATATTTGCATATATCTAGTCCTTACTTTATAACTACAACTATTGGATTTAATATTATGGATAGGTTAGGTGACATACTCCTTTGAGGCTTTCACATAAGTTGGATATGGAGTTTATAATTAATGTAATTCTTCGAATGCATTTTTTTTTTGTCTTGAACAGAACAGCTAAACAGAGAAAAGGAGAGGATGCTAATTCGAAAGATCTCATACTAGCGGAATAGCACAGAACCGGAACGTAGCATGATCCCGCAAAGCAGACATGTACTGTAAGCAATCTTCCACATGAAGTAAGGCATTTGTCACCATTTCATTTAAACATTGAATTGCCTTCTCTGGAATTCTCCTCACCTTTCAAGTCCTACAAAACAAATTTTAAAGCAAGTAAAGTCACACAGCTATTCAAGACCTTTCAAGTACTACATCAGGACATCAAAAAACTGTGATCAACTAAACACCTGATGTAGTTGATACCTGACCAATTAAAATTAATAAGAAATGACTAACCTCAAGTTTGTTTACGTATTTACTCCAAATCTCTCCAGGCCAAAACATGCGACATATTGGAACCTCATTTATATCTTCAAGGTAATCAGAATCACTAATAATGTTTTGTTTCTGTACAAAATGGACATAAGGAACACTAATGATTTCACATTAAGTATGATATCACATATCACAGAAAGTTGCAACTCCTAGTTCCCAATGGAAGTAGAATACCTGAAGAAATACACCCATGCTATTGGAAAGATCCTCTGGAGCTAGGTCCTCCAAACCAGTTTCATGAAAAAGCTTTGATAACCCTATACCAACAAGTCCTGCTACATGGTGGCAATATTCATCATAGTCAACAATTGTTTCTACCTGCCAAATAAGTAAAACATTTTGAGATAGATACATCTAATTTGGAAGATTGACACTCCACAAAGTTGGATCCCCATATTGATAAAATAAAAAACTGTAAAAGTTGTAAAGTTATGGCCATATGGCATGCTTATTGCTATTGTGAGGCAAAACAATAATCCATCTTGATCCATAACATTCACAAGGACAATTTATGCACAATGAATCTTCAGCAGATTTAGGCCATTTGATCATAAAGTACTCTGTTTAGCATAAAAGGCTTTTTGTAACACATTTGCACGGACCTTCTTGCAGACAAATTTAGCCATTCCTGCGCCCATCCTTTTGGTGATATCCTCAATTTGCACCTGGTAACTGCAAATTGCCGCGAGTAAATTCACACATCTCTTGATCATACCATAGGGGGGATAAACTTGGATAAATAGGAGTATCTGAACAATTCTAAACAACGAGAACCTTAGACTTTATTTACGCAACTGAAACCTGCGGTTAGCAGATGCCACGAGTATTGGAGTGGTGGGACATGTTATTAAATATGGAAAATGTAAGCAGTACTTTATTTCAGAAGTCATTGATGTTTTCCATTTACATATCTTTCAAAATGTTGTTTATATAGCAAGAGAGACAAGGTTAGCTTCATGGAATAGCCTTATCTAGTTATCTTATCTACGTTCGTTTCTTGCATTATAAGGAGACGCGCATATGAATATTTTAGGCACATAAAATTGGTAAAATGTCTTCCAGAATTTTGCAGATTTTCAAATGAGCAAACTAACGAGTAAAGTAACAGAAATATGATGAGCAAATTAACCACCAAAGTAACCAAACCACCCAGCTGAGTATAACACGAATGCTTAGTTTTCACACCAAAAGCAGTTAACAGTTAGCAGAGAAGGGAAGACCTGTATGCTACATAATATTACTATTGTATAACGAAATTGATAGTAGCACATTTTCAACAAAATCCTTACACAAGAGGACTTGACTGAGTTTAAGGATGAATATTTTAAGTAATTTCCCTAAAGGCAAAGCAATCTTAAATACAACATACACTTACACATTTACATTATCTAAACTATACAGTATTGAAATGCCTACACAGATCACAAAATTGGCCGGAATAGCAACGTAGATTCAAAAAATAAGAAGGTTACCCTCTATCAAGCTCCAGAAAAGCAGTTCTGACATGATGAAACTCATCCATTAGAACTTTGTAAAGCTTTGTACCGCCTGCGTACAAAAGATTTTCATCATGAGTTATTAAACTAAATACTAGCCACAGCCCACAGTAACTTCATGAGTCTCATGACTCAGAACTGAAGGCAGGCATGATATGCCTATCAGACTCGGTAACTAGATAAGATAAAATCATCCTTAAGCTAAGTGGGAAAGAAAACACAAATAGATACTAATAATATGGGGGTGATTCATGTATGACAAAACCAAGATTTGAACAACAGGAGAATCTGAAAAAAAAATTCAGAAGACTCACAAGAAAAATTCCAGTCACGATCATAGATGTGCTGATGAAAAGCTCTTAGGATAGGCATTTTAACATCAGCAGCTAGGCTTGTATCATCGTCTGTACATCAAAGCCAAACCAAAAAGCTATTAAGAGATATAAGGTTATAAGATAATTTTACAAGCTAACCTTAACATAAAATGTGGATCATTAGGAAACAATATACACACATTTCCTACTTGTCTTGGATATAACTCTATTTTCATGCTACTGACTATTACAAGAATATAGTATAGCTGGTCCAAGGATGGAGATGTTAGTGTACCGTCCATCACCTCGACCCTAACTACTACCCTCTAAAAAGCTGGTAAGTGGTAACTAATCACTTTGTTATATACTGAAGAAGAACTGGTCCATGATCATTCAATTTTTTTTTTTCAAGGTGTCAACTTTTTGCCGAAAATAGAAGCAATGCCTAAAAATGAGCCAAACGGCCGAAAATCATTAAACTGGTATGATCCAATAGGTAGACCTTACACTCGAGTGTATGATGAGCATGGTACTCTCGAATGTACATTATAAACATTTAAATGTACATCAATTCAAATTCAAAAAACAACTTTTTAAATTCAAATTTTTGTCAAAAAGGCGCGATGTACATCAAAAGCATTTAAATGTACATCAATTCAAATACTGATGTACATTTAAATGCTCTTGATGTACAATCCCGCCTTTTTGGAAACAATTTGAATTTTGAATGTACATGGTGATTATAAATGATTTTTGCGCGGGGATAAACTGATGTACATTTAAATGCTTTCAATGTAAATTCCCGCCTTTTTGTCAAAATTTTGAATGAAAATGGTGAGTACAAGTGATTTTTGAGCGGGAATGTACATTGGAAGCATTTAAATGTACATCAGTTCAAATTCAAAAATCACTTCAAATTAAAAAATTGATTTTTGAACTGATGTACATTTAAATGCTTCTAATGTATATTCCCGCCTTTTGTCAAAATTTTGAATTTGAAAATTTTTGAATGATGATGAGTACAAGTGATTTTTGAAAAAAATAAGTTGGTTTTGTAATGTACATTTGATATCCGTAAATGAACATATTAAGTTTGTGAATGTACAATAACATCAAATATGAGCATCTTAAATACTGGGGACAATTGTTTTTTGAATTTGAACTGATGTACATTTAAAAGCTCCTAATGTACATTTAAAAGCTCCTAATGTACATTCAAGAGTACCATGCGTATTGTACACTCGAGTGTAGAATCTAATTTGCGGGTATGATCACACAATCGAACATATTTTATTTGGTAGTTTCAGGCGAATTTCTTTACTAGATGTTTCCCCACAAAAACAAAAAATTCTAAAAGCAACTGTTATTCGACATTCCAATCACTTTGGAGTTAGAAACAAATCCCTATTTTCATCATGTCAATAGGACATGTGTTCACAGCAACACATAGTCACATAGGGATCCATTAATTCTACCTACATAAATACAGTTACCACAAATACGCGATATGGGCCATATGGCATGGATGGTTTCTCTTGAAGAGACAAACCTACAGTGTCGAGGGCTCGAAGGACCAAGTAAAAGACACATACCTGTCACACAAAACAGTAGAATAAGTAAGCAAAGTTAGGTAACCACATAAAGGAAAAATTAAGCTTGCAACATTCTTTGGCAAACTAAGATTTTAGTACCAGCATAATATATAGGAAAAATGGACTAGAATAATTCTGACCATAGCTATTCCGCCAAGAATAATCCCAACAGTGGGTTAATCTCGTATAAACCCAACTATCAAGAAGATCCACCACAAATGCACCGTAACTTAAGGAAACATGTTGATCAGATAAACTTGCTACATGTCATGTTTTAATTGGTTGTTTGCAAGTTTATTTTTTTTCCAACCCTTTTACCCCTTCCTTCCCACACGTTAAACATAATCATACCATACGGAGCCACCAGCCAAATTCTACCTTGTAAAATGGTGAAAATCCATATTCTTGCAAACAATCACACCAGAAAAATCGTGTGGTTTATCGGCATGAGCAGAGTACAACACCATCAATGTGATCTGTATGGGGTCTACCTAGCAGACCTCCAGCTGGAAGCAGCCTGCCACTCCACGTCAGAGCGCCTAGAGCAGAGCAGACCTCCTCAGGCAGACCGCTCCGGACATAGCCTTTAGGCTGGAGTTTAATGAAGGCCTCGTTCCACCTTGGTCCACTTTCAAAGAGGCCCACTCACTTTACTAGGTCAGTTACAAGTCCATGTCTCATATAAATACCCATGCCCATGCATGGGTAAGGTACGTATAATCAAACACTCACAAAATACTTGCACTTGATACTCGTTTTCTCTCGACTAGAGATCTTGTGCTCAATTTGGACTGACTTAGGCATCGGAGAGGCGATCCTCGGAACCACCCCCGAGGTTTCTCCTTGTTTTGCAGGTAACCACCACCACGAAGGACGTTTGGGAGCCACGATTCCACCAAGTACCCACCACCACATTCACTGTTGCTGTTTTGGACAGAAACAATTTGGCGCTAGAAGGAGGGGAAGAGTAGAAAAGCCCAATCTACAACTTCGCAATGGTGGTTCCAACCTCAGAAACGCTCGGTTCCGACAGTTCAGGAGGAGAAAGCAACTCTCCACTGAGAGAAACAAGCACGAGATCAACAAGAAGGGGTAGTGCTGCTACCACCAGATCAGGCAGGAGGGAAAACACCATCACCCCTCACCGTGAAACCAGGCAGACCCCACAGCCAAGCAGCTTAGTGGTCATGCCCACACCGGAGCAACTTCAAGCAGCTTTTCAAGTACTGCAGTCTGCTCAACAGTTTATGCAAACTGTTGGAAGCCAACCTGCTCGAAAGAGAAAAAGAACCGGAACACACGATTCAGTTCGAAGGCACCTGCGGCTGTCATCTGAAGAGGAGGCAGCCACGGCAGACCCCTTATGTGGGTACAATATGACGAACATTACACCCACCCCGACGTCGGAGTATGGCCTATCCAGCCGCTCTGGACCCGGGTACATCAGGAGGGGCTGGCAGGAAGCAGAGTGGGATACTGAAATAATGCAGCAAGATCATCCCAGTATGTTCAAAGAACAGACACCCACAGGGTACACGGCAGGCTCAAGTCGGAGATCTGTCCACAGAGGAAGTCCAAGGGGCGTGGCCCAGAACGTCCAGCCGCGACCCAGAACCAGGCACAACTCAGGAGCTGAAGAGGCCCTATCTGCGCCTGGTGGCGGAACGGTCAGAAGGCATGTCAGCCTGAGGTTAGGAACAATACCAGAGGAGGGCTCTGGCGATAATGGAACCCCCACAGACCTCAGAGGACTCATAGCCCATAGAGTCAACTCCAGACCCATTGTGGTCTCACCTGCAGAGGAGATTAGATCTCCTTCCAAGTCTCCCTTCACACCTGAAATCATTGCGGCCAGGGTGTCAAAAGCGAAGCTCCCGTCCAATCTCAAGTTCGAAGGGAGGGAGACCCAAAGGAGCATGTGGCAGCCTTTGAGACCCACATGGAACTAGGAAATTACAATGAGGCCACATGGTGCAGACACTTCCCTGCCACTCTGACAGGGATAGCACAAACCTGGTTCAGGACTATTCCCCAAGGAACGATTGCTAACTTTGATGAACTGAAGAAGAGGTTCAAAGAGCATTTCGTTAGCGGAAGCAGGAGGAACAAATCCACACACGAGCTGCTATTGCTGAAGCAGACTCAGAATGAAAGCTTGCGGGATTTCATAGGGAGGTTCAACAAGGAGCTGGTGCATATCCCAGAGCTGGAGCAGAAGCTCGCTCTGCACGCTCTGAGGAACGCCCTACCCCACACCAGTAAATTCAGAGACGATCTCAAATGGGTCACCATGAAAGAACTCAGCGAGGCCCTGGCCCTGGCAGAAAAATACATAGCCGTCGAAGATTTCAACAAAGCATCGACGCACGGAGCAGAAACAGGCAGACCTGCTATACAGGGTACCAGGCGGAATGAGCACCAGTTCATGGGAGGCAGACTGAATTTTGGAGGCCCCAGGCCCCATCAGAACAGAGGGAGAGAAAAGCAAAAAGAAGCAGAGAGAGAAGCAGACCGGCTGAAGGCCCAAGAGAAATATAACAACTATAGCAACCTCAGCGCGCCAAGGGCTGAGATCTTTCTGACCCACAGAGATGATAGCAGGTGGCACAGACCACCACCCACCAAGAAGAGAAGCCTAGGCTCAAACATGGCAGAGTTCTGCGCTTTCCATGAGACGCCAGGCCACAATACGGAAGACTGCATAAGCCTGAAAAATGATCTGGAAAGCCTGATCAGACGAGGCTACTTCAAAGAGTACCTCGCCTGGAATCAGGGGATCAAGGAGAAGGAACAACAGAGCGAGGGGCAGACACTGCAGGACAAGCGAGCAGAGATCAAGGAAGGGAAAAAGAAGACGGTATACGTCATATTTGGCAGCTCTAGCTCGATAGGGGGAGAGAGGGCTCACCTAAGGCAACTCACCCACCCCAACCTCTACTCCATCAACCAGGCAGAGCTGAGCCCAGATCTACCAAACATGACCTTCACAGCAGAAGACTGCAAAGGCATCAGCTCCCGCACTCTGACCCTCTTGTGGTCACTCTGGAGATTAGCAGGATAGATGTACGAAGAATACTGGTAGATGGCGGGAGCGCCGTGAATATCCTTTATAAGGATACCTTCGATAAAATGGAGCTAGATCGTTCAATGCTGAAGCTAGGAGGAACTCCAATCGTCGGATTCACGGGGAATTCCATCATCCCAGAGGGGAAGATACATCTGACAGTGACCACAGAGGGGCAGAACGGAGTGAAGAGAACAGTAGTACAAGAGTTTCTGGTAGTAGACCTCCCGTCACCATACAACGCTCTGATGGGAAGGAAGTTCATCGAGGCAGTACAGGGAATCCCGTCAACCCATCATCAGACCATGCTTTTCCTAAGCAGTACTGGAGAAGTGGGCAGACTGAAGGGAGATCAGAGAGCAGCTAGGTCATGCAATCTGACCGCCCTAAAGAAGGATAAAAGACCTCCCCCTCCTGACCACTCTGGGTCCAGGAGAAAGGGGAGAAAGGAAAAGAAAGAAGGAAAGAGGAAAGAGGCCGAAGAAGCCAAGAAGGACCAGGCTGAAGAAGCCGGGAAAGAAAGTAATGGAGGAAAGGCCAAAGAGGCCAAGCAAAGAGAGGAAGAGTGTGCTGCTATCAGTGAGGCCGATGCTCGGCCAGAAGCAGAGCAGGAGGCAAATAAGCCTGAACCGGGGGAAGAGACCGAAGAGGTACTCTTGGGACCGGAAGAAGGCAGGGCAGTCAGGATAGGCAAAGACCTGGATCCTGAAACCAGAGTCAACCTAATCAGTCTGCTGAAAGAGAACGCAGATGTGTTCGCTTTCTCGGCAGCCGAGATGCCTGGGGTGGACCCAGCCACCATCAACCACAAGTTAAACACCGCCGCAGGATACAGACCTGTGAAGCAGAAGAGGAGGAACTACTCTGCGGAGAAAAATAAAGCCATCGAGGAAGAAGTTCAGAAGCTGCTTGAGGCAGGGTTCATAGAGCCCTGCAAATATCCAGAATGGTTGGCCAATGTGGTAATGGTTAAAAAGACGAACGGGAGCTGGAGGATGTGCGTTGACTTCACAGACCTCAACAAAGCCTGCCCCAAAGACTGCTATCCCTTGCCAAGAATCGACCAGCTGGTAGACTCTACCAGTGGGCACGCTCTGCTCAGCTTCATGGACGCGTTCAGCGGATACCATCAGATCTTCATGGACCCCGCAGACAAGGAGAAGACGGCATTCATCACCCCTATCGGGGTATTCTGCTATGTCAGGATGCCCTTCGGGCTGAAGAACGCAGGCGCCACCTATCAAAGGCTGATGGATCAGGTCTTTGCCGGTCAAAGGGGAAGGAATTTGGAGGTGTACGTTGATGACGTCATCACCAAGAGTAAAACTGAGATTGACCACATAGCAGACCTAAAGGAGACCTTCGCCAACCTCCGCAAACACAGCATGAAGTTGAATCCTAAGAAATGCGTGTTTGGAGTACGGTCAGGGAAATTCCTGGGCTATCTGGTCAGCGAAAGGGGGATCGACGCGAATCCTGACAAAGTAAAAGCAGCTATGGATCTGCCAGAGCCTAAAAGCATCAGAGACATCCAGAGGCTGACAGGCAGAATGACAGCCCTGTCCAGATTCATAGCTCAGTGTGCAGAGAAAGCTCTCCCATTCTTCAAAATATTGAAAGGGAACAAAGAGTTCAGGTGGGAAGCAGAGCAGAAGGAGGCATTCCAGAAGTTGAAGTCACACCTCTCTGGCCTGCCAACACTGGCCAGACCCAAGACAGGGGAAGCTCTCTCCCTATACATTGCCGTTACAACTGCAACTGTGAGTGCAGTCCTGCTGAAGGAAGAGAACAAGAAGCAGCAGCCGGTATATTTTGTAAGCCACACCCTCACGGGTGCAGAAACACGCTACCCATTGATAGAAAGGGCAGCCTACGCAGTAGTGCTGGCCACCAGAAAGCTGAGGCCATATTTTGACGCACATCCCGTCACTGTGCTGACAAATATACCTCTGGAAAAGGCAATGGAGAAGGTAGACAAGTCAGGGAGAATCATGAACTGGGCCCTGGAGCTGACAGGGTTCGGTATCAAATTCGCCCCGCGAACCGCCATAAAAGCACAAGCTCTAGCTGACTTCCTAGCAGAGTGTGCCTATCAGGAATCAGTAGGAGAGCCCAGAGCCTGGGAAGTCTTTACAGACGGGTCTGCAACCATCAACGGCTCTGGGGCAGGCGTGGTCATCAGAACCCCAGAGGGGAAAATCATTGAATATGCCCTGAAGTTCATGTTTTCGGCAACCAATAATGAATCAGAGTACGAAGCGGCCATCGCTGGATTGCAGCTCTGCCAGACCCTGGAAGCCAAGCACGTCCACCTCAAAATTGACTCTCAGTTGGTAACCAACCAAGTCAAGGGGGAATATGAGGCCAAGGAGCCGACGATGCAGAGCTACCTAGCCAGAATGAGGTCTCTGATTTCAAATTTTGAAACTTTTAGAATTGAACAAGTGCCTAGAGCACAGAACGCACAAGCAGATGCCCTGTCCAAATTGGGAAGCAGCAGTCTGCAAGAGCTGAATAGGTCTGTTCTGGTGGAAGTCAGACCCACCAGTGCAATCTGCGAGGATGCAGAGCGAGTTTTGGAACTGGAAGATATGCCAAAGTGGATCAAAGAGATCGCTGAGTATAAACAGACTGGCAAATTACCAGAAGGAAAAATAAAAGCAAGAAAACTCAAGCTGACAGCATGCAGATACTGCCTGATCGGGGACGAGCTATACAGGAAGTCTTTCTCTCTGCCCCTACTCAAATGCGTAGGGCAGAGAGATGCAGACTACATATTGAGGGGAGATTCATGAGGGACTCTGCGGACACCATATCGGACCAAGAGCTCTGGCCCATAAAGCTCTCAGAGCCGGTTATTATTGGCCCACAATGAAAGCTGACTCTGAAGCTTTGGTGAAAGAATGCGACAGCTGCCAGAGGTTTGCACCGAACATCAAGCTACCCGCAAACGACCTCATGCCAATCTATAACCCTATCCCATTCGCCCAATGGGGGCTAGACATCCTGGGACCCTTCACAACGGCCCAATATCAGAAGAGATGGTTAATTGTGGGGTTAGATTACTTCACTAAGTGGATAGAGGCAGAAGCCCTATCCACCATCACAGAAGCAGCCGTCAGAAAATTTTTGTGGCAGAACATCATCACCAGATACGGAATTCCGAAGGTTTTCGTCTTCGACCACGGGAGACAGTTTGACAACATACCCCTATCAGGGTGGTTGGAGCAGTTTGGGATCAAATATGCCCTATCTTCAGTCTGCAACCCTCAGTGCAACGGTCAGGCCGAAGCCGCTAACAAGCAGATCCTGATAGGCCTACAGAAGAAGCTGGAGGAGCAAAAAGCAAGTGGCTAGAGGAGCTGCCTAACACTCTGTGGTCGATAAGAACCACAATCAAAGAATCGACTGGGCAGACCCCCTTCCACCTGGTATATGGTTCTGAAGCTGTCATGCCTGTTGAGATCGGGTCTGAGAGTCTGAGGATCAGCCTATTTGAGCCAGGTCTGAATGACGAAGCCCTGAGGACAAATCTAGATCTGCTGGATGAATACAGAAATGAAGCTAGATTCAGAATGGAAGCTTACAAAGCCAGAGTCAGCAGATACTATAACCGGAAAGTGAGGGCCAGGCCTCTGGAGGTAGGGGATCTGGTACTCAGAAATGCAGCAGCTGTGCAAAAAGACAAAATACACGGAAAGCTGTCGGCTAAGTGGGAGGGACCCTACCAGGTTAGTGAAGAGCTACACCCCGGAACCTACAGACTGAGAAGAATGGATGGAAGTGAACTAAAAAGCAACTGGAACGCCCGAATATTGAAAAAATACTTCGTATAACCCAGATTGTATCAAAACGCCCATGAATGAAAGGCCTTTGAGCCACCCTTTGTCCACCATTCTCCATTTTCGCATTAAACCCCCGTTCCCTTATCAATTCTTTATGAAAAACAAAACGACAAAATCAGATAGACCCTTAGCAGACTGAGAAAAAATACCACAGTCTGGCAAAAGAAAACAGGGTCTGGGTCAGACTGAAGGCTGAAGAGGCTCTTCAGATACAAAAGTAAACTGTATAATGAAGAAAGGGAGTCGGCCAAAAGGTTAACTCTGTCCAAGAGCCCCTGAGGCCCGCAGAGTGATCGGATGCCGACTCGACTTACCGATGTCATAGACCTCTACCTCTAAACCAGCAGGGCCGAAGGCCCAAAAAGCAGCAAGGATAAGTCATAGACACCTAAGGTTAATGGGGACGCGAGTGTTCCTAAGAACCAAAGCGTACCCCGACACG
The DNA here is from genome assembly GCA_947645195.1 of Patellifolia procumbens. NCBI lineage: Eukaryota > Viridiplantae > Streptophyta > Magnoliopsida > Caryophyllales > Amaranthaceae > Patellifolia > Patellifolia procumbens. Next base: position 95,052 of record CANSGD010000300.1, read on the forward strand.
AAAAAGATGGCAGAAGGAGCTAAAGGGCGAACCCCAAAACTCCCAGAATCATCATGACTTAGGGCGTCAAAATACCTCCTCTGCTCTGCTGTTGTTGAATCTTTGTCATACATAAGGCAGAGCAGAAGAGTAAAGGGCCCCTAAAGTCCCAGCTCTGAGCAAATCTCACCGGCCACCAAGCCAAGTAAACAAAAACGCCTGAATGCATTTGCTTGATGGCACGGCAGACTCATCATCAGAGCAGAACACAGGTACTCAGCAGAAATAACAAAACATGGTATGCATCGAATAGAAAGCACAAAAGTCAACAGAGGAACGCAACTCGCATTGCAGGAAGCATAATTACTGACTAATTGAATATTACATAAGAAGATCTGGCTATAAACCAAATCAGAGTGCTACATAGCACTACAACAACGGCGGCTACCTAATAAAAAGAAGGGAGCAAATACAGATGGAAAGGAAATGTTTGACTATTTAGTTAAAAATATTACAAGATAAGTCAATTAGGATATCATCGGAGGGCAAAAACGGAGGACTGCAATCAGTTCAGCACAGGCTCCCAGCTCACCTACCTCAGCAGCTCAGACAGGAGTCACAAGAAGACTGAGGCGAAGCATGAGATAGCCGCCCGAGTTCCTATTGCTTAGGAACGGAGCTGCCATCCTTTGCAGAGCTCCCATCAACTTGCTGCTCTGAAGATTCTCCCTCTGAAGGCAGAGAGTAGAGCAACTCCAGATCTCTGAGCTCCTGAGTCACCGGAGGTCGCATATGCACTTGACTGGCATAGGCGTCCTCAAAGGCATCCCAGTTAAAAGAGGGCTGCAAATGCCAGAGAACCCTGCGGACCGCAACTTTGCAGTCCTCCCAGTACTTGTTCCCGAACGCCTCCTCCATCTGCGCAACCCGGGCAGCCTCCTCCGCCAGCAGCTGAGTCTCTTTCTGCTTTAGGGCCACCTCAGCCTCCCTAGCCTGCTGAGCCTCCCTCTCAGAAAGCAACTTGGAGAACTCTGCCCCTAGCTCCTCCTCCTTCTGTCTTAGAGCTGCCTCAGCCTCCTTGGCTTGCAGAGCCAATTTAGCAGAGCAGGCTTCATGATCAGCCCGTATAGCAGAGAGCTGACCCCTGAGCTGCTCCTGCTCCTTCAACGCCGCCTGCAGCCGAGCCTCGGAGGTCTTCAGCTTAGTCTCCACCGTCGAAGCACGAGACAACGCCTCACTAAGCTGAGAAGAGAGGCGTGAATGCTCAGCCGCGATAGCCTCTGCTTGCGCCGCCTGACCCTCCATGCGTTGGTTGACGGTCCGCAAGGTGTCGCGCTCCACAATCAGAGCATCCCTCTCCTCCTCAGTTTCACGGCAGGTGGACACAATCAGAGAGTTCTGGGATTTCAGCTTGGCATACTCTGCTCTCTGCTGCGCTACCTGAGCCTTAAGCTGCTGCAGTTCAGGGAGATCTGCCTCATGTCTACCCAGCCCCACAGCATGGCAGAACTCTCCAATGAAGGCGCCGGCCCGTGCAGCCTGTAATCAAGGAAAAAGCAGATCAGAAAGAAATCTTAATGTCATAAACAGATGACTATAAGAAGAACCGATAACTCACCAGGGGGACATCTTGAACAGCATAGTCCGGTGAGAAGCGACTTGCCAGAAGCTTCAACCACTCACTGGGATCAGGGAAGGCCACAGACATCTGCTCCCGCCCCTGAGCCTCGTGCTGGTCGTCCGCCGATTCCCTCTGCAGAGAACCTGAGCCAAAAGAAAGTCCAGTCAGTTCCACAGAAGGGAAAAGGCCGGAGCTAAGACCAGGTAAAGGATACACACCTTTGGTGGCGACGTCGTCCTCGACAACAACGATCCGAGGGGAGTCAGCAGGGAGACGAGTCTTCTTCTGAGGAGGAGCTCCTTCCTCACTCTGCCTCTCTGCTGACCTCTTCTGGGAACGAGAAGAGACCTCAGGCTCAGCCGTAGTCTGATGAGCACCCTCTGCAAGGGGCTTAAGCTGGCCCGCAATAGGAGCAGAGGTCTGAAGAGCCGCAGCAGACTGCACCTTCCTAGCCCTCAATTGCTGCTGAAGAAAATAAAAGGAAGAAAATGTCGTCAACAAAGTAAGGCACAGAACGAATTGACTCTACAAGAGGGAAGAGAGGAAAAGGAAACACTAACCACACGCGCCAGATCCTCAGGAGTAGGGGCAAGGACCTGCTTAAAGCCTCTGGGAGGAGGAGGGGCAGCCTTCCTACTAGGAGGAGTAGCCTTCTGAGCAGGGGGAGACAAGACAGTCTCCACCACTGAGACGGAAGCCAAGCTCTGCTGCTCCACCCTCTCATGCTGGAGAGGCTCCACCGTCTCCTGGTTAGTCGGAACGGGCGTAGGGACGGTTTTCCCAGCAGAGCCTATCATATTGATATAAAAACAGGGAAATCAAGAAGGTGCAGGTAAAAAGAAACCGATAACAAAGAGCAGTTTGGGTCTGAAGAAGACAGCTACCTGACTGGTCCTCACTCTGATCCTCAGCAGACTGAGTCGAGACAGTCTTAGCAGCCTCCGCCCCCGTCCTGTCAAACTCTGTCATGGCTCGATGGGACTCCTGACCAGCTTCATCAGGCTGAGCAGAACCACCCACTGGAGTAGGTTCTTTCTCCGTCCTGTCAAACTCTGTCGCCGCTTGGTCAGGCCCTCCCATGAGCACATCCTCCACCACAGGCGGTTCTGAAAGTAAAAAAATAAAAATGAGAAGCTGGTCAGAATGCACACAAGCAGAAAGAATACCTTGGGGTTCATCATAAGTAATACCTGGTTGCGCAGGAGGAAGCTGTTGCAGGGGCTCAACAATCAGAACAGTCCCTTGCAGAGTGCTGGCCCCCTCTGCAGATCCACCAACATCATCATCGCCCGGCAGATGTACAGCACGCCGGGAACGATGGGTCTGCAGAGGAACAGCCGCCGCCTCCTCCTCGTCATCAGATTGAATCTCTGTGACAGTGGCAGAGGGGCCCCCTTGCGGCCGGGACGCCCCAGTAAACCTATCCACAAGTTCCGGGCGCTTGGTCCGGAGGGAAGGATGGTCCAAGGGGGTAGCGTTAATCTCCCTGATGAAGTCAGGGACGGTGTAGGTCCCTGGGTCAGGTACCGGACGGTACCTGCGACATACTGAAGACTGACTCAAACCCAGCTCCCAAGGAATGGCAGACCCCAGAGTCTCTGCAACATTAGAATACTCATTAGCTACAGCAAGTCAGAATGCAGAAGGAAAATAATGGAAAGGGGCAGAACACGCCCGCCAGCTCAAAACCCACCCTTAATCACTTGGCGAACAAACTGTCTGCACGGAGCTGCAGCACAGTACAAACAATGAATCACAGCAGAATGGAAAATGAGAAGCAGAGTTAAGAGTTTGCAGAGCGCTTACCCGTAGTATAATCAGGGGACAGATGGCCTATCCTCAGGAAGGCATTTTGACACATCACATAGTGATGCGGTAACCAGTACTTGGGAAGAAACTGCTTCCCTGCAGTAACCTTGGATCTGGACTTGAAGTAGTAGTAAGCTACCCTCTCGTCCCAGTTCAGCACATTCGGGTCCAACTGCCTCTGGAAGTTAGGCTCCACAGGGCGCAGAGGGGCCCTAAATTGATAAGGGTGCCCTTCCTCCGTCGGTACCCTAACAAAGACAAAACTATCCCGCCAATCTTTCAGACTGAGATCGACGGGATAGACCGTCAGATGATTGGCCCGCACCGAGCCGGTGAAAAAGCTATACTCCCCCCTGCCTCTTAAAGTAAAACAGGCATTGAAAGAGTTTCATGGTGAGGGGGAAGCCCAGAGCTTCACAAACCCAAATAAACCCCAGAATCTTCTTCAGAGACTGGGGATTGACTTGGCAGAGAGCCATACGATACCGGCAGAGAACCCACTCCAAGAACCAGTGGATGGGGAATCTAAGCCCGAACTCCAGCTGCTTCATATAAACAGCAGTGTACCCCTCTGGTACATCTGCCAGGCTCTGACCCTCTTGGGGAAGCACTACCCAAGACCCGCGAAGCGGCTTGATCTCGGCAGCAATCTCCAGGTAGTATGCAGCATGCGCCCGTTTGAACGCTTCTGCAGATCTCTTCGCCAAATAAGGCTTACCCTTGCTGTCGTAAAGGGCAAGACTCCGCATCTCATGGTCGCTGTACTTCCATTTGACTGCGGGCAGAGTGGGCTTAAACTTGTAGTTGGGAGGAAATCTGTTGGTTTCAGGACCCAACACCTCCTTACAAAGACTGTCCCAGGGGTCAAAGATCTCCCATTCCTCCGGAACCACCTCGTCCTTACACCGAGGCAAATCCAACTTTAAAAACGGGGACTGAGTGTCCACCGGATAAGGCTCATCCGGCTCGGACGAAGAGGTAGATACCACATCCTTCCCACGGGAAGCAGCAGAGTGAGAAGTAGACATCCTACACAACACAAGAAGCAGACGACAGCACATCAGACTTGCAGTCACCACACAAGACAGTCTGGCACCTCAGACCTACAGACTGAGCTACCAGACTGGGGGCAAGGATGTGTATGGTATGTAAAGATCAGAAATAGCCAAGAAATAGGATATTTTCTTGCAAATAACGCAGTACAAACAATGAAGACACATCGCAGGCTTACAACCCAGCAAGTAAAGAGGATAACAGGGTAAACAAAGCAAACCCTAAAAATCTTAAATGTCAACAGTAGAGCAGAACTCAGCTGAAGAAGCAGAGCAGAGCCTACCAACCAGAGCAGAGTCCTGCTGAAGAAGCAGGACAGAGCCTAGCATTCAGAGCGGCAGAACGGAAACGAGACAACACCAAACAGATCTATGAAGCAAAGAAGTAAACAATCGCATCTGAAGACCAAAGGAAAGAAACCCTAACCCCAAAAACACAGGCAAATAAATGCGTACAGAAGGAAAAAGGGGGAGAAATCCATAAACACAGAAAAGATCACATCAAAACCATCCAAGAAGGAAAAAACCAAAAGTAGATCTGGGAAAAGGAGTTTACCTAGATGGAGAGCAGAAGACGCCAAGGAAGAGAAGACGAAAGCCACGAACGCAACAGTATCAATTAATCTCCAAACGCAGACAGATATCTCCCAGGATAATCAAGAGAAATCACTCGAAAATGGCTAGGGCGAAAAGAAATTGTCGAAGAACAACAAGAAAGTCTGAAAAGCAAAGAGTTCGAAGGAAAGGAAACTGAAAAGTTCCACAAAAGGTCGATTCAGCCTTTAAATAAGCATAATTCGTCCACTCAGCACCAACTTATCATCATTACATTCCTTGGGAACCCAAAGAGTCACATCAATTCAATTCAATTCAAAATGAATTAATGACCCTTACTCAACACCCCAACCAAATGGGCGGGAAAAATGGAAGCATTCTGGAGTTTGTGAAGAGCAACTCACAGACAGCCACGTATCATTCCGCGAAGAGCAGAACGCCAGAACAAAAACAAATGCACCCAGCATATTGCAATCTGCAAATACTGGGTCCGGGGGGCAAATTGTATGGGGTCTACCTAGCAGACCTCCAGCTGGAAGCAGCCTGCCACTCCACGTCAGAGCGCCTAGAGCAGAGCAGACCTCCTCAGGCAGACCGCTCCGGACATAGCCTTTAGGCTGGAGTTTAATGAAGGCCTCGTTCCACCTTGGTCCACTTTCAAAGAGGCCCACTCACTTTACTAGGTCAGTTACAAGTCCATGTCTCATATAAATACCCATGCCCATGCATGGGTAAGGTACGTATAATCAAACACTCACAAAATACTTGCACTTGATACTCGTTTTCTCTCGACTAGAGATCTTGTGCTCAATTTGGACTGACTTAGGCATCGGAGAGGCGATCCTCGGAACCACCCCCGAGGTTTCTCCTTGTTTTGCAGGTAACCACCACCACGAAGGACGTTTGGGAGCCACGATTCCACCAAGTACCCACCACCACATTCACTGTTGCTGTTTTGGACAGAAACATGATCGAATCCCAAATTCCCAATCATCGCAGAACCATTTCCTTTTCCATTACATAGATATAGAAACAATATAATACAAACCAAAACAGAATTTTCCTACTAGTGCATCTTGTAATTTTTTATATGTACAAAGGTAAGTAGGTATTTTATATGTACAAAGGTAAGTAGGTATTTTATATGTACAAAGGTAAGTAGAATTAATGTAGCTATGGCCCATGATCTAGCTACGAAAGCTAGAAAGGGCATCTTGTAATTTTTTCCTAATAGTGCTAATATTACATGCATTCTGCCAAAAAAAAAAAAACAGAATTTTCCATTACATAGCTATGTTCATATGTACAACAGTACAAGTATACAACAGCAAAGTCAGCATTGTGTTCGTTTACAGCAAAGTTAATCGTGCGGGTTCCGGTCATTCTCAGGGAAAACATGAGGGATTGAGGGAGAAAAGATATGGTCATTCGAAGATGGGAATGACCCAGATGGGAAAATGGATTCAGGAAATGACCCAATTGGGATTGAATAAGAAGATTGACGGACCGTTTGGTAAGTGGGAATGAGAGTTTGGTGATTAGGAGGAGGGGGTGGGGATTGAGAATTAGTGGGTGTGATAAGGATAAAATAAAGTTTATCCCTTGTTTGGTATGAGTTGGAAATTGATTGGGATTAAATTATGATTTTACTTCAATACCCTTACTAATCCTCCACCTTCTTTCTTTTCCTTACTTTTCATTAAGGGTAAATGAGTCATTTCATTTAATCCCACCCCTAATACCTGCCCCCCATGTCTTATTTTGGTAGGATTAGAGGGTATTTAATCTCACTCTCAATCCTCCTCAAAACTCTCAATCCTCCTCAAAACTCCCAATCATCCCAAACAAACATGGGAATTGTACCCATTGGGATATATAATCTCAATCCCTCCCTCTAATCCCCTTAAACAAACATCCCCGAGGGACTTGTGAAGTAGAAGTTTGTGGTAATTGATGTTATGCTATAATTGTTTGGTTGTAGGGTGGTGGAGTCGCGGCTCAGATTTGCTGGGTCGAGGTGGGTAGTGATTGCAGTGGTGTGTCTGGGTGATGTGGTGATGTCGGATAGAGATAACAATATCTAATGGATGATCCATCACTCGCTCAACCCGAAAAACAAAAAGGGTGAAAAACTGAGTTAAATGGGTGATGGACGGGTGACGGGTAATGGATGGATTAGGGTGAGAAAGTTTCATCCATCACCCTATCCATCACCCGCTTCATCACCCATTTGTTACATTTACTTAAATGTCTATCATTTTATTTACATTAGTATAATTTTTTCCCTTTTAATTATTATCAACATGTTTTCATACACTTAACTTATCTAAATTTGACATGAAGTTTATATATAAATTGTGATTTTGCAACTTTGATCTAACTTTTGTCGTCTAATTATCTTAAACGGATGATCACCCTGTCCAACCGATTCACCCACGGGGGGTGGATGGATGGAATATGGGTGATGATCTTATCGGGTGACGGATGAATGGATGAGAGTTGGTCTAACCAGGTGATGGATGCGGGTGATGGCTCACCCGACCCAAATCCCACCCGTTGCCATCCCTAATGTCGGGTGATATGGGGTGCGGTGGTGGTGGTGGGTGCTGGAAGGAGGCAGTGATGGTGGAGTGGGTGTGGTGAGGTGAGATGGTGTTGTTGGTTAGTAGTGGGCTGGTGCACACGTGCTTAGGTGGTGAAATGGTGAGGTGTTTGTGGTAAATTAAAAAGAAATAAAAAAATTACCTTGTTAACAGGTTGTAAGTCACCCGGGTGTGTTTGTGGCGGACCTCCACAATAGTTGGAATTAAACATGAATAACTCATAGTTGAGATTATTATACGGAACGACAATAGTTTGGATTATTCTAGCAAATTTTTCCTAATATATATCCATGTTATGATGGATGAGATAAAGAGTTCAATGCACCTCTCATGTATCTTCTAAGTGGTAGAGTTAGAACACCGGGTGACAAAAATAACAACAAAAACAAGTATAGAACTCCTCTTAGCGTATTGGGACACTTTTCCAAAGCAATATTATGACCTTACACTGATTACGAGTCGCACAGATTTCACTTCCAAGATAGAAAGAAGAACTGTGAAAGTCACGTTAACTATGAGTTACACTCAATGAGAACAGAGTGTTGTGTGGAATTTTAATGATGAAGAATCTCTAAGAGCAAAAGTGAGTGCAAAGGTTAGAGGAAAAAAATTTCTTGTGTCCTCCATCAAAAGCATCAGAATGCTTTTTAATAATGCTGTTGAAAACAAGGAAATCGACGGTAACCGCTAAGAGCATAAAAAAGCGTCAAATGAAGGCATGCAAACATCGCGAACAAGAACTCTGTCACGCATCGAGATACAAATCGCGAATCGCGACCAAGCAGTTCGCAGATCGTGCTCTGCTTCGCTATACGCGAAGAAGTTCCTGCCTCCCACGGTCATTTCCTAGCTCATTTTTCCAACTATTATTATAATGTTTCTTAAATTATGACACCTTAACCAAATAATTTAAGATAACATTAAATGAAATAAATCTACCAAATACTCTAAATATATATTCAAAACTAAGAATATTTATAACACCGCCACCAAACCGCCACCGTCGCCACCAAATAGTGGCCCCCTATATGGAGGTTATTTAGTGATTGTTGATGGCTGTCAAAGGCTAGAGGGCCTGTTTTAATGTTCCCTTCTAAAGGCATACTAATCAAATCATCAAACAAGTACGGCCACAAACGCTACACCTTCAAAAGTTACTTGGCTTACGGGTCAAAGCCAACTTACTAGGTACGCCTCAAATATACAAAGCTTTCAAGACACAATTTTATTACTACCTCCGTTTTTATTTAGTTGCAATGTTTCTTTGAAAAACGGAAATCAATGCAAAAATTTAGTGTGGTATTAGGTGAATGTTTGGGTATATAACTAAGGGGAGTGGTGACCATTGCTATGTAATTAATTATGAAGATTACCATCACCTACCACCTTCACTGCCACCAGGCCACCCGACCATCACCCACCACCTTCACTGCCGCCACCAAACCGACCACCAAAAACCCACCCCACGCTAGTTCGACCACCAAAACACCACCGAAAACACCAAACTTCACGAAAACCACCACAGCACCCCTCGAAAACCACCACAACACCTTCCTCTCTCTCTCTCTCTGTATCTCTATCTTTCTTGGCCATTTCCATTTCTAGGGTTTAGCGATCCATGTGCAGATCCAAACTTCCTCACGCGAAGTAACAACCACAAGCAACAACAACCACAACCACAACCACAACAACAACAACCCAGTTTTCGACCGTTCCCGGCCATTTTTTGCTATATAGGGTTTGGGGACAATAGATCTGGCCTTGGTGGTGGTAATTTCGACCGTTTCCGGCTTTGTTGGTGGTATTTTTGGCCATTTTCGTTCTTTATGGTTCTGTTTTCGGCCGATTCTGGCCTTGATGGTGGTGTTTTCGGCCGTTTTCGGCCTTGGTGGTGGTGTTTTTAGATGATTTCAGCCTTAGTGGTGGTGCTTTCGGTCGTTTTCGGTCTTGGTGGTGGTGTTTTCAGACGATTTCAGCCTTGGTGGTGGTGCTTTCGGCCGTTTTCGACCTTGGTGGTGGTGTTTTCAGACGATTTTAGCCTTGTTGGTGGTGTTTTCGGCCTTGGTGGTGGTGTTGAGCCCGGCCTTGGCGGTGATTAGTGGAGATGCAGTGATTTTTGCAGAGGAAGGTTGCGAGAAGGGGAGGAGAAGTAGAAAATGGCAGAGAAATAGGTGGGGGTAGGGGTGGGGGTTCAGTTAATTTGGTGGGGGTAATTAGGTTAAATGAGTTAAGATTAATTGTTAATAATATATCATTATGTTTTAATCAGTGATGTTAATTATATTTAGTAAGGGTAATATAGTAATTTTATAGGTTTTTTTTTAACTAAATAAGGAAAGAAAAAGAAACATTGCAACCTTTGGGAAAATTCCGTTTTAGGAAACCATTGCAACTAAAAAAGAACGGAGGCAGTATTTCATTCATCATTTAGTGGATCCTCTTAAGGAAAATATATATAATAATGAGTAGGGGTGAGAAAAAAACCTGGGTACCCGGTACCGGAATTGGAACCGGTAAAGAACCGGTGGGTCTAGAACCGGAACTGGTACCGGTGGAACCAATACCGGTTCCCAAATCTCGGAACTGGTCACTACCGGTTCCAATACCAATTCTTGACAATTTTGGAACTGGTACCCGGTGGATACCCGGTCCCATGCTATTTTTTTATTTTTTTTTAGATAGACATGTTCTTAGCTAGGAATATGTTAGTCAAGCTTATTGAATTTTATGAGTCCAACTATTCTGCCCAGACTTCTCTAACCCATTTCATTTTTAGGTAGGCCCAAGTTGCACTAACCCTAGATGCATAAGACAATTGTCGTCATTTGCCCTCTTTCAATTTTGTATTATGTAATACCGTTCCTCTCTCCTCCATTTCTTTTATCCTCCATTTCTTTTATCCTCCATTTATTCTCAGTTTCTCACCTTTCCATCCTCCCTCTTCTGTATTATTTACATAAAAAAAGACTCCACATCCTCTAATTGTTGTGATCTTGTGGTTTAATCATCTTTCCATTCTCTTTAACATTTCGTTTAACTTTTCATTATAATTTCTTTATATTAGCATAGTTTAATACTATCACCTCTGTTCCGTTTTAATATAAAACAAAGGTGAAGATGTATTGGTTGTCTTTTTTAGTTTAAAATCTAAAGCTTCTCCCATTCTCTCCTACTGTAGTTTTTTTGTTTATGAATTCTGGCATCAATTGAAGTTTTTCAAATTTTGATTGGGTACCCGGAATTGGAACCGGTTCCCACCGGTACCGGGACCGGTTCCTAAAATCTTAGACCTGGTCTAACTGGGTCCGGTACTGGTTCCAACTTTGAGGAACCGGTTGTGACCGGGACCAGTTCCGAGAAAATTGACCGGGTACCCGGTCATGCTCACCCCTAATAATGAGTATATTATAAGTCCAGGACTTATGATGTTTATAATTATAAGACACTCTCACGACACATGTTAAGGAGAAATTACCCCCATAATGCGATGCCACATCGATAAAGGAGAGGGGATATGACACACATATAAGTCTAGTGGATTACTCCTCCTATCATCAGGTCAATCCCACATTTCTATTCTATTAGGGAATATGAGGGCTACGCCAAAAATAAATAATAGTTTAAATAATAAATCCTAATTAGATTGTACAATATTCTCTCTATAATTTAACTGTTTTCAAATTTTTTAAAAAAAATTTGGGCTATTTACGCCCAACCTTTTTACCAAAAAGAGGCAACTTCAGGACCATCTCCCGCTTATTGAAAAAAAATACCAAACACCCTAAACAAACTAACTGTTATATTTTTATACAGAATTTTACGCGATTCCTCATGCATAGCATGCATATAGGGCTAGTGGATTTATATATGGTCAGACTCTCCTTGTTATAGGCCTGTGTGTGCATGCCCCATGAAATTTATCTTGGTATCAGAATGGACGATCTTACAAGGATGATTGTGCCAAACGGAAAAATGCCCATATATTGCAGTCCTATATCGATGAAGGAGAAGGATAATGACATGCATATAAGTCTGGTGGATCATTCCTCTTATCACTGATTTGTTTTAGGATGTAATCTCATAATCTACCGAGCAAATCAAGTCATATTGGATATTTTTTAATAAAAAAAAAGCAAAATATATGATTAACCATTGACCGTTAAATAGTGCCACCTTCATGAATTATTAGCCTTATATGCACACAATGTGTGCAGAAATTATATCATAGTAGTTTTGGTATTTTGAATCAGTTTTTTTTATGTTATTTATTTATTGAAGTTGGGTGAGTGGGTGGTGGGTAGTTATTTTTTGTGATGTAGTGGGATTGTGGGATGATTATAGGTGGTTTATTTATGTAATTTTTCTCATTAATTTTTTTGAGTTGGTTTACTATAAGACGGTCTTAGGTTAAGCTTAACCTCAGACCAGCCCAATAAGCCTTAGAAAGGCCCATGACGCGCGCCACATGCTAAGCAGCCCAGCCAAGTTGATTTTTTTAACTTTTCGACCCAAAACCTTAACTTTTGCGTTTTTTTAACTTTTTGCCCTAAAACCTTAACTTTTGCATAAAAATCCATAACTAATATCATATGTGGAATCGATACCCTACACTCCATTAGCCCTATTAGTTATGGATTTTTATGCATTTAGGTTGAAAAGTTTAAAAAACATAACAGTTAAGGTTTTAGGTTGAAAAGTTAAAAAATCAATTTTTCTGGGCTCCTTAGCGCGTGTCACGAGAAATTGGGCTTTTCATTGGCTTATTGGGCTGGTCTTACATTAAGCTTAATGTAAGACCGTCTTTTATAAGACTTTGCCAATTTTTAATTTATTTTTTATGATAAATTATTTTTTTCCTGTAAATTATTAATTAAACAACAAAGGGTAAATTAGGCAATACATTAAGTTTGGTGTCCCTCCGCTGTTCCCTTATAGTATAGAGATGATACACGTAGGTTTATAATAGAATTTGTATTTATATTTGTCATCCAAATGATGTCGTTGATTTATTACCCCACCCCCCAAACCCAAAAAATAGATCTCAGCAAAAATCAGCAACTTTAATTTTCTTGCTAAAAAGAGAAGCACAATAAGAGTATAGATAATGGAATTCTCACGGCATTGCGAAGCTCAGGACCAAGTTGTCGTATGGCAAGGGCAAAACCTTTGGAAACCTGGTTAAGCATGGAGTAGCAGAATCTCCAGTGAGCTTCATCAGGGATCTGCTTTTCAACATCTTTAACTGCCATTTTCAACTTTAAAAGAGGATATAATTCATCTGGGTGCTTCAATATTACCCCTAAACTCCCCATGTTTTTTAATCAATTTTAGTTGATGGGCAGTGCTCAAAATCTGAACTTTATTTGTATGTAATTTATAGTGATAGTTTTTAATATTAGGGTCCATTCCACTATGAATTACTGCATTTTAAAATCAGGTTGATTGAGCATATTTTTAATTTGGCATGAGGAAAGTTCGAGGGAACCAATCATTTAAAAAATAAGATTATTGTGATATGAATCTATGGAAATGTCCGTGATCAAAAGTTTAGTCAATTTTAGTTGATGGGCAGTGATCAAAATCTGAACTTTATACGTAATTTATAGTAATAGTTTTTTATGGGGTCTACCTATCAGATCTCCAGCTGGCAGCAGACCACTAGTCCTGCCACTCCACGTCAGAGCGCCTGGAGCAGAGCAGACTTCCTCAGGCAGACCGCTCCGGACATAACCTCTAGGCTGGAGTTTAATGAAGGCCACGTTCCACCTTGGCCCACTTCCAAAGAGGCCCACTCACTTTACTAGGTCAGTTCAAGTCCATTTCTCATATAAATACCCATGCTCATGCATGGGTAAGGTATGTTCAATCAAACACTCACAAAATACTTGCACTTGATACTCGTTTCCTCTCTACTAGAGATCTTGTGCTCAACTTGGACTGACTTAGGCATCGGAGAGGCGATCCTCGGAATCACCCCCGAGGTTTCTCCTTGTTTTGCAGGTAACCACCACCACGAAGGACGTTTGGGAGCCACGATTCCACCGAGTACCCACCACCACATACATTGTTACTGTCTTGGACAGAAACAATTTGGCGCTAGAAGGAGGGGAAGAGTAGAAAAGCCCAATCTACAACTTCGCAATGGTGGTTCCAACCTCAGAAACGCTCGGTTCCGACAGTTCAGGAGGAGAAAGCAACTCTCCACTGAGAGAAACAAACACGAGATCAACAAGAAGGGGTAGTGCTGCTACCACCAGATCAGGCAGGAGGGATAACACTATCACCCCCCGCCATGAAACCAGGCAGACCCCACAGCCAAGCAGCTTAGTGGTCATGCCCACACCGGAGCAACTTCAAGCAGCCTTTCAAGTGCAGTCTGCCCAACAGTTTATGCAAACTGTTGGAAGCCAACCTGCTCGAAAGAGAAGGAGAACTAGAACACACGATTCAGTTCGAAGGCACCTGCGGCTGTCATCTGAAGATGAGACAGCCACAGCAGACCCCTTATGCGGGTACAATATGACGAACATCACACCCACCCCGACGTCGGAGTATGGCCTATCAAGCCGCTCTGGACCCGGGTACATCAACAGGGGTTGGCAGGAAGCAGAGTGGGATACTGAAATAATGCAGCAAGATCATCCCAGCATGTTCGAGGAACTTACACCCACAGGGTATACGGCAGGCTCAAGCCGGAGATCTGTCCACAGAGGAAATCCAAGGGGCGTGGCCCAGAATGTCCAGGCGCGACCCAGAACCAGGCACAACTCAGGAGCTGAAGAGGCCCTGTCTGCGCCTGGTGGCGGAACGGTCAGAAGGCATGTCAGCCTGAGATTAGGAATACCAGAGGAGGGCTCTGGCGATAATGGAGCCCCCACAGACCTCAGAGGACTCATAACCCACAGAGTCAACTCCAGACCCATTGTGGTCTCACCAGCAGAGGAGATTAGATCTCCTTCCAAGTCCCCCTTCACACCTGAAATCATTGCGGCCAGAGTGTCGAAAGCGAAGCTCCCGTCCAATCTCAAGTTCGAAGGGGAGGGAGACCCAAAGGAGCATGTGGCAGCCTTTGAGACCCACATGGAGCTAGGAAATTACAATGAGGCCACATGGTGCAGACACTTCCCTGCCACTCTAACAGGGATAGCACAGACCTGGTTCAGGACTATTCCCCAGGGAACGATTGCTAACTTTGATGAACTGAAGAATAGATTCAAAGAGCATTTCGTTAGCGGAAGTAGGAGGAACAAATCCACACATGAGCTGCTATTGCTGAAGCAGACTCAGAATGAAAGCTTGCGGGATTTCATAGGGAGGTTCAACAAAGAGCTGGTGCACATCCCAGAGCTGGAGCAGAAGCTCGCTCTGCACGCTCTGAGGAACGCCCTACCCCACACCAGTAAATTCAGAGATGACCTTAAATGGGTCACCATGAAGGAACTCAGCGAGGCCCTGGCCCTGGCAGAAAAATACATAGCCGTCGAAGACTTCAACAAAGCATCGACACACGGAGCAGAAACAGGCAGATCTGCTAGACAGGATACCAGGCAGAATGAGCACCAGTTCACGGGAGGCAGATTGAATTTTGGAGGCCCCAGGCCCCATCAGAGCAGAGGGAGAGAAAAACAAAAAGAAGCAGAGAGAGAAGTAGACCGGCTGAAGGCCCAGGAGAAATATAACAACTATAGCAACCTCAGCGCGCCAAGGGCTGAGATCTTTCTGACCAACAGAGATGACAGCAGGTGGCACAGACCACCGCCCACCAAGAAGAGAAGCCTAGGCTCAAACATGGCAGAGTTCTGCGCTTTCCATGAGGCGCCAGGCCACAATACAGAAGACTGCATAAGCCTGAAAAACGATCTGGAAAGCCTGATCAGACGAGGCTACTTCAAAGAGTACCTCGCCTGGAATCAGGGGATCAAGGAGAAGGAGCAACAGAGCGAAGGGCAGACATTGCAGGACAAGCGAGCAGAGATCAAGGAAGGGCAAAAGAAGACGGTATACGTCATATTTGGCAGTTCTAGCTCGATGGGGGGAGAGAGGGCTCATCTAAGGCAGCTCACCCACCCCAACCTCTACTCTATCAACCAGGCAGAGCTGAGCCCAGACCTGCCAAACATGACCTTCACAGCAGAAGACTGCAAAGGCATCAGTTTCCCGCACTCTGACCCTCTTGTGGTCACTCTGGAGATTAGCAGAGTAGATGTGCGAAGAATACTGGTAGATGGCGGGAGCGCCGTGAATATCCTTTATAAGGACACCTTCGATAAAATGGAGCTAGATCATTCAATGCTGAAGTAAGGAGGAACTCCAATCGTCGGATTCACGGGGAACTCCATCGTCCCAGAGGGGAAAATACATCTGACAGTGACCACAAAGGGGCAGAACGGAGTGAAGAGAACGGTAGTACAAGAGTTTCTGGTAGTAGACCTCCCGTCACCATACAACGCTCTGATGGGAAGGAAGTTCATCGAGGCGGTACAGGGAATCCCGTCAACCCATCATCAGACCATGCTTTTCTTAAGCAGCACTGGAGAAGTGGGCAGACTGAAGGGAGATCAGAGAACAGCTAGGTCATGCAATCTGACCGCTCTAAAGAAGGATAAAAGACCTCCTCCTCCTGACCACTCTGGGTCCAGGAGAAAGAGGACAAAGGAAAAGAAAGAAGGAAAGAAGAAAGAGGCTGAAGAAGCCAAGAAGGACCAGGCTGAAGAAGTCGGGAAAGAAGGAAAGAAGAAAGAGGCTGAAGAAGCCAAGAAGGACAAGGCTGAAGAAGCCGGGAAAGAAAGAAAGGAAGGAAAGGCCGAAGAGGCCAAGCAAAGAGAGGAAGAGTGTGCTGCTATCAGTGAGGCCGATGCTCGGCCAGAAGCAGAGCAGGAAGAAAATAAGCCTGAACCGGGGGAAGAGACCGAAGAGGTACTCTTGGGACCGGAAGAAGGCAGGGCAGTCAGAATAGGCAAAGACCTGGATCCTGAAACCAGAGTCAACCTAATCAGTCTGCTGAAGGAGAATGCAGATGTGTTCGCTTTCTCAGCAGCAGAGATGCCTGGGGTGGACCCCGCCACCATCAACCACAAGTTAAACACCGCTGCAGGATACAGACCTGTGAAGCAGAAGAGGAGGAACTACTCTGCGGAGAAAAATAAAGCCATCGAGGAAGAAGTTCAGAAGCTGCTTGAGGCAGGGTTCATAGAGCCCTGCAAGTATCCAGAATGGCTGGCCAATGTGGTGATGGTTAAGAAGGCGAACGGGAGCTGGAGGATGTGTGTTGACTTCACAGACCTCAATAAAGCCTGCCCCAAGGACTGCTATCCCTTGCCAAGAATCGACCGGCTGGTAGACTCTACCAGTGGGCACGCTCTGCTCAGCTTCATGGACGCGTTCAGCGGATACCATCAGATCTTCATGGACCCTGCAGACAAAGAGAAGACGGCATTCATCACCCCTATCGGGGTATTTTGCTATGTCATGATGCCCTTCGGGCTGAAGAACGCAGGCGCCACCTATCAAAGGCTGATGGATCAGGTCTTTGCAGGCCAAAGGGGAAGGAATCTGGAGGTGTACGTGGATGACGTCATCACCAAGAGCAAAACTGAGACTGACCATATAGCAGACCTCAAGGGGACCTTCACCAACCTCCGCAAACACAGCATGAAACTGAATCCTAAGAAATGCGTGTTCGGAGTACGGTCAGGGAAATTTCTGGGCTATCTGGTCAGTGAAAAGGGGATCGACGCGAATCCCGACAAAGTGAAAGCAGCTATGGATCTGCCAGAGCCTAAAAGCATCAGAGACATCCAGAGGCTGACAGGCAGAATGACAGCCCTGTCCAGATTCATAGCTCAGTCTGCGGAGAAAGCTATCCCATTCTTCAAAATATTGAAGGGGAACAAAGAGTTCAGGTGGGAAGCAGAGCAGAAGGAGGCCTTCCAGAAGTTGAAGTCACACCTCTCTGGTCTGCCAACACTGGCCAGACCCAAGACAGGGGAAGCTCTCTTCCTATACATTGCCGTTACTGCTGAAACTGTGAGTGCAGTCCTGCTGAAGGAAGAGAACAAAAAGCAGCAGCCGGTATATTTTGTGAGCCACAGCCTCACGGGTGCAGAAACACGCTACCCATTGATAGAGAAGGCAGCCTACGCAGTAGTGCTGGCCACCAGAAAGCTGAGGCCATATTTCGACGCACATCCCGTCACTGTGCTGACAAATATGCCTCTGGAAAAGGCAATGGAGAAGGTAGACAAATCAGGGAGAATCATGAACTGGGCCCTGGAGCTGACAGGGTTCGGTATCAAATTCGCCCCACGAACCTCCATAAAAGCACAAGCTCTAGCTGATTTCCTAGCAGAGTGTGCCTATCAGGAATCAGTATGAGAGCCCAGAGCCTGGGTAGTCTTTACAGATGGGTCTGCAACCATCAACGACTCTGGGGCAGGCGTGGTCATCAGAACCCCAGAAGGGAAAATCATTGAATACGCCTTGAAGTTCATGTTTTCGGCAACCAATAATGAATCAGAATACGAAGCGGCAATCGCTGGATTGCAGCTCTGCCAGACCCTGGAAGCCAAGCACGTCCACCTCAAAATTGACTATCAGTTGGTAACCAACCAAGTCAAGGGGGAGTATGAGGCCAA
This sequence comes from Patellifolia procumbens, assembly GCA_947645195.1. Classification (NCBI taxonomy): domain Eukaryota; kingdom Viridiplantae; phylum Streptophyta; class Magnoliopsida; order Caryophyllales; family Amaranthaceae; genus Patellifolia; species Patellifolia procumbens. Next base: position 113,305 of record CANSGD010000300.1, read on the forward strand.
GGAGATGACGATGCAGAGCTACCTAGCCAGGATGAGGTCTCTAATTTCAAAATTTGAAACTTTTAGAATTGAACAAGTGCTTAGAGCACAGAACGCACAAGCAGATGCTCTGTCCAAATTGGGAAGCAGCAGTCTGCAGGAGCTGAATAGGTCTGTTCTGGTGGAAGTCAGACCCACCAGTGCAATCTGCGAGGATGCAGAGCGAGTTTTGGAGCTGGAAGATATGCCAGAGTGGATCAAGGAGATCGCTGAGTATAAGCAGACTGGCAAATTACCAGAAGGAAAAATGAAAGCAAGAAAGCTCAAGCTGACAGCATGCAGATACTGCCTGATCGGGGACGAGCTATACAGGAAGTCTTTCTCTCTGCCCCTACTCAAATGCGTAGGGCAGAGAGATGCAGACTACATATTGAGAGAGATTCATGAGGGACTCTGCGGACACCATATCGGACCAAGAGCTCTGGCCCATAAATCTCTCAGAGCCGGTTATTATTGGCCCACAATGAAAGCTGACTCTGAAGCTCTGGTGAAAAAATGCGACAGCTGCCAGAGGTTTGCGCCGAACATCAAGCTGCCCGCAAACGACCTCATGCCAATCTACAACCCTATCCCATTCGCCCAATGGGGGCTAGACATTCTGGGACCCTTCACAACGGCCGAATATCAGAACAGATGGTTAATTGTGGGGGTAGACTACTTCACTAAGTGGATAGAGGCAGAAGCCCTATCCACCATCACAGAAGCAGCCGTCAGAAAATTCCTGTGGCAGAGCATCATCACCAGATACGGGATTCCGAAGGCTTTCGTCTTCGACCACGGGAGACAGTTTGACAACATGCCCCTATCAGGGTGGTTGGAGCAGTTTGGGATCAAATATGCCCTATCTTCAGTCTGCAACCCCCAGTGCAATGGTCAGGCCGAAGCCGCTAACAAGCAGATCCTGATAGGTCTACAAAAGAAGCTAGAGGAGCAAAAAAGCAAGTGGCTAGAGGAGCTACCTAACACTCTGTGGTCGATCAGAACCACAGTCAAAGAGTCAACTGGGCAGACCCCCTTCCACCTGGTATATGGTTCTGAAGCTTTCATGCCTGTTGAGATCGGGTCCGAGAGTCTGAGGATCAGCCTATTTGAGCCAGGTCTGAACGACGAAGCCCTGAGGACAAATCTAGATCTGCTGGATGAATACAGAAACGAAGCTAGGTTCAGAATGGAAGCCTACTGATAGGTTTTAGTCGTGTCACCTAATCAAAAATAAACCTACGGACCTCTAACTAGGTAGTCAGTGGAAGCAGGGTCGAATCCACAGGGAGACAGAGTTTCTAAATCAATATTCAACCAATTCAGCTACTCCAGATGAAATCAGGAAGGAATTAATTAAACTAAGGAATAGACTACGGAAGACTGAATAAATCGAGGATTAAACTATGGAATAAAAGTCTAGGGTATTAGGTCGGTCCACCATGCTTATACCAATCAAATAGGGTCAACTACTATTAAAACCTAAGTCAAGAGTCGAGGGATTAGAGCCTATGTTGAGCTATGGTTAAGACTCAACGCTCATAGTTCAACATACGCCGCATGTTCACTAACGTAATCAGAACTACTGATGTGTCCTAGGCCTCTAGTCGTAAGACGGATCTGTGCAAACAACTATTAACCACAAGCAATCAATGAAATTGTACACTGACATTAATTACTCAATAAGAACAAACCACATCACAATCACCCTAATCAGGCCCTAGAAATTGATAGAAATCTAAATCACAATCATGGTATAAACATGGCTTTCCTATCTAACACCCTAGAAAGAGAACTACTCACTCATAATCGAATCGGCAACAACAAAACTAATATGAAACCCTAAGAATTGCATCATGAACAATTAAAGAATTAAACTAAGCAATCAAAGTAATTAAAGAGATAAAGAGTAGAGAAGAGTACCAATTAACGGAAAGCAGGAACTTTTATTGAAATCGAAATAGGTTTGATCACCTCTAAATTAATCTAAAGTGTTTGAATTAAACTAAGAGCAATGTAGAATAAAACTAGTCTAAAACCTAATGAAAGATGAATAAAAGATGAATGAAAGATAATGAGGAAAAGGTATTTATAATACCCCTCAAGTTCACTAAAAATGGGAACAAAATGTGAAAAAGCGCGATAAAGAGCGCCAGACCCGATCGGGCCCGAGCATAGTACCCGATCGGGTCCACATACAAATTCCCCCAACTTCACTTCTGGGCTCTGGCAGCAGCAGTGCAGCAATAAGGCGAGAAAAGCGGCCCACCCAATCGGGTCGGGCGGTATTCACCCGATCGGGTCTGGCGACAAAAAGTGCCAGCAAGCTCGCCTCCTCCGCAGCGTCCCAATAAGACCTAGCAGCACTAGACCCGATGGGATCGGGAGGTAGATGCCCGATCGGGTCTGGGCACATGTGCTCTCGCCCGATCTGATCGGGCACGCCTTGCCCGATCGGGTCCGCAACTTTCGTACCCGATCATAATATTTCGCCCGATCGGGCCATTTCTGCCCGATCAGTGCACGGAAACCTCATTTGACTCTTTGGCTCTCTAATCTTCACGTTTAGGGGTCTTGGGACCTCCTAAACTATCCATAAAGCTCGTGAGCCATCCTACGTGCCTCGTAACATCTCGTAAAGCCGTGGTTGCTTCCAAAAGGCTCGGGAATAAGGAGAAAACTCCATAAAACCTGCAATTCAATACTAAAACACGAAACCACAACTACATACGATAGTTAGCACAAAATAGCTCCCAAGAGCTCCAATGACGCACAAATTAGCTTGTAAATAAGGGAGAAAACTCTATATAAATACGTGATATCACCTACAAAGCCAGAGTCAGCAGATACTATAACCGGAAAGTGAGGGCTAGGCCTCTGGAGGTAGGGGATCTGGTACTCAGAAATGCAGCAGCTGTGCAGAAAGACAAAATACACGGAAAGTTGTCGGCTAAGTGGGAGGGACCCTACCAGGTTAGTGAAGAGCTACACCCTGGAACCTACAGACTGAAAAGAATGGATGGAAGCAGACTGAAAAGAATGGATGGAAGCGAACTGAAAAGCAACTGGAACGCCCGAATACTGAAAAAATACTTCGTGTAACCCAGATTGTATCAAAACTCCCATGAATGAAAGGCCTTTGAGCCACCCTTTGTCCACCACTCTCCATTTCGCATTAAACCCCCATCCCCTTATCAATTCTTTATGAAAAACAAAATGTCAAAATCAGATAGATCCTTAGCAGACTGAGAAAAAATACCACAGTCTGGCAAAAGAAAACAGGGTCTGAGTCAGACTGAAGGCTGAAGAGGCTCTTCAGACACAGAAGTAAACTATATAATGAAGAAAGGGAGTCGGCCAAAAGGTTAACTCTGTCCAGAGCCCCTGAGGCCCGCATAGTGATCGGATGCCGGCTCGACTTACCGATGTCATAGACCTTTACCTCTAAACCTGTGGGGCCGAAGGCCCAAAAAGCAGCAAGGATAAGTCATAGACACCTAAGGTTAATGGGGACGCCAGAGTTCCTAAGAACCAAAACGTACCCCGACACGAAAAAGATGGCAGAAGGAGCTAAAGGGTGAACCCCAAAACTCCCAGAATCATCATGACTTAGGGCGTCAAAATACCTCCTTTGCTCTGCTATTGTTGAATCTTTGTCATGCATAAGGCAGAGCAGAAGAGTAAAGGGCCCCTAAAGTCCCAGCTCTGAGCAAATCTCACCGGCCACCAAGCCAAGTAAACGACAACACCCAGATATATTGCTTGATAGCACGGTAGACTCAGCATCATAGCATAACGCAAGTACTTAGCAGAAATAAAAAAACTTGGCATGCATCAAATAGAAAGCACAAAAGTCAACAGAAGAATGCAACTCGCATTGCCGGAAAAATACTTGAATCTTACATAAAAGATCTAGCTATAAGCCAAATCAGAGTGCTACAGAATACTACAACAACGGCGGCTACCTAACCAAAAGAAGGGAGCAAATACAGATGAAAAGGAAATGTTTGACTATTTAATTACAAATATTACAAGATAAGTCAATTAGGATATCATCGGAGGGCAAAAACGGAGGACTGCAATCAGTTCAGCACAGGCTCCCAGCTCATCTACCTCAGCAGCTCAGACAGGAGTCACAAGAAGACTGAGGCGAAGCGTGAGATAGCCGCCCGAGTTCCTATTGCTTAGGAACAGAGCTGCCATCCTTCGCGGAGCTCCCATCAGCTTGCTGCTCTGAAGACTCTCCCTCTGAAGGCAGAGAGTAAAGCAACTCTAAATCTCTGAGCTCCTGGGTCACCGGAGGTCGCATGTGCACCTGACTGGCATAGGCATCCTCAAAGGCGTCCCAGTTGAAAGAGGGTTGCAGATGCCAGAGGACCCTGCGGACCGCAACTTTGCAATCCTCCCAGTACTTATTCCCGAACGCCTCCTCCATCTGCGCGGCCCGGGCTGCCTCCTCAGCAAGCAGCTGGGCCTCTTTCTGCTTCAGGGCTGCCTCAGCCTCCTTAACCTGCTGAGCCTCCCTCTCAGATAGCAACTTGGAGAACTCCGCCCCTAGCTCCTCCTCCCTCTGCTTCAGAGCTTCCTCAGCCTCCTTGGTTTGCAGAGCCAATTTAGCAGAGCAGCCTTCGTGTTCAGCCCGTACAGCAAAGAGCTGACCCCTGAGCTGCTCCTGCTCCTTCAACGCTGCCTGCAGCCGAGCCTCGGAGGTCTTCAGCTTAGTCTCCACCATTGAAGCGCGAGACAACGCCTCACTAAGCTGGGAAGAGAGCCGGGAGTGCTCAGCTGCGATAGCCTCTGCTTGCGCCATCTGACCCTCCATGCGTTGGTTGACGGTCCGCAAGGTGTCGCACTCCACAATCAGAGCATCCCTCTCCTCCTCAGTTTCGCGGCAGGTGGACACAATCAGAGAGTTCTGAGCTTTCAGCCTGGCATACTCTGCTCTCTGCTGTGCTACCTGAGCCTTAAGCTGCTGCAGTTCAGGGAGATCTGCCTCATGTCTATACAGCCCTACAGCATGGCAGAACTCCCCAATGAAGGCGCCGGCCCGTGCAGCCTGTAATCAATGAAAAAACATATCAGAAAGAAAGCTTGATGTCAGAAACAGATGACTATAAAAAGGACAGACAACTCACCAAAGGGACATCTTGAACAGCGTAGTCCGGTGAGAAGCGACTTGCCAGAAGCTTCAACCACTCACTGGGATCAGGGAAGGCCATGGACATCTTCTCCTGCCCCTGAGCCTCGTGCTGGTCATCCGCCGATTCCCTCTGCAGAGAACCTGAGCCAAAAGAAAGTTCAATCAGTTCCACAGAAGGGAAAAGACCGGAGCTAAGACCAGGTAAAGGGTACACACCTTTGGTGACGACGTCGTCCTCAACAACAATGATCCGAGGGGAGTCAGCAGGGAGACGAGTCTTCTTCTGAGGGGGAGCTCCTTCCTCACTCTGCCTCTCTGCTGACCTCTTCTGGGAATGAGAAGAGACCTCAGGCTCAGCCATAGTCTGCTGAGCACCCTCTGCAGGGGGTTTAAGCTGGCCCGCAGTTGGAGCAGAGGTCTGAAGAGCCGCAGCAGACTGCACCTTCTTAGCCCTCAATTGCTGCTGAAGAAAACAAAAGGTAACCATGTCGTCAGCAAAGTAAGACACAGAACGAATTGGCTCTGCAAGAGGGAAGAGAGGAAAAGGAAACACTAACCACACGCGCCAGATCCTCAGGAGTAGGGGCAAGGACCTGCTTGAAGCCTCTGGGAGGAGGAGGAGCGGCCTTCCTACCAGGTTGAGTAGGCCTCTGGACAGGAGGAGTAGACTTCTGAACAGGGGGAGACACGACAGTCTCCACCACTGGGACGGAAGCCGAGCTCTGCTGCTCCACCCTCTCATGCTGGAGAGGCTCCACCACCTCCTGGTTAGTCTGAACAGGCGTAGGGACGGCCTGCCCAGCGGAACCTATCACATCAAAATAAAAACAGGGAAATCAAGAAGGTGCAGGTAAAAAGAAACCTGTAAGAAAGAGCAGTCTGGGTCCAAAGAAGACACCTACCTGACTGGCCCTCACTCTGGCCCTCTGCAGGCTGAGTCATGACAGTCTTAGCAGCCTCCGCTCCCGTCCTGTCAAACTCGGTCATGGCTTGGTGGGACTCCTGACCAGCTTCATCAGGCTGAGCAGAACCACCCACTGGAGTAGGTTCTTTCTCCGTCCTATCAAACTCTGTCGCTGCTTGGTCAGGCTCTCCCATGGGCACATCCTCCACCACAGGTGGTTCTGAAAGTAAGCAGAGAAAATGAGAAGCGATTAGCAGAGTGCACACAAGCATGAAGAGTACCTTGTGGTTCATCGTAAGTAGTACCTGGTTGCACAGGAGGAAGCTGTTGCAGGGGTTCAACAATCAGAACAGTCCCTTGCAGAGTGCTGGCCCCCTCTGCACTATCAACATCATCGTCGTCTTCCGGCAGATGCGCAGCACGCCGAGAACGATGGATCTGCAGAGGAACAGCCGCCGCCTCCTCCTCGTCATCAGATTGAATCTCGGTGACAGTGGCAGACGGGCCCCCTTGCGGTCGGGACGTCCCGGTAAACCTATCCACAAGTTCCGGGCGCTCGGTCCGGAGGGAAGGATGGTCCAAGGAAGTAGTGTTAATCTCCCTGATGAAATCAGGGATGGTGTAGGTCCCTGGGTCAGGTACCGGACGATACCTGCGACACACTGAAGACTGACTCAGACCCAGCTCCCAAGGAATGGCAGACCCCAGAGTCTCTGCAATATCAGAATATTCGTTAGCTACAGCAAGTCAGAATGCAGACGGAAAATAATGAAAAGGGGCAGAGCATGCCCGCCAGCTCAAGACCCACCCTTAATCACTTGGCGAACAAACTGTCTGCACGGAGCTGCAGCACAGTACAAACAATGAATGCCATGGGGCGCAGCAGAATGGAAAATGAAAAGCAGAGCTAAGGGCTGGCAGAGCGCTTACCAGTAGTATAGTCAGGGGACAGATGGCCTATCCTCAGGAAGGCATTCTGACACATCACATAGTGATGCGGTAACCAGTACTTGGGAAGAAACTGCTTCCCGGCAGTAACCTTGGATCTGGACTTGAAGTACTAGTAGGCTACCCTCTCGTCCCAGTTCAGCACATGAGGGTCCAACTGCTTCTGGAAGTTAGGCTCCACAGGGTGCAGAGGGGCCTTAAATTGATAAGGGTGCCCCTCCTCCGTCGGTACCCTAACAAAGACAAAACTATTCCGCCAATCTTTCAGACTGAGATCAACGGGATAGACCGTCAGATGATTGGCCCGCACCGAACCGGTGAAGTAGTTGTACTCCCCCCCTGCCTCTTAAAGTAAAACAGGCATTGAAAGAGTTTCATGGTGAGGGGGAAGCCCAGAGCTTCACAAAAACAAACAAACCCCAGAATCTTCTTTAGAGACTGGGGATTGACTTGGCAGAGAGCCATGCGATCGGCAGAGAACCCACTCCAAAAACCAGTGGATGGGGAATCTAAGCCCAAACTCCAGCTGCTTCATATAAACAGCAGTGTACCCCTCTGGTACATCTGCCAGGCTCTGACCCTCTTGGGGAAGCACTACCCAAGACCCGCGAAGCGGCTTGATCTCCGCAGCAATCTCAAGGTAGTATGCAGCATGCGCCCGTTTGAACGCGTCTGCAGATTTCTTCGCCAAATAAGGCTTACCCTTGCTGTCGTAAAGGGCAAGACTCTGCATCTCATGGTCGCTGTACTTACATTTGAATGTGGGCAGAGTAGGCTTAAACTTGTAGTTGGGAGGGAATCTGTTGGTTTCAGGACCCAACACCTCCTTACGCAAACCGTTCCAGGGGTCAAAGATCTCCCATTCCTCTGGAACCACCTCGTCCTTACACCGAGGCAGATCCAACTTTAAAAATGGGGACTGAGTGTCCATCGGGTAAGGCTCATCCGGCTCGGACGAAGAGGTAGATACCACACCCTTCCCACGGGAAGCAGCAGACTGAGAAGTAGACATTTTACACAACACAAGAAACAGACGACAGCACATCAGACTTGCAGTCACAACACAAGACAGTCTGGCACCTCAGACCTACAGACTGAGCTGCCAGACTGGGGGGCAAGGATATGTATGGTATGTGAAGATCAGAAATAGCCAAGAAATAGGATATTTTCTTGCTTTTCTTACAAAAAGATACACGCAAAAGTAGTCTGGCACCTCTGACCTACAGACTGAGCTACCAGACTGGGAGGCAAGGATATGTATGGTATGTGAAGATCAGAGATAGCCAAGAAATATGATATTTTCTTGCTTTTCTTACAAAAAGATACATGCAAAAGTAGTCTGGCACCTCAGACTACTGAGCTACCAGACTGGGGGCAAGGATATGTATGGTATGTGAAGATCAGAGATAGCCAAGAAATAGGATATTTTCTTACAAATGACGCAAACAAAACAATGAGGGCACATCACAGGCCTACAACCCAGCAAGTAAAGAGGATAACAGGGTAAACAAAGCAAACCCTAAAAATCCCACAAACAACAGTAGAGCAGAGCTCAGCTGAAGAAGCAGAGCAGAGCCCTGCTGAAGAAGCAGAGCAGAGCCTATCATCCAGATCAGCAGAACGGAAATGAAACAACACCCAACATATCCATGAAACAGAGAAGTAAACAATCACATCCGAAGACCAAAGGAAAGAAACCTTAACCTCTAAAACACAGGCAAATGAGTACGTACAGAAGGAAAAAGGGGGAAAAATCCATTAACACAGGGAAGATCACATCCAAACCATCCAAGAAGGAAAAAATCAAAAGTAGATCTGGGAAAAGAGTTTACCTATATAAAGAACGGAAGACGCCGAGAAAAGAGAAGACGAAAGCCACAAACGCAACAGTATCAAATATCAAATCGAGCTCCAAACGCAGAACAAATCCCAGGATAATCGAGAGAAATCACTCGAAAACGGCTAGGACGAAAAGAAATTCTTGAAGAACAACAGGAAAGTTTGAAAGCAAAGAGTTCAAAGAAGAAGAAACTGAAAAGCTTCAAAAAAAGGTCGATCCAGCCTTTAAATAGGCACAATCCATCCACTCAGCACCAACTTATCATCATTACATTCCTTGGGAACCCAAAGAGTCACATCAATTCAATTCAAAATGAATTAATGACCCTCGCTCAACACCCCAACCAAATGGGCGGGAAAAATGGAAGCATTCTGGAGTTTGTGAAGAGCAACTCCCAGACAGCCACGTACCAGTCTGCGAAAAGCAGAACGCCAGACCAAAAACAAATGTACCCAGCATATTGCAGTCTGCAAATACTGGGTCCGGGGGGCAAATTGTATGGGGTCTACCTAGCAGACCTCCAGCTGGCAGCAGACCACTGGTCCTGCCACTCCACGTCAGAGCGCCTGGAGCAGAGCAGACCTCCTCAGGCAGACCGCTCCGGACATAACCTCTAGACTGGAGTTTAATGAAGGCCTCGTTCCACCTTGGCCCACTTCCAAAGAGGCCCACTCACTTTACTAGGTCAGTTACAAGTCCATGTCTCATATAAATACCCATGCCCATGCATGGGTAAGGTACGTTCAATCAAACACTCACAAAATACTTGCACTTGATACTCGTTTCCTCTCTACTAGAGATCTTGTGCTCAACTTGGACTGACTTAGGCATCGGAGAGGCGATCCTCGGAACCACCCCCGAGGTTTCTCCTTGTTTTGCAGGTAACCACCACCATGAAGGACGTTTGGGAGCCACGATTCCACCGAGTACCCACCACCACATACACTGTTGCTGTCTTGGACAGAAACAATTTTTAATATTAGGGTCCATTCCACTATCAATTACTGTATTTTAAATTGAGGTTGATTGAGCATATTTAAAAATTTTGGCACGAGGAAAGTTCGAGGGAACCAATCATTTAAAAAATAAGATTATTGTGATCTGAGTCTATGGAAATGTCAAGAGCCAACCTATGACAGTTTGACGCCTGTCATGAGTGTCATCACACTATCAGCTTGAGGTGAATCCTAAGCTATTATGGGAGTTTCACGAGGACTAAGTTGATGCTTGGCCGGAGAAACTATATATTTCTACGTTGAAACATGGTTTTTTGTAAGGGGTACAAAAATATTTAGGGAACCTTTTCTTAAGGTGAATTTTAAACTATCTAATAAAAAAAAAGGCCAAGGATAGATTGTCAAGGATATTGAATGTCAGACTTTTTGTAGTAATTTGATGTTCTTATTTAGAAATGTAGTATGTGATTGAATTTGATTCTCGAAAATTATACTGCACAGACGTTAAAAGGAAATAAGTGAGAAGGAGGCAAAGATGAATACACCAAGGAGTCTCGAATTTTCCTTTTAGCACATTGATGACGACGATAGTATCTCCTTCTATAACGACATCTTTGAATTTCATATTTTTGGCTTGAATAAGCCCATTACAGAGGGTTGTAGCTTTGGCAATCAGTTGATTAGACTTTCCAAGATTGTAAGCGTTAGCTTTGAGGATTTGCCGAGTAGATGTTTGGAGCTGAAATTGCCAACGACAATAGAGACTTGATTAGAGGAGGCGTCAAAATTGAGCTTCATGAAGTTGGGGGGACGGAGGTTTCCAGCACACCCAGATTGTACTTTGTGACCTGCAAGGGGTAGGGGTGTGAAAAGATGAGTTATTGTCGACGAAATTGAGCAAAATTCATCATATATTGAGTATTTTGATCTTTAGAGAATTCAATTAAGTTGGAAAGTTTCATTAAGGAAGATGACCGAATTTCTTTCTTTCCAAATACTCTATAGCAGTAAGAAAATTTTAGTTAGAGTCTATGTAATGAGATCTTTAATGAATGTAAAAACGGTGTGGAGAGGGGCATACGGGATCGTGGTTCCAAGGAAGAATAATGGCATGATGCTAGAGAGAACGGGTCTGCGAACAAGAAATAAGTAAGGGGTTTTCGATTTCTGCTGAAGTGTGGCATACAGATGGGACATTCAAAAGGAATTTGAATTCTTTTGTGTTCAAGATTATCCTGTGTAATGCTTTTTGAAAGAGTTGCCAAATAAAGACTTTATTTTTGGATAAATGTCTATGTTCCAAATCCATGCATACAACCACTTTGGAGATTAGAAAGAGGTGGGGTTAGGGGTGATTGTGGTGCGGTTCGATGCGGTCTAGGCTCAAAATTACACCAAACCGCACCGCAAATTTGACTAGTCAGGACCAAACCACACCGTAAATTGCGGTTTGGTCCGGTGTGGTTTGCGATTTAACCGCAATGCATTTTTTTCCTTTAAGTCTTCAAATAACTTATTTAATGAAGTCTTAGTATAAACAAGTTTTAGTTTAACACTTAAACCATATCCAACCACACTAATCTAATAAAATCTTAATTCAAAATTCCTTTTATAAAGTTCACCATAGCAAATTATAACAATTTATCATCAATTAGATTAACAATAATAATTTAAAATAATTATAATTGTTGATTTAACTTTAATTAAATTAGCAAGTATAACTAAAAATTACAAACAATTATAATTAAAAATAATCTTTGCGGCTAGCAGTGCGGTTTGGTCTTAAAAATTTCCAAACCAAACCGCAAAATTGCGGTTTGATAATTTTATAAACCAAATCGCACTTTATCAAACCATAAACCAAACCTAATAGCTAAAAAGCGGTTTGGTGCGTGCGGTTTGGACCGCACTCTGCTCAGTCCTAGGTGGGGTTATGAGCTAGCCGGGTGGCAGCAGATTTCATAGTGAATTTTTCCGAGGAAGTGAGGCCCAAACACGGGATGTCTTTCTATGGTTGTGAAAAGAGCGAAGTCCCTTCTATTATATAGCATATATAAGGTGGAGGAATAGTTCTCAATAATGTCGAGTTCCATGTCATATTGAGTTCAATAACCTATCTAAATTTGGGGTCTAATGTAGAAATTGTACATGCTTCTATGTTAAACAGTTCAATAAGATTGATTCATGCACACCGGTTATCTAGCCAGAAGAAGATACCGACACGGACTCTACTTTCCACCGGATCCGTCGCCGGATTAAGTCCTGCAATAGCAAAATTGCTCTCCAAGTTGGGGAGTCATTTGGTTGGATTGGTAAATAAAGAAGGATTTATGCTTTTGATATTTTTTACCCATCATTTTTGCCTATTTATTAGAGGGAAGAGTCAAAATTTTCCAATCTAATTTGGCTAGCATCCCTTGTTTCGTATGTTTTGTCTTTCGGAGATCCGAGCTCCAATTTTTGGGCTTGCAAATACTATCCCATCCTACAAGAGGGATACCACTCTGTTGGATCACAAGGAGACACTCAAGAAGGGGGGGTTGAATTGAGTGTGGTATTTTCTAAATTTTATCGAACTTTCTTTCGAGATCTCAGAGACCTTCTCTGAGCTTTTGAGTTGCGTATATGAATATTGTTTATTCGATAAGAATTTCTAGAATAGTAAATAGAAAGGCAGTAATAAAGAGACGAGACAAGCAATTTTACCGTGGTTCAATCTCACCTCTGAGATCTACGTCCACCCTACCTTTTCTTTTATTAATTGAATCACAAAATACCAAACCCTTGATACAACTTGATTCCCTCACTACTAACCCTAGTAGTGCCCCCCAACACTTAACCCTAAGTGTTGCTAATTGAATTAGATTTATGCTCAAACCAACCCAACACTCTCTATAATAAGAAAATTACAGAAAGATTTTAGTCCTCTAAAATCGTGCTTCTTGATAAGCTAATGAGGAAAGTTACGATCTAAAACTGTTTCCAGCTATATAACAGCTCAGTGCCATGCTCAGTGCCGTGCTCAGTGCCTTGCTCAGAGCCACTGAAGACAAATATCTCTTCCGAAAAATCCGGGCCATAATCTTTGATCTTCTATCTTTTCCAAACTCGTCTTATATCTTTTCCAAAGCTGATCTTCATGTATCATTGGAGATTTTGCTAGAGGATAAAATCTTTTTAGAATTAATCATTTTATCTTTGACATAAAAAAGATAATATTTTCCAAAACTAATCACATAATCAGTTTTAGAAAACTATCTTTATTTATATACAAAATCTTTATTTCAAGAAACAGATTTTTATGAAAAATAATATTAACATGATTACTTTATTTCTTAACTCTAAGAGAATAAGTAATTATGCTAAAATTATATTCATACTTTGTTTAAATATCCAACTATCAAAAACTCCAATGACTTTGTTGCTCGATCATGATTATTTCACTGACACACATACCCAAAACATGTTAATAACATACATGTGTTTGTCATCATCAAAATACACATGGACAAAGTGTCCCAACAAATTCCCCCTTTTTGATGATGACAAACACATAATAGTTCTCCCTCAACATAAGCAAATATTACATTGGCAAACAAGATATGATTTCATGAGAATGAACATCTAGCATTAACATAGTGCTATATACCAAATCTTCCCCCTTTTGGCATTATCAAAAAGGAGGCATAAAAATCCATAGTACTTAAATAGTTCAAAGTCAATTGTCCATGCAAAATAGTAGCTCAAGCAAAAATCAATCTAGTGATGCTGGTGCTACGTCAAGATTCAATTCACAATCCAAAATTTTGAAGCAAGAACTAATCCAACTCACAATCCGAAACTATAAAGCAAGAGTTAATCCAATTCACAATTCAAAGTTATGGATCATAAGGTAAAAGTGAAGAATTATGGTAGGATAAAGAAATAAGGTAAGCAAGCTTGAATTATTTGGAATGGAGATATGCTCAACAAGTGCTCAAACCTTATTCATCTTTTTGACATCATCACGCATAGATTTTGGAACTTTCTTCACTTCGGCACTGTATATGTTACTGTGCCACTGGACAATCTCTTTCCTTCAAAGACAGCTTTGCTTCGTATATTCAATAATCCAAAGACATGGTAATCACAACTCTTTTCATCATCTCATAAATAAACTCTAATATGAATTGTCTCATCTCATTTTTTTTGATGTCATGGAAGGATTTTTCTTTTTCATTTTTTTTCTTCTTATTTTCCTTTTTTTTTCATAAAGAGATGTAGACTATATAGAAATCATAGAGTCAATTAATGAGAACCAGCAAAGAATATCAACTTGTGAAACGTGATCTTATCTTCTTTCAAAAAATGTCCATGGCACTGTGCCTTGTACTGTGCCCCACTGATTTCGTTCTTTCACTTATAGAATTTCACTGCCGACCTCTTCAAGTTCCCCCTCAACTCATGACATCTTCTTTCACCATTTTTACAGAATGTCTTTGCCCCGAACATAATCATGAATCAAGGTTAAAAGCACTTGTTGTTTGGAGCAATAGGGGATGAAAAACGAGGATGTAATGGGGAAGTAAATGAAGAATAAGTAAAGAAGAAATAATAAGGCCAAATGTCAAACTCAAAATAAGCAAATCAAAATATCGGGCTAAAGATCAAGCTTGCCATAGAAAAGTGAATTAACATTTCATAGCTCAATAGTTCAGCAACTTAGGATCATTTAGCTTAATACTTTGGCAACTTAGAATCAAGACATCAGGACAGCATCATTAGACCTTGCGAGTCCTAAATCACAATTAAAAGACTCTTTCACAAATTTTCACATAGATAAATATTATAGACTCCGATTCAACACATCTATGAGAGAAGATAAGGCATATAACACAAACCAATTGCTAGAAATATATCTCAAAGCCAATAAATTCACCCTTTTTTTTTGTTGCCAAATGTAACACACCCTCCATGGTAAGGCTACAAGTGAGAGGAATTGAATTTTCACTAATCATAGGTCTTAAGCAGCTAATGCGGAGGATAATAGGCTGCTTTCTCTCACTTTCACCTGCAAAAAGATCACTTGTTAGTTTTAGGAACCCAAACTTGTTTGGGTCCCTTCTTCTTTCGTTGAGCATCTAAGAGATCCTTTCTAACCCATATTTGATTTACATACTTTGCATTCTTCTCAACATGTTTTTTCTCTGCATTACAGTCATTCATGAGATGTCCATTCTTTCCACAGAAGTAGCAAATCAAATATTCAGGAAGATCAACATATTTTCGCTTTCGAAAGTCTCTTTCACAATTTTTAGCTCTGAGACCTGTACTGAGCTTCTGGTCAGTATATCCTAAACCATGTCTGTTTCGATTCTTTGTTTGAGAGATCATATGGTCTAGGATATTAGTACCAGGTGTGGCAATTTTTGACTTCTGCAGTTGCACCTTCAAAGACTCAATTGCTGCTTTCAAGTTTTCATTTTTGTCATTTAGGGTGTTTAAGTCATGTTTGGCTTTTTCAAAATCTTCACAAAGTTTTGTACCTTGTCCTACATTTATAGGGTCGACCCTAGGGTTTTCCTTTTCATTTTTCAGTTCTAGTAGTTCAAGGTTCAAAACGTTTATTTGTTTTTCAAAGTCAAGATTCTTTGCCTCAATCTCAGTATAGGGCACAGTGCTGTTTACAATTTCTTTAGCAAGAGCTTTTTCATATTTTAGCGCACTTATCTCAACGACTTGGTCATTTATCGTTTTGTCCATTTCTTTATTTCTTTTGACCAAGTCCTTGTTATCATCCAGCAATTCCTTATATTCCAATTCCAACCCAATTTTTTGCTTAGTGATGTTTTTCAAATCTTTTTTCATGTTTATAAATTCATCACGCATTTCTTGACAATCGTCAATTACATTACTAAGCAAAGCAATTAGTTTGTTTTTGGATAATAGAGGTATCTTAGATTTCAAAGAAGTGAGATTTACCTCTGCATTGTCCTCCTCATCTTGGGAGGTGGGTGTTTTCGCCATAAGACATAGATGCGAGTCATCTAGGTACTGAGACCTTCTCTGAGATCCTTCAGTTGCATTTAGGCAAAGTTTTGCCTCTTGGCTCAGTGCCTCTGACTGTTCCTCATCAGACTCGGATTCGCCCCATACGGCTGCTACCATGGCCTTCTTGAACTCCCTTTTGATTGTTCTCTTTTATCTTTGGGTTTCTCATTTTCCCACAAGGGACATTCCTTGATCCTGTGACTATATTCTCCACACTTAAAACATCCAGAGTTAGTAGCACTTTTCTTATAGTTAGATGTAGTACTCTTACCTTTGAAATTCGCATTCTTGCTAGGATTACTATTTTTGTTCTTTTTAAGAAATTTTTTGAATCTCCTAGTAAGAAAAGTAACATCTTCATCACTATCACTATCATCACTTTCTAATTCAGTTTTTAATGCTAGACCTTTGCTCTTTAGTGTAGGATTTTTAGCATCTAGAACAAGTTCATGAGTCATTAAAGAACCAATTAATTGTTCTAGGGGAAGTTTCGACAAGTCCTTGGCTTCTTGTATAGCAGTTATTTTTGGTAGCCAACGACTTGTCAAACTTCTTAACACTTTCCTAACCAATTCTTCTGAAGAATAAATTTTTCCAAGAGAACGCAATTCATTTGTGATGATAGTAAAGCGAGTAAACATTTCATTTATTGATTCATCTTTATCCATGGTAAACAATTCATATTGTTGAACTAACAAATCAATGCGAGATTGTTTTACCTCATTCGTGCCTTCGTGGGCTAACTCGAGAGTATCCCATATTTCCTTTGCCGTTGAGCAAGCAGAGATCCTTGAGTATTCATCAAGTCCAATTCCATATTGGAGAATATTCATAGCTTTAAAGTTCTTCTCGGCCTTTGCATAGTCGGTTGAATCATAGTTGTCTTCGTCTTTGTCAACCAACTTTCCCTCATTATTTTTGACTTGGATGAGGATGGGTCCTTTTCTTATGATTTTCCAGCATTCATAATCCGACCCTTGGATGTAAATCCTCATCCTAGCCTTCCACCATCCATAATCTTCTCCATTGAAAACCGGGCACTTTGAGTGTCTTCTTTGAGAGTCATTTTGTGAATTCATGCTAGCTATTCTCTAGGGATTAACCTTACAAGAATATTAGGCTCTGATACCAATTGTTGGATCACAAGGAGACACTCAAGAAGGGGGGTTGAATTGAGTGTGGTATTTTCTAAATTTTATCGAACTTTCTTTCGAGATCTCAGAGACCTTCTCTGAGCTTTTGAGTTGCGTATATGAATATTGTTTATTCGATAAGAATTTCTAGAATAGTAAATAGAAAGGCAGTAATAAAGAGACGAGACAAGCAATTTTACCGTGGTTCAATCTCACCTCTGAGATCTACGTCCACCCTACCTTTTCTTTTATTAATTGAATCACAAAATACCAAACCCTTGATACAACTTGATTCCCTCACTACTAACCCTAGTAGTGCCCCCCAACACTTAACCCTAAGTGTTGCTAATTGAATTAGATTTATGCTCAAACCAACCCAACACTCTCTATAATAAGAAAATTACAGAAAGATTTTAGTCCTCTAAAATCGTGCTTCTTGATAAGCTAATGAGGAAAGTTACGATCTAAAACTGTTTCCAGCTATATAACAGCTCAGTGCCATGCTCAGTGCCGTGCTCAGTGCCTTGCTCAGAGCCACTGAAGACAAATATCTCTTCCGAAAAATCCGGGCCATAATCTTTGATCTTCTATCTTTTCCAAACTCGTCTTATATCTTTTCCAAAGCTGATCTTCATGTATCATTGGAGATTTTGCTAGAGGATAAAATCTTTTTAGAATTAATCATTTTATCTTTGACATAAAAAAGATAATATTTTCCAAAACTAATCACATAATCAGTTTTAGAAAACTATCTTTATTTATATACAAAATCTTTATTTCAAGAAACAGATTTTTATGAAAAATAATATTAACATGATTACTTTATTTCTTAACTCTAAGAGAATAAGTAATTATGCTAAAATTATATTCATACTTTGTTTAAATATCCAACTATCAAAAACTCCAATGACTTTGTTGCTCGATCATGATTATTTCACTGACACACATACCCAAAACATGTTAATAACATACATGTGTTTGTCATCATCAAAATACACATGGACAAAGTGTCCCAACACACTCTCATTGTTGGAACCTTTTCTCCATTGTTTTAAAATTCTAACTTCCTAATACTCTAAACCATGAAGGGGTACTCATTAATTTGTTTTTCTTTAATTAAGACTTGTAATAATATAGCTTGTGAGTACTTATAGATTTAGATTTTCGTCAAGACAATGCTTAAATATAGTCGCACAAACCTATAAAATAGGACAAAACAACTTATTAGATTAATCATAGGTTTGTGCAAAATTTATTTATTTTTTGCATAAATTAATCACACACTATTGAGTTATGCGTAGTTCTTCAAACAGAGTTTTATTATTGCAATTTTTTCTCTTAATTTATATAATTTATTCATTTAAAAAAGGTTTAAAGGGTTACAACAATGAACTTGAAAAATTTTACGGATTAGAACACTAGACATGGTAGGATTATCACTTTAGTATTTATTAATCATAAGTCCAAGCATTAATCTTATGGATTTGTACAAAGTAGGCTTACCTTGAATTAGAGCTAAAAGTTCAATATGCATTCATTTTTGGCCCATTTTTAAGAGTTCTTCCTACTTCGAATACTTTTCATATTGAACAGTTTTGTTTTCCATTTTACCCTCCAAGGACCACGTATCTAGTACACAGTTTTTTTTACATAAGCCCTGATTATAATCTTTTGGAATTCCTAATCTTTTGCTATCGAACCATTCAATTCATCACACAACTCACTTTTCCTCACTTTTATTTTGAAAAAAAGTAGATTACAAATATTATAGTATACACAAATATACCCTCTCTAATTTGCCTTCATATTCTCCCTACTTAAAGATAGAAATTAAAAAAAATGGAGGAGCACTATATTTATATTAATGTTTTTATTGATTTTATTTAGAGTTGATTGTTTGAAATAATCCAATTACGTATATTGTATTGGATAATTTTTTCTAAATCGAACTTCTATAATGAGGTTGAACACTGAAAATACAAATTAGAACAATATGCATATGAGAGTCTAGTGGGTAATAATCAAATATTATTACATAGACATTTAAGCTAAGTTTTTATAACCGACTAAAATAAGAAATAATAGAATAAACACTAAGTTTGAAATTTCACGGGTTAATAACCCCATAATAGGTACAAATATAATGAAATTACTACATTATGAACATTCCTTTAATTTAAGACTAACAAGTCATAAGTACCTATTATGGGGTTATTAACTTAATTTAGTCTTGATTAAGTTTCATTTGGTTGAATTATTATTACAAAAAAGAAAATTTGGGAGAAACCACTACAAACTTTACACGTTTTGAAAAAAAAACACCATACTTTTTTTTAACTTATCTACTACTCCGTTTGTTGGACCCCTTTCTCCATTTTTCTGAAGCACCACTATAACTTTGCAAATTTTGAAAATCATCACCTTTTAATGTTTAACTAGTATTTAGGCCCAGGCGATGCTCTGGGATATATATGTATTATACTTTACTACTTTAATACAATTAAAATTTGGTGTAGAAAGATATTAGAAAAAAGTCATAGATTAATAGTTTTATTCATGAATACAATTAACATATTGTGCCTTAACTATTGTTTTTTCATTGAAAACATATAATATCATTATTAGTATTGATAAAAGAACCAACAAAAATGTAGTGGCACAATGGTTAGAGCATTAATCTTCTACACTCGAGGTCAATGGTTCGAAACTTCTCACGGACAATTTTTTTATGAGAGAAACGCTGATAAAATATTGTTGTAAAGAAGGGAGAGTGACACGTGGCGGATTGCAACGTGTGCTTACGCTTTTTAATATATATATATATAGATGTTAACTTTTCCGTTCGTTGGGCCCACTCAACATCTTTCATCCCCATTATCACCACATCCCAACTGCCACTACATTGCCACCACCAACCTCACTCCAACCTTCATCACCAATCACCACCCACCACTCACCACGTCTAACCCCTAAATTCAGCACCTACCACCTCTGCATTCAAAAACCCTAACCCCCTAAATTCACCCCCAACCAACCACGCACCACCACCCTTCAATATTTCGCCACCAATACACTCTACCACCCCACCTTTCACCATCAATCAACATCTACCTTCGAAACTCTAACCTATTAATTTGTCACCAACCAACCACCACCACCACCATTCGAAATTTCGCCACCAACCACCACTTTTCTTCGAAATTTCGTCACTAGCCACCACAACACACCTTCAAAAATCTTAAACTTCACAACCAAATTCAAAAACCCTAACCCCAAATTTAAAATCCCCAAATTTAGTACCCTAACCCCAAATTTATGAGTGAGGAAAAAATTACACATGAAATGATAGTATCAAGACATATATGCAATAAAACTTTAAGATAAACCAAAGAATCAGAACGTGTACCATGAAAGTTGAATGCATAAAATGTACTTATAATTAGAAGGAAAAAGAACAATACTTTTGGGAGTGGTTGAGAAACCATCACGTGAGTCTGAATGTCTAATGTGGAAGCTTCTATCAACGGTTGGGATATAGAAATAGGCTCCCGAAAATCTGGGTGTAACTTTTAGATGTTGTTACTTGTGGTGGAAGACGGAACTTGTCGTTGGCAACTATCGGAAACCTCATAGTCAGTCCAACGTGTCTCTTGTGCCTCTGTACTTTCTGCGCAAGGACTAGATATTCCACTAACACAGAAGTCCATAACAGGGCCCCTCTCATCCAACCCACCTCTACGTCCACGTTTCATTTAATGAATGTAGTATTTCCTATCCCTCGGGCCTCGATTGCAGCAAGAGCGACGAGCTCACATTCATAAATACCGCCACTTGCTGTTATGGAAACAGGCACAGTAAAAGGAATCAGCTGCATTCAGCTAAGCAGGTTTTTGGACCGTTAACACCATAAACTTAAGCAAGCAACGAATCAGGCATGCCAGCAATGAGCTCACATGCACAACTAGAGCAACAAACTCACGTATAGCCACAAGCTCACGTGCTGTGATTTAGAGAGATAGATCAGCACATCTCCAACTTCAGAAACTCTAGAAGCTATTACTCGGAAACAAATTGAAGGAATTGTGTCCTCGACTCTAATACAATTACTAAATATAATATGAATCGTATTATGGAGATAATAATTCATTTAATTGGGTCGTCTTTACGTCTTGCTAGAGAACGCTATAGACCTTTGGGTTAGTAAATTATAAACCCGAAGCCCACTTAAATGAATCCTACAAGGTCACACATAATATTTGGATCAACAAAAGAGAAACCCATAGCCCATAAAGGCTATAGGGTAGTCGGCCCAAGAGGGAGATGAGAGGAGATTATTTGACCTAATTATTCCTATATAAAGGTCATGCAGTCAGAAAATAAGATACAGTATCTCTCATTATTTTCTACTACTCTTTCTCTCTCTCAACTGACATTACTCCATAATAGAAGAACTCTTTATTTCTTCCTTTCAACTAGCATTGATGGAGTGTTGATCCAAATTGGTGGACTAAGTAGAGGAATCACGTTTGAGATTCTTTCTTCAAGATCGTTGGCTATACTTTGAAGTATTCAAGCCCGCCATACCAGTTTAAATCACGCATCAAGAGGTTGATAATTATTTATTATATGATCCATAATTATATGTGCATGAGATCCTATTTTAGGTGCTTATGAATTAGATTCATGAAATTCCGCTTATAGTACTTATAATCCTACATGCGAGAATGAAAGAAATATGTTTGAACAACACCAAAAAAAATGACAAGTAATAACTTAAGTCAAATGTGTACAACAATAGTTAAGCTGCGCTAGTTCAAGTGCACACTAAAACCATAGATTTTCCAAGCATCAAATAAACTGTAGTCCCTGTACTAAAACCATAGTGAAGTTCCGCTAGTTCAAGTGTCCACTGTCAAGCTCTCTTTTCCTACCAAACTAGCCTCCTATTTTATCAGGGGTCGGCCAAAACACCCAGAAAATGCCAGAAATTACATTGAAGCTCATATAGCAGACTGAAAATCCATTCTTGGAGATGAATTCGTCACTTCTCCAGAATAAGCAATTTCCAAACACTTCAAAAAATGGACATCCAAACAAATTTTTTTATAGTGCCTTGTTTGGGCAAGGATGGTGAACTTTTTCCTTTTCCAACTTTCTTAAAGTCTAATACTAATCCGCCCTTCAATTCGAGGGATTAATGATTAGCAAATTCAGTAACCCTTCACTTTGTGTTGAAACCTGAACAAGTAATAGAATGGCCCTCCAAATGAATCATGATACAGAGGAAGTGTGCTATTACATTCATCTTTCAAGTCTCAAGTGATTCATGTGCTGCACACATACTAGCAAATCTCTATTACAAAGCCATTTATTAAACAAGACACGGGTTCACGTCTAGATAAAGTAAGCATCCCCGTTGGCCATTCGCCATACATGATACAAGTATACAACAACATATTACACAATAATCCACCCCGGCAAAACAGAGCTACATATGTTCAATATTATTGGCAGGTAGCTCTAGCTAATATCACATACAGATCAAATTAGGTTATTCGGTAACTAATGATTTTTGTCGGTTGGCAGATATACGAGCAAATGTGATTGCCAATGCGATGAAGAACAACATCATCTGCATGGAAGATAATAGTCAATATATGTACTTGACAACAGCTGTACATAAAAACTTTCATGAGTTCTCACAATGATTGGGGTGTACGCTGACTCGGTACGCGCAATATGCAATTTCCTGAGGAAAAAATGTAGGTGGAATCTTATCATAAGATGTGAAAACTTAAATTTGTTTTCAGGAATGGCAATTTGTTCCAATACCGATTGGAAATGGACTTAGATAGTTAGATCTAAAGAAGATAAAAAGATTTCAATCCGGATATCCAAAACTGATAGGAGTTGGATCTTATGTAAGGTTTGATTTGGAGACCCAGATTCGATGACCATAATCAGTTTGTCACCTCATCAAATGACATACTACAATAAACTAGTTAAGTCTGCATTATTAAAAAACAAATAAATATAAGTCCCAAATCCGACTCATTTCAGACCCGATCTAAGGACTAGAAATCTGACCAGAATCTGAGATAAAAAAAAAGATCCGGATCTATAACCGATTAAAAAAATGTAAATTAGAATAGAAATGGAATGATATGTATTTTGGTGAATCAGATTCAAATCCAATTCATGGTTATTTCTAGGTGTAGGAACTTATATTTACCTTTTGTCAAGAGTTCCAGAGTCCCTACAAAATTTTTGGATTGCTTCGATCCTACTTAGTGTTTTTGTGGCATTTGGATCCCTCTTGTCAACCTGTATAAGTAGATTTGCATATATATTTTTACTTTTTAGTGTTCAAACTTTTCCCATATACTCATATAAGTAAAGCCCTCTTTCATTCTTTAGGGCATTACCTTTAATTTGATCATACCAGCAAATTCATAGAAAGCGCCATAAACATCAGGCATCGTGTTTGTCTGATCGATTATTACAGCGGTGAGACCTGATACACAATATTGCGAAAAAAGTTGAGACAAGTCTTGAAAGAGTTAACAAATTGACAACACTTGAAAGCTAATATGATACTTGCCAAGCATAGGAAATGCAATACAGTAAGACAATGGTCCTGGCAACTGCTATACTAACAACATGCTCTAATTGTATGGCAAGTCATTTAATAAAAAAGAGAAACATCCAAGCCAAGGAAACATGTCAAAAGCAAAAGACAAGGTTCTGGATCTCATTGTAAAACCTAGTGTGAAGCAATAAGAACTGGAGAGGCTAATGATTCCCTCATAATATCGAGAATTTCAAATTATGAATCACAGAGAAGATCACAGCAGGACATAGTATATATCACAAACTGCTCGCGTAGAATGTAGATAAGACGAAAGCAACAGCATATATTACTTACCACGTCTCATTTTCACCACGCCCTTGAACACTTGAGCATTGTTGTAGCATAAAGCGTAAGTACCAATGGACATGATCTAGAATATGTACAGAGGTCAGAGGAACAACAGGAGATTATAATTGCTAAAGAAATGATACAACATAGGCCTTTATTAAACAGCCATCAACTGTATAATAACAATGAGATTTGCAATTTGAAAATTTATAGCTAGATCAGAAACTTTACTATAATATAGAATGAATTCTCTCTTCAAGCACAATTGCAGACGAACATAAATTATCAAACAATTATCAGCAGCAACACTGAGACACACACTTGGACAGCTCAACTTAACATTTATCAACTAGGGGTTTTACCATTGATAATAAGGATAGTTTAGGGTTACATGTTCTTTTGACTTAAGTCTGATATATGACTAATGTGATTCTTCAAATGCAGGTTTTCCTGTTTTGAATGGAAAGTCAAACAGAGAAAAGGAGATGTAAGAATTAAGATGCTGATCCAAAAGATCTCATACTTGTGGAATAGCACAGAACCGGAATATGTTATGATCTCGCAAAGCAGACATGTATTTTAGGCAATCTTCCGCATGCAGTAAGGCATTTGTCAGCATTTCATTTAAACATTGAACTGCCTTCTCTGAGTTCTCCTCATCTTTCAAGTCCTACAAAACAAATTTTGAAGCAAGTAAAGTGAAACCAAGTATTCAATGGCAGCCTGGCAGGTTCTTCAAACTATATCTGGACATCACATCCATTTACCATCTGATCAATTAACTTTCTATCGACAAAAACAAAAAGGCATTTAGATGATAAGACTTGATAACTGGCCAGTTAAAATTGATATGAGAGGACTAACCTCAAGTTTGTTGACGTATTTACTCCAAATCTCTCGAGGCCAAAACATGTTACGTTTTGGAACCTCGTTTATATCTTCAAGGTAATCACGAATAATATTTACTTTCTGCACAGTATGGCCAGACAGAACACTATGTAACATCATGTTAAGTATGATATCACAGAGCACACAAAGTTGCAACTCCAATTCCAATAAAAAAGGATTACCTGAAGAAATAAACCCATAGTATTGGAAAGATCCTCTGGAGCTAGATCCTCCAAACCAGCGTTATGGAAAAGCTTTGATAACCCTAAACCAACAAGTCCTGCTACATAGTGGCAATATTCATGATAATCAGCAATGGTTTCTACCTGCCAAATAAGGAAAACCTTAAATGATAGCTCACCACTTCAACGCTAAATTCAATTTATGGCTATGTGGCATGCATATAGCTGCCTTAAGGCCAAAAATAGAATGCATCTTGATCCATATCATTCACAAGGCCAAAAAATGCAGCTCTAAAGCAGTAAGAACATATGACAATTTGCACGATGGATGTCCGGACTCCAGCAGATTTAGCATATCTGGAAACATAATAAAGGTACAAGTAGAGGTGGCAAACACTAACAAAACCCGGCAACTCGACTCGAGCATGAAACGAAATTAGCAGGTTTGGTTTAAGGATTCCAACCCATTTAAGAAATTGGTTTGACCGCACGCGCCCCGTATACTAAACAGGTTGATTTAAGGTTGAACTTTCAAAATCAAAACACGATAATCCGTTTAATTGCAAAGCTGTTATCAATGTTATTAGTGTCACTTGTAATGGTTTAAACTTTTCTTAAATATATAATTGTTCATTGGTTATTGTATATGGTTCATTCGTCATGATACCTGTATATAGTAAAGTGGTTAAGAAAGTTAACAGGTTGATTTATCTGCCTTAAACAAGTGTGTGCTTAATAAACTGATTAATAAACGGGTCGGGTGGATGTGCTATGGGCTAATTTATAGATCATGTGTGAAGAAGCTAAGTGGACCTATCACATCTTTAGGTAAAGCCCAACATATTATACACAAATAACACAATTTTACCTTCAGCTATTCATTACCAAAAGTCCCTAGATTCTTTGTATCCCAAAGACGAATTCACAGGCCTTGACAGCACGGAAGGGAGAATACCGTCTTTAAGAAAGCATACTTATACGTGCCTAGGATCAATTAAACGATATAATCAACCCATTTCAACAGCAAACACTACCACGCCCCAAACATGAAACGAAATTGGAGGGTTTAAATTAAGGTTTCCAACCTATTTAAGTAAGCGGTTTGACCTAACATGAACTATATACTAAACAGGTTGGGTTAAGGTTTAACTTTCGAAACCCAAAACCAACACGATGATCCATTTACTTTGCAAAAGTGTCGCTTGTAATGTTTTAAACTTTCCTTAAATATCCAAGATTTGTTCATGAATATGGTTCATTCTGCATGACATTCGTGTGTGTAATAAAGTCAGATTGATTGATTTGGTTTACACTTGTGTGCTAGGGTTGAGGTGATTCAAACTGTTTACAAACCCATTACGAACTCGACACAGCCCATCCCATTTGCCAGCTTAAGGTAAAAGAACAAGCAGACATATTTGTCAAAGACAAGCAGGTAAATCATTGCAAAAATCGAATGTTCCCACTGAAATAATAATTTGGGAGGGGGAGGCAAATTGGTCATCAGTATTCAGTGGGTATATAGAGGCTTTATACAGCACATTTGCACAAACCTCCTTGCAGACAAATTTTGCCATTCCTGCACCCATTCTTTTGGTGGTATCCTCAATTGCTACCTGATAACTGCAGATACGACGAATCAATTCACACATCATTCGATCATACAGCAGGGGGTAGATAAACTTGAATGAGTAGGAGCATCAGAACAATTCAGAACAATGAAACACAGCCTAAGACTTTATTTCCGCAATTGCCACCTGGTAACTGCAGATGCCACGATAACGGGGCATGTTTAAATGGAAAATGTAAGTAGTACTTTGTTTCAGAAGTCCTATATGTTTGCTATTTGATATTTCCAAAATGCTGTTTACATTGCAAGAGGCACAAGGTTAGCTTACATGCAGGATTGCAATATCTTATCTGCATTTGTCTCTTGCAGTTTCATGAGATGCAGATAGGTGTATTTAGACACAAAATTTCTAAGATGCCTGAAAGAATATAGCCAATATTCACCCAAACCGTATTAATCAAGCAAAAGCTTCAGCAGCTTTTCAAGATTGAGCAACTAACCATCAAAGTAACCAGAATACCAGCTAAGAAACCAATGCTTAGTTTTCATACCACAAGCTTTGACCAGTCAGAAGAGAAGGGAAGATCTGATTCTGTACTACAAAATTACTAAGTGATCACAAAATTGCTCATTAGGTCTTCTTTTGAGGTAGGGATGATAAAAACCGCAAAAAAAATTGAAAAAATGATGACCAGGATTTGCAATAAAAAATAGAGGAAGTATAGGAATAGAGAATCCATAACGAATATTGACTTAAATCAGAATTCAGCCAGTCAAATGATCATACATGGTAATAATGATAGAGGCACATCTTCAAAGCAACTTAGTTAGACAAATCCTTGCACATGAAGGACATGAACGAGTTTCAGCTTGTGAAGCATGGATATGCATAAGTAAATTTCCCTGAAGGAAAAGCAATGTCAAATACAGCAAACACCTATGTGTTCACATTAGCAAGACTAACAGTGTTGGAGTACCTGCACATATCGCAAAATGCTATTCTAAAAAGGCAACGTAGATTCAAGAAATAAGAAGGTTACCCTCTGTCAAGCTCCAGAAAAGCAGTTCTGACATGATGAAACTCATGCATCAGAACTTTGTAGTGCTTTGTACCGCCTGAGTACAGAAAAGGATATGCACAGTGACAATTGTTGCTTTCAAAGAATAATGTAGAAAGAGCAGAGCGGAAGAAACAGATCTAATGTTTAAAAAAATATGAAAAATTGGCAATAAATAGGATTATGATATTGAATTGTTGCGCTAATAGTTTCTAGCATATACAATTGAAGTCACAGTCATTACCTATGTTACTCAGACACGTATTGAGTGTCTACTCGGATACGGGTGTCCAAGTGTCCGACTCGGCTATTTTGTAGAAAAAAGTCAAGTTTTTAGTATAAAATGAAGTATCCAAGTGAGGTGTCGTGTCGGACACGACACGACACCCGATTTTTGAGGTAAATGAAGGTGTCGAAGTAACATAGGTCATTACATTACTCAAGCCTGAGGACAGGCATGATATGCCTCTCAAGTCTCAGTCACTAGATAAGATAATATCTTCATCAAGCTAAGAGGGAAAGAAAAATACATGTAGATACTAATAATAATGACAATTAATTAATATAAAAATAACTAGATTTTATTAGATGTAAGTCAGTTAAACAGACGATATTCAAAACTATTGATGGGTAATTCATATATATTAAAAAAAACCAAGATTCGAACAGAAAGAGAAAAATTCAATTCACTCACAAGAAAAATACCAGTCACGGTCGTATATGTGCTGATGAAAAGCTCTCAGGATAGGCATTTTGACATCAGCAGCTAGGGTTGTATCATCCTCTGAACATCATTGCCAAACCGAAATGCAATAAGAGATAATATACTTACAGTAAGTTCACAAGGCAACCTTCGACATCTAAAGTTGATAATTAGGAAACAATATACACATTTCCTCATTGACTTTCATAGTACTACAAAAGACTAAATACGGAACAAGTTTGAAGAGGGCACAGACAAGAGATCAGATATGAGATCTCATTAGCCCTACAACATCCTCTGTGTATTCGTAACACTTACAACAGTCAATAACCTACTTGATCTAGCTGTGGTACTTCTCTTAAAACAACTACAATCCAACTTTCTGATCACTTTGGAATTACTGAGCAAATAAGTCCTTAATTTTGTCGTGTGAATAGGACAAGTAATCACAGCAACATTGAGGGATCCATCAATATTACAAATATCAAAATACAGTTACCACAATAACCAGATAATATGGCATTTCCCTTGTTGAACTTGAAGAGACAAACCTACAGTGTCGAGGGCTCGAAGGACCAAGTACATGACACATACCTGTCATACAGACCAGTTGAATTAATAAGCAAAGATAGGTTCAAACAAAAGGAAAATAAGAGCTTGAAACATCCTTGGCAAACTCCGATTTTGGTACCAGCATAATATAACAGAAAATCCAGCATAGAAATACATATATACAGAGTAACTAGCTTTTATTGTATTCAAATTTCTGTGCCAAATGAGGTAAGAAATTCGGTGCATTTCTCATGCATCTTATATAGGTACTTACAAGCTACAACACTATCACCACCACCAAAAGAAAAGTCCAAAGCCAACAGCATATATTGGCCACCTATATGGACGTATTTAGTGAATACTGATGCCTGATGGCTATCACAGAGGGGAAATTTATAATGTTTCCTATAGAGAAAACTTCCGTGCAACTTATTTTGAGACTTCCGACATACAACCTAGTCCTTTTTGTGCAACATATTCATTATACTCAACTAGACCGGAAACTAGGCATGCATCAAGATATAAGCGCATTGCCATAATGTCATCAATAAAAATATGAAGTTCATAACTAAAGAGCAATCATCTGAACCAACTTACTGAAAACAGGAAAAATTGACTCTCCAAGTATGATTTAACTGTTTATAGTATTAGAGATAAGAAAAGTATATCTAAAGCTTTAGAATAATAAATCATCTTATGGTATTATGCGAGTATATTGATTAATATTCTAGAATTAGATTGTTTTCCAAGTCATTTCACTATATACACAAGGCTGTACCCCAATTATGAACAACAAGCCATTTACTCCTAAAATTGTTGATCTCTTAACATATAGCATGTAATAATTCCATGGTTAAGCATTCAAGTCAAACTGTATAGTCATGTACTCAAGTTCCTAAAGAAAGCTTCATTACTCTGAAAAATGCATGCATATCCTTACACACCCAAAAAAGAATCTTATGAAAAAGAGGCCATACTCTACAGAAATTGAAACATATTTTTCAAACTTCAAAGACAAACTCCTACTAATTAAAACATCAAGCAACCAAAGGCTATTCTTCAGAAGTTAAGTTATCTTCAGTGTTTCTTCCTCTTGTTCCCCACTTTTTCAATTCAATCAAATTGTCAGCTTCATAATTTATATAACTCAACATCAAATTTACAGTCAAACATCAATCTTCCTCATTACTTCAACCAACATCAGTAACCAACTATTCCCTCTGTCTCATTTCAGTTTCTACATAACAGGATGTCTTGGTAATAGGCTGGTGGCTTTTCGTGGTGGTTGGTTTGATCGGCTGTTTTTAGTGGTTTATAATGACGGATATATAATTATTGACCGTTTAAAAGTGTTGTTAGTGCGGGCTATTTTATACAAAATGGAAGCAAAACCCAAATGTCAACACAAAAAACTGATAAAAGCAGTTTTTGTCTATTGGTTGAAAAGTTGACTTTTCAGTCATTCCAAAAGCCATCAACCAAATACTTTTTTTAGGTTGTTAGATCAATACAAAACGACACCCAAAAGCCATTTGTCAAACACTAATTCATTTGCGACATTTCCTTTTGGGTCAATGGGTAGTGGTCCATCTAATATTCCTACCTACTTTATCCTTTTCCCGTCATATAGGGTATACCTATATCATTCTAATCTATTTCACCTTTATCTTTTACCTAAAGTGATAGCCTCACTACCCGCACCACACATACACATCCTAAAACTTTATGTCATGCCAGACCTAGAGGGAGTAAATATTTCAAATGACTACACATCCATGTAGTATAACAATTTAAGTCTCAAAAAAGGGACAAGTATGGAGGTTTCAAGAAGGGCAGTATTCATAAAGAGGTCATCACTTAATAGCGGACATTGCTACATCTACCCACCGGGTAGACAACCCACTACTAATAGAGATATTAAAATATAATAAATCAAGTTGAGGTGGAATCCACTATCACTTCTCATTACACCTTCTATTAGTGGTGGGTAATCAACCCGGTGGGTTGATAAAGTTTTTTCCCTTAATAGCCTATCCCTACAAAGTAACACACATCAAAATCCAAGAAGCTTTAAGAAAAAGGCACAAACACAATAAACTTATAAAAGTATAGAAAATGGAGAGCTAACAGCATTGCGAAGCTCAGTGGTGAGTTGTTGAATAACAAGAGCGAAACTTCTAGAAACTTTGTGAAGCATGGAGTAGCAGAATCTCCAGTGAGCTTCATCAGGGATCTGCTTTTCAACCTCTTTAACAGCCATTTTCAACTTTAAAAGTGGGTATAATTCATCTGGGTGCTTCAAAATTACACCTAAACTCCCCATTTTGATCAACTTTAAGTAATGGGTAATGCTCAAAATCTGAACTTTCGATGTAATTTGAACAGTATTAATAGTATAAGTTCAGTTTGATTGATTAGTTTGATTACTGTTTTTGGCGTAAAGAGAATCCGAGGGAACCAATCAATTATATTGTATGGACTGTATCTATGATTGTGATGCCAATGCTACATCCCATGATCCACGTGTGAAAAATACATGTTCATATAACAAGATAAAATAAGGTAAATGCCAAAAATATAGGTTTCATTTTTCAACAACTTCTTTGTTTGTACTTCTTAGCAGTTCGTTGCAAGCGGTCTACTAGACGTTAAACGGTTATTTGGCTACTTGTTAAGGCTCCTTGAATCCTTGTTAAGCCAAGTGCGCCATGAAACGGCCAAGTATCGAAGATGTTATGCACTACACGTCTAAACGATGGAGAATGACGAATATGTGTGTTATTCACGAGACTTACATCTCCGTCAGATTAAATGATTGGCGCACATGTAGTTGATTCTCATGTTAATAGGAGATGCCCATTCCCTTCCAATACCAGGGTCGTAGCTGGTAATGAAAATGGGATATCACAACTTTTTATTACCATATTAATTACTTTACTATTGACGTATACGCAATACAAACGCAAAATAATAGACAATAGTTAGAGCTTATAAAGTTAGAAGTGTGGAAACCTGGTATACATAACACCATTTTAGGATTATGCAAAATAACACCATTTTACTGATTATCCATTAACAAACACTATCATTTAAATAGGAATATTATGAAGTTGATGTGATCCACAACCCTTTTCTTCTCACAGATTTGCATCTCTTCAATCTAGGTGAGTGTATGCAGAAGGCGCCTGACATACACTCCTTGACCAGATTTTTGTTGTCATCATAAATTTAAACTTGAATGTTATTTTAGAGAATAACTATTTAGTTACAGGGACATAGAAAGTTTACTAGAGATCGTTTAATTTCGCCTGGTGCTTAAGATGATAATTTTGAGTTACCTTTCTTCATGTAGGTTCATCAGCACCTACAACCTTTGTATGGTGGGTCATGAAAGAACTACCACCTTCAATGGTCGCCAATAGAGTCAGAGAATCAACAATACAACCATCATTAGTGATGGGTCTATAATCCAACAGAATCATGTTTGCTTTCAGTCGTTTGCACCATTCTTTATGGATCAAAACAAGGTTAAATGTCTACGACTGTCTGAGTCGTTTGCCACTCAGCTCTAGTAATCTACAACTCTGATGAGCAAACAATTGTGATGCACATCCTTACCAACCAAAAAAAAGGGATGAGGTCGGGCAACAAGAGAACCCAGCATTAGTATAGCTGAGCATATCCACCGGAATAACTAGCTGGGAATAAGTTACAGCATACTTTCGATAATTACAACAGAATAAGATTCCAGAAAAAAGTTGAGTATGATAATTACAAACAGCACTGCAAGAAATTTCCCATGCAGTAGTACCACTGAAAATCGAGCAAAAAATACTAATGCCAACAGAATAGGGTCTCGCAAAATTCATTTCTCAAAAATGTACTGCTGATGACGTGACTTACCACTGTACTGAGTGTACTGCATCCAAGTCTCAGATTCAATGTCCAAAATGTTAAAACTAATCATAAATCCACCCTGTAAGGGCAGATGAATCCAACATGCAACAGCAACTAGCCTTTAGCAACAAATCAAGCCTGATCGTATGAATCTTCAAATAAACAATCGTGGGGAGATTCAAGCATTCAGTTCCATTCTGTTTAATGTTAGTGCAGTTTTAACCATATTTGATCATAAAGATACCTGCCAGAGAAATTACAAGGCAAAAGTGTGTTATGAAAGGAACTCGAACATTAATTCCAGCCTAGCAACAAAGGCAGATCATAGTATGTCATGAATGCGACCGTTAATAGACGGACAAACTATAGGCCCAAGGACAAAGAATAAGGGCTGGGACAGGGGAGAATGCTAATAGATAGACACAACCCACAAGTATGAGAAGATTCATCTAAACCATATACTCCTTCCACCCTACAACAGACTTCACATTTAGATATGAAAAGTCAATACAGAGAAAAACGAGACGGTATCTGCAAATAGAGAGAGAGATTGGTGGGATGGTGAGCCAAGGGAAAATCCAGTCTAAAAAAATGTGAAGTTTAAGATGGAACATCCTGAAACAATAGGCATGTGAAGTTCATTATAAGACAAATAAAATACTTGGACCGTTGATCAAGCCAAGCCAATTGACAGAAAAGTAATAAAAGAATTCAAGCATATGGGCAAAGAGTGCAACAACAAAGAAAAGTGATATATAGGGCATTTTACCATGCACCAAAAAGTGGACAACAGAAAAAAAATGCTTTAGAGGGAGAGATGATAACTTTTGGAACAATGCCACAACTCACATAATCTATTTCTGCAACAGGGGAGAAGAGGAGCACTTAAGATAGACAGAAATCAAATGTTCTAAGAGCATACCTCCCATAAGCAAATATGCAGTTCATGTTCAAACCAGTAGGAACCTTTTTCACATTATGCACAAAAATCGCCTAGCATGTTTCAGTGTTCCCATACTACAATAGGAGGCCATCAATTACTCAATTGACATTTTATTCAAGTACAGCCATGTCTGCTTTCACATCTCATTGTGGATAACTAGAAATTAAAACTGAAAAATAAAAGATCTCTTAGCTGAACAACCATCAATTGTAAGATGGACTGTGAAAGCATTATGCATACCTTTCCTAAGGTATAACTCATCACAAGGGCCCCAACTGTTTAAATGGCCAAATCTACAAAAAATAGAAGTTAGATATCAGATTCAAAATTATAAAGAAACTTCAAGTGGAGAAAATTACACTGTAGTAAATGAGAACATTAAAATATAAAATATCAACCTATAACAGACAAAAGCACCATGGTATACATTACAAGGAAGGTTAGTATTTAAGGGGGTTTCAGAACTTCCCCTTTGCGGAAAATGCCGCTGTTGATTCTATGTTAAAGGTTATAAGGTAGTTCCCCTTGTAACAGGTAAATGGAAAATGCTTTATATATTTCGGCGGTTTTAGAACTTTCCTTGACTATTGGCTGTTGAGTTCCATTGTTAAATGCTCTTTGGGAAGTTGTTTGTAATTATTGTAAGCCTTTTGTTAAGTTTTGGTTTAAAATTGCTAAGTTTGAACCTAGCCAATTGATGGAAAAACAAGCAATTACGCTATAAGGAAGTGCACCTAGCTAACAGCTAATACCTAAGCCACAAAGGGAACCTCGGCCCCATATTCTCACCCCAGTTCTGCAGAAGCATTCAGCTACTTTGCACCTAGATTGAGAACCAGCACTCTAATAACATAGCTTATGACTAGCAGTGAATGACAGTTATCCAATTAGAAATGTAGCATAACAAGTAAAAAGACATTGCCACTTGAAATTGAAAGGTGACTTCACTTTAACTTTTTCAACATAAAACAAAAGGCGACTTCAGATTGTAAAATACAATGTTGTCCTTTAGCTATTAAACCCATCACCTTGCCCTAGGCAATAACCAATTTGGAGGAATTTGAGTGACTAAGAGTTGATGTTGCCCGTAAACTAAAGGTAGGTTTGCGACTTTGCACCCTTCAAGCTAGGATTGAATTCTCATAACCAGTCACACTATCATCTTTGTCAAGTTCTATAACTCGCTAACTTGTTTTATGTCCCAAAAGTATGAAAATTTGTCTGGCTCCTTCACATGAAAATGAAACTATAACTTGCAACAGAGAACTACTGATGTAAAGCAAGGCAAAGGGTATATGCAACAAAGACATCAAGATTAATCTTTTTAGAGACCAGAAGTAAAGCAAGTTTTATCTCAAATCAAGTGATTAAAGCAAGTTTAATCCGTTGACTTACCCTCCAAAATACTTTTCCATAAAGCATACCATAAGGAACAGGGCCAAAGTCTCTTGAGTCCCTGGAGGCATATGTATTATCTCCTTGCACCCATATATGCCCCTTCGGCACCTACATATACAAACATTAAAAACACCAAAAAAAAAATAACAGAGGGTCAAAGTATCAAACAAATGATAATCCAAAGATGCATGACGCGAGCCCATACGACAATGCAGACATCGAAAACAGAAGAAATAGGCAAGAATAGAACACTGATTAGTAACCCTATTAGTCATTGCCCAAGCCATAACAGTTTTCTTTTTTTTTTTTGGGGGGGGGTCATATTCGAACTCTCATGATAATGGAAATATAACCAACGATTTTGTTTCTACTGAGGCTTACAGAATCTTATAACATTTAATTTCTAATGCATCAAGCCAGCAAACTTCACTAATTAAGCTTCATAAAAGTTAAAAAAAACTTTCATGTCCATTATGTTGTTTCAGGAGTAGTTCAATATTTCAACGTGGTAGCAAAATGTCAATAAACTCAAAACACAAATCCATTTGATATATTGTGCGCTCGTATTATTGCAAAGATTATGATCATGATTCCTTTTTTGCTTCACTTGGGATAATGAAATGGCTATAAATTTTGGTCAACCTGGACTTATAGTTGGAAGACATATATAAGATTCATTAGTATTCACTATGATGCTACATTAATTATACCTAACTCACCAGATTCCACATAGAATCAATATCTTGCAACGCCTTAGACTTCGACTACGGTTTAGTGCTAAGTATTTCATGCAACATTTAAGGGTAACTATCTTTGAATTCCAGCAAATTTGTATTATGGAACAAAAAGTGATGAGTTTTGAACCTTCCTCTCATCATCCCATTACCAAACCCACCTAAGCATAATGATATATTTGGTTACTAAATCTTCACCAAGATACTAAACACATTTTATAACCTCTTGAGCTCTTAAAGTGTCAGTATGTCATGAGGTGGGATCAGGAAAGCAAGTAAGCAATTCAGGAAAAAAATCATTATTTCATCCAATTAACCTGCATTAGACAAAAATTAAGCCAGTAAATGTAAACCAATAAACGTAAAAAGTCAGTATACCACAACAGTATGGCTTTTCTCACTGTTGTTGGGATCGACGGGAAAAGTCACATTATCACCTTCCAGTGCAATTAATCGTTTAGTGATCAATTTCCTAGGATTTTCTGGCGAAAGGACGATGACGATATCCCCTGGAACAATTTTGCGAAAGCGAGGCGACATTCGGTCGACTAAGAGTATATCTCCTGATACATTTAAGGTTGGAAGCATGCTGGGACCTGGAGCCTGTTATTATCTATCAATTAGATTAGGTTAACAGAAATGTACCAAAATTAATCAACAGCATTGAAGAATTAGAAGTTTCAATTTGAATCTATATTTGAGAAGAATTAGAAGTTTCAATTTGAATCTATATTCGAGAGGGAGAGAGTGTACACAAGCAATATCGAGAACGTATGAGCGAGTGACGTGGACCATACAGAAGAACTTGACAATAGAAACTGATACACTGGAAGCTTCTTTGGCAAAGTGCCGCCACAGCTCAAAATTCCGTAATACCATTGTCTCTCCTCGTCTTCCTATGGACTTGGGAGATTGGGCTACAGTTACAAAATAAATCAACCACCTGGCAAAAAACAATAAATAAATAAAATAAGAAATAGCAAAATCCAATGTAAACATTAAACTAAACATTCAAATTACAAATACTAAAAAAGAGTAATAGTGTTTGGCAACTACTAATTCATATCAAATTATGGAATCCAAATTCAGAATTTGTTATGTTAAAATTTAATTCCAAATGTATGTTTAGAATCAGAATTTCAATTCTATCATATTGTTTGGGATGACATTAGAATTTCAATTCTAAATTTTAAAATTTTCTATTGTATGCAAACAAAAAAAAAAGGAAGAAGATGATGCCAAATAATTATAGAATATTAAAGCTTTCAAGACGAAGATGAAGACAATTCAATTGAAAGAGATTTAAGTTTTGATCTTGTAATAGATAAATAGATTACTAAAACACAATTCTCATCTAAAAAAAAAAAAAGATAATACTAAGGTCTCGTTCAGCATCACTGTCAGTTAGTTGTTTTGGTTTTTATAATTTTGTAGTCATATGATATAAGTAGTATAATATTCTCAAAATATAGTCATGCTTACTTAGAACATCGACAACTAAAAACCGGAAACTACTTTTTCCAGTTTCCATAATTTGTTTTTGGGTTTTCAAAAGAAACTGGAAACTGGAAACAGAAAACAATAACAAATTGGCCCTTAAAAATTCACAAACCTAATCCTAAAATCAAAAACGCTGTAAGTTGTTAGATCCTAAAGCTAGATGAAGGAGATGATAATGGTGAAGATGATGAATTCTAGACTCTACCCTTAAACAAACGGTAA
Source organism: Patellifolia procumbens (assembly GCA_947645195.1). NCBI lineage: Eukaryota > Viridiplantae > Streptophyta > Magnoliopsida > Caryophyllales > Amaranthaceae > Patellifolia > Patellifolia procumbens. The sequence continues at coordinate 150,840 of CANSGD010000300.1, forward strand.
AAATGGACGATTATAGAAGACACACAAATTTGAGGGGAATGTTTTTGTTTCATGGATACCTTTGGGTTCGTGACGTCAGCACGGTTGCTGCGAGGAAGGTAACAGCTCGCCGCCCAAACTTTTCCCTGGAAAACTACTGGATACTGATAGTGACCATTTTTCTCTTCCCAAACATTGGCTTCCGGAACTACTTTTTTCTGGGGGGTAAGAAGAGGTCCGGACTTAGCTCGGATCCTAGCTACCGTGAGAGTAACTAGTGAGGATCCTCTTTTGTAAATTATCAAAATTATACCGTCAAGGGTTGGGGATAATTTGGAGATTTCATCCCAAATTTATCCTCTCTTTATAGTGTAAATAAAAATATTGGACATTTATTACGCCGCAGAGGATCATGACTCAAACCGTAAATGCGGCCTTTTATTTTTAACTTCATTTTTTTGGGCATAGGGAAAACTAGAGGTGTACTGTGTATCTCAATGTACTTCCTAAATTCGCCCCTATTTCAACTAGCGTAAAATACACGCAATGTGTGCGAGAGCAGTTAAATTTAATTAGTAAAAATAGTTAATTGTCAAAAGAGGAAAGTAAGTTACGTTTTTTATATAAAAAAAAATTCTTTTTATCTTTTTTAGTGTCCATCCATTCTTCACTTATATAATAGAGATAGAGTACTTATATTTGCTATAAGGGCTTGTTTTCCTCAGTTCGGTTATTTTTACGTTAATTGAATACGGTTCAACTCTTAACCATACTTTTATTCATTTATTCCAATTCATTTCGGTTTAATTCAGTTCAATTTAGCTAATCTCATTTATGCCCGAAAAAAATTTGGTTTTATTGTATGGCCAGGGGCAAGGAGCGAAGTAAGACACTTATATCACCCAAGATTAAGACCCTATTCTTTTAGACCATATTGATTGCAATTAATTTCACTTCAGTTCACTTCAACTCCATTAATTTCAATTCAAGACCAGAGCCTAAGTGAGGCTTAAATTGCCTTGATCATATTTGAACCCCTTCAAGGCTTCAACCACCAGTCCACCACATCCCCTCCTCTGCCGCCAATAACAAACCATAGTACTTTGTGTTTCATTTAATTTCCGATTTCTAAGAGGAAAATAAGAATATTTAGTTTGTTTCAAAAAAAAATTATAAAAGACAATTAAGTCGATCAATTAAAGTTTGATGATCGTAAACTCTTATTTCAGAATTTCCATGTAGATTTTAAGCATCGAGATTTCATTGTTCATTGGAAGACAACCAACAAACTCCATTAAATTGATATTCTGAATGAAAGTATAGCTAAACTTCCACAAGCATTAGCTCAAACAGAGGAGCACCTAACAAGAAATTTGCAGGGCTGTATGAAATGATACAGTATGTTCAGATTCCAAAATTTTCCCCCAAACACCAAACACCAAACACAAAAGGAACTCTGAATTCGAGTTAGAAAAGAGTAAAATTCTTTAGTCATTCCAAGTTCCAAATTAATACAACCAAACAAAATAGTTTCGATGAATCAGCAGTTTTATGTCACATTGCCGGTCACTAAACCCTCCAATGCAGGGTATTACTAACCAGGCATTGCGGTAAGCCGGTAACGCTTCATTTGGTGCTGAATTGTAAACAATGATTAGGTGATCCTTCAAATGAATCAGAAGCCAGAAGAAATGTGTCATTACATTCATGTGCTAAGCATACCTACTGGCTATTAGCAATTATATTACAAAAGAATTAATTAGGTAAGACACATTCACCCCAGAGGAAAGCATAAATCCGTATATGATGATATAACAACACGCCACACAAAAAGCCATACCTGCAAAAAAACAGACCTAAAAAAGTTCAAAATCGTTGGTAAGTAGCTCGAGGTTATCTAATACACTATGTAACAAGTTCTCTACATATTAACGTACCCTTGCTTTATAATTAACGATTCTGTCAGTTGGTCGATAAGCGAGCAATAATAATTGCCAATACGATGAAGAATACTAACATCTGCACAGAAGATTATGGTCAGTATCTACACTAAGCAAAAGCTGCAAGAAAAAAATTTCCACGAGTTCTCACCATGATTGGAGTGTATGCTGACTTGGTCCTCACAATATGCAATTTTCTGAAGAAAAATGTATGGAAATTTATTATAAGGTGTGAAAATTAAGAAATGGCTCTCCGGGAGTAGGAATATGGAATTACCTTTTGTTCAGAGTTCCGGATTCCCTACAAATTTTCTGGATTGCTTCAATCCTACTCAGTGTTTTTGTGGCATTTGGATCCCTCTTGTCAACCTGAACACAAGCATGTTTATTACATAATGTTCACCATTACCCAATTGACTTGTGTACAATAAGTAAAACCTCTATTTCACTCTTCCAAGCAATACCTTTGGCTTCATCATAGAGGCAAAGTCATAGAAGGCGCCATAGACATCAGGCATTGTGTTCGTCTGATCGATAACTATAGCAGTGAGACCTAATACACACAAACACGAAAAAATCATAACAATCCTTAAAGAATTTGGAGAATGACAAGTGTTTGAAAAACTAACACATACTCGACAAATATAGCAAATACAGTACAAGAAGTCGTTTAATAAAAAGAGAAATATCCAAACCAAGCAAATGTGGGCTTTATGACTCACAACCAACTAACATTGAGAAGGGTATCCAACAGATGCATAATAACAAGAGATATAATAGGGGTCTGGGTCTCATACAAGTCCAATTACCAAATTGACCTTCCTCGCTATTGTTTGCTACAAAACAGTTCGTGATCTATCCCTTTTCATATGCATGCTGTATGATTCATGTTGAGCACAGGTCCATAGAATCCAGTTCTTTTCTTAGGCAATAATACTAAAAAACAATGCTCCCAGGACATCATAGTCAACCCCATATTTCCAACCAGACAATCAAATTCAAAGTAGCTAGTGAGAAGCATAGTTTTTTTGATAGTTCAGCCTTGAAAAATTCACCCCTGGCCCTAGAGTTCGAAATCAGTTGCATACAGCTGCAAAAACTTGTGTAGCACAGGCACCAAAGTTGAAGTGGACAAACACTATAAAAGTAGTTTGATTGGTAAACCTAGGCTTTGTTTGATTGAAAGGAAAACACTTTAGTCCCAAAATAATTTAGAGCCGGATAACATGATTTGTGTCATAAGATATCGTTTCTGTGACAAGTGAAACAAAAAAAGCAAAGGGATAATTTAAAGAGAATAAACAAAGAAAAATAAGTTTAAATGACGGAAGACAAGAAAAATCATAAGAAAGGAGATGGAAGGTGAAAACCAAAACATTATCCAACGGAAAATGAAAGCAATTCAAGGTTAAAACACAATTGTAAATTAGTGTTCCTTTGTATAGTCTATTGCAAAAAAAAAGGTAGAAGGAAAAATGAAAATGGAGGGGGGTGTTGAGATATGAGAAAGCGGAAAGTAAAAGAGTTAAAGACTAAGGCGGAAGATGTGGCCTTCCTCTCTGTCAAAATGTCCCATCCTTGGGAGACCTATTTTATACGCTTGGTTAGAAAAGTTCTATATGAACCAAATAGAGAAATTGGGAAAAACCACTTTTCTTTGAAAATGATGTTCTCCCAACCAAACACGCTTCTAGTGTGAAGCAATCAGAACTGGAAAGCCTGCTACCTTCCTCATAATATAGAAATTTTCAAATAAAAAGCACATAAAAGATGGCAGCAACAGATCAGAAACATCACAAAGTGCTCACATGTATTTGTAAAAGATGATACCAACATCAGATAATACTTACCACGTCTCATTTTCACCACACCTCTGAACACTTGAACGTTGTTGTAGCATAAAGCTAAAGTACCAATGGACATGATCTAAATGTGTAAAAGCAACAAGAGATTATAATGCTGAAGAAACAATTGAACTTCTGGCTTGCAGATAGAAACAGGCATAAAGTGCATAGGATGGAGTATGCATTTTTAAATAAGCTAAAATAGCAATTTTTTATTCAATTAACACAGTATACAATACCCCTCTTCAACCACAATAGAATAAGTTTTTTTAAAGCCAATATCAGCAACACTCACTTGGACAGATAAGCTTCACTTTTTCGATTATCAATGCCACCTTATAGTCAAAAGTCAGACCGTATCACTTCTTTTTGTTTTAGGCAAATAGACTATATCACTTCGTGTCTAGTTAAATGCAAATATCAGAAAGAAAGAAAGAGGGGAAAACAAGATCCCCTACCATGATTGTTTCTGTTTATATTCACACAGTTGCACATTTATAGTCCTCACCATTAGTTACAACTAGCGGTTCACAATTGATAATAGGGGTAGCTTACAGTTAACTTATTCTTTTCACATAAGGTGGATATGTAACAATTGGGATTCTTCGAATGCAGGTTTTTTTGTTGGAACAGGACAGTCAACGAGAGAAAATTAGAGGATGTAAGCCGCTAATTCAAACTCATACTTGTGGAATAGCGCAAAACCGGAATATAGCATGATCCTGCAAAGCAGACATGTACTTAAGGCAATCTTCCACGTGCAATAAGGCATTTGTCACCATTTCATTTAAACATTGAACTGCCTTCTCTGAGTTCTCCTCATATTTCAAGTCCTGCATTACAAATTCAAAGCAAGTTAGGTAATTCAAAGGAAGGTTCCTACTTCCTATTACTACAAATGGACATCACATCCATCTGATCCGATTGACTATATTCAGACAAAAATGAAGAGGCATCCCGGCAGGTAGATATTGCAAGCTGATATCTAGCCAGTTGATATTAAAATGAAATGACTAACCTCAAGTTTGTTGACATATTTACTCCAAATCTCTCGAGGCCAAAACATGCGACATTTTGGAATCTCATTTATATCTTCAAGGTAATCACGAATAATGTTGATTTTCTGCACAATACAGATAGACAGGGCACTATGTAACATCATTTTTAAGTTTGATATCACGGAGCATAGATTTGTGCAACTCTAGGTCCCAATCAAAAGGGGATACCTGAAGAAATAAACCCATAGAATTGGGAAGATCATCTGGAGCTAGATCCTCCAAACCAGCGTTGTTGAAAAGCTTTGATAACCCTAAACCAACAAGGCCTGCTACATAGTGGCAATATTCATCATAGTCCCCGACTGTTTCTACCTGTCAAATAAGTAAAATCTTTAAGATAGATATATACACCTGATTTGGAAAGTCAACACTTAGCTAAGTTGGATCCCATATTCAAATATCTATTGAATCAAAGCTGAACTTCATAAATTTATAGACATTTAGGCGCAAATTGCTTGCTCGAGGACAAAACAAGAATGATTCCTGATTCATTTCATTCACAAGGCCATATGTAGTTGCAAAAGTCCATGCTTTTAGAGCATGGAAAGTTTCACAATGAATCTCCAGCAGATTTTGGCCAAATATCTAAATATCTTTAGATATCAAGAAACATAATGAAGGTACAAGGACAAGCAGACAAATTTGCCAGAGGAAAGCATGTTAATCATTGCAAAAGAAGTCAAATGTTCCCTCTGACAATACGTCCGCGAGAGGGGAAGGCAAATTGATCATAAAGTATTCTTTGAGCTGAGTCTTGCTGTAACGCATTTGCACAAACCTCTTTGCAGATAAACTTTGCCATTCCTGCACCCATTCTTTTGGTAATATCCTCAATCGCCATCTGGTAACTGCAGATAGCACGATAAAATTCACACACCATAGATCATGGGGAGTAGATAAACTTGGATACGTATGACCAAGTGAGCAATTCTAAACAATCAAACGCACCCTAGAACTTTGTTAGAAAAGGTAATGGAACATGTTTACCAAAATGGAAAGCCTAAACAGTGTTATTCTAACAGTGAGTTGTTCTAGAAGTCCAACATGTTTGTCATTCGTACGTCATCCAAAAGGCTATTTATATTACAAGAGGCAACTACGTTAACTTACAAGCAAAATCGCGTTATCTTACCTTTTGTTGTATCAGGAAATACAAGTATGTATGTTTACACACATAGATATGATGAAATGTCTTGAAAAATATTGCCAAAATTCATCTTAAACCATTTAAATTAAGCAAAACTAACGACATAAAGAACCGGAGATTTTTTTGGTGAATAAGTACCTTTGAAAGCTATTATTTGGTGGAAAGAACCTTTTACAGTTATTTTAGTTTTTGCTATTTTACTTTGGTAAAAGAAAACTTTATGACCAAAAGTTTGTGATGCTTCTAAACTCCGTTATCTGGCCAAAATGTCAGCACTCCGGCGAGTTGACTTATTTTTTCTTTATATTTTTTTCTGTCATACTAACGACGCTCCATCCTTCCTCAACTTTGCTTTACTTTATTCACAAGTATCTTTCTCATTTCCTTCCTGTTACTTCATCATGTCCATCTTTTGCTGCAACCATATTTGTGGATTGGCAATATAATAATTAACAACTTAAAGAGAAATCTCTTTCACCTCTTTACTAAGTTAAAATCTGAACCACAATAACTAAAGTAATTGGCTAGTGTACGTTTGGCAGGGGAACAAAGGAGTACATCATGTTTTGATGTAGGTATCATGGAAACAAAAAGAGGACCAGGGATTTGCAAGAAAATATAGTGGAAGTATAGCAATTGAGAAAGCCTAAAAAATCTCAAGTCAAAGTTTATGCCAGTAGTTAGTTAATTACTGCTCATACATGGAAATAGCTGATAACAGCCCATCTTCAAAGAAAATCATCCCCGCAAGATCGGCAAAATCCTTGCATATCAAGGATAGGACCGGTTTAAACTTGTGAACCATGGATATTATTGAGTAAATTAGCTATTGAATGTATAAGTATACCCTGAAGCAAATTGATTAAAAATACAGAAAACACCTATGCATTCACATTAACAAGAGTAACAGTATCAGAATACCTCCCCACATCGCGAGATACTATTCTAGAAAGGCAACATAAATTCAAGAGATAAGAAGGTTACCCTCTTTCAAGCTCCAGAAATGCAGTTGAGACATGATGAAACTCATCCATCAGAACTTTGTAGTGCTCTGTACCACCTGGGTACAGAAAAGGGCAATCAAAGTGACAACTGTTACTTATAAGAAAAGATGTAGGAAGAGCAGAGCAAAAGAAACAGATATATTCAGTTTGAAAAAAAAAAAAAAAACTGGCAATAGATGAAATTATGATATTGGGCTAGTGATTCCTTATTGTATATTTAGGTTTTTTAGCGAAATATTACCCTATAAAGTTTTTTCGTCAAAAACTACCTTGTATAACCAAAAAGGTTGCAGAAGGATATCGAAGTCATTTTCCACTGAGTTGACTTAACTTTCCCGCGTTGACATGGCATGTGCAAGCCACATGATTTATTTTTCTTTCTTCTTTTTCCCCTTTTTCTCACTACTTCCTCTCCCAACTTTGGCGGATTAACCCTCACTATAGTCCTCGCTAGTTTTTGAACTCTTCTGAAATCACCTCACTTCACCCTTAACAATTGGAGCCTATTATTCTATTAGCATTAAAGATATTTGTCATACAATCAGAATTTGAAGCCATGCTTGCCATTGGTTGTTATATGTTTTGTCTTTTCCAGTCTGTCTTTACTTCCACCTTGTAAATTTTGATAATTGGGAATTAAGCAAAAAACATGAGTCAACATGGGTCTATCAATAATACTCTCTTAAAAGATAGAAGTGTCGCAATGTGAAGATCTCTACGCTTTTTCCTGGCCCAGACATCATGTGAAATTCATTAGTGTATGAACCAGAAAAGGGACTGACAGGATATGTTGCACTACTGTTCTCTGGTTTTAATGTTCTTGAATCGGTGTATTTTCACTAGAATAACAATTCCCGATGGAAGAGGTGAAAACAAGGGAGAAAGTCAGTAAAAGGTAAATCAGAATGAGTCGTGAAAGGAAGAAAGGAAAGGGGAGGGGAGTAGATATCATGTGGCTTGAACATGCCCAGAAGACAGAAACTTAAGCAAATTCAAAGGAAAATGACTTCAGTATCTTCTCGTGACCTTTTAAGTGATACTGCTATAAGGTAGTTTTTCGCAAAAATGACTTTGCATTTATTTTTGAAAAAAATCATATAATTAAATAAACACTATCCACGGCAGCTCCCGGTCAAACCTGAGGGCAGGCATGATATACCTCTTAAAAACTAGATAAAATAACATCATCATTAAGCTAAGAGGGAAAGAATACATATATACAAAATACTACTACTAATGGTAATTTAAAAGTTATATAGGTACACAAAAAATTGTGCTCAAGTATAATTTAATGTTAAACAAACAACATTAAAGATATGGCTAAGGCAATTTATAGATTGCAAAACCAAGATTTGAGCAGAAGAAGAAAATCTGAGCAAAAATTTCAGTTTACTCACAAGAAAAATGCCAGTCACGATCATATATGTGCTGATGAAAATCTCTCAGGATGGGCAATTTGACATCAATAGCTATGCTTGTATCATCCTCTGTACATCAGTGTCAAAACGAGAAGCAGTAAAGATAAGATGCATAACACTTCTAGCAATTGTACAAATATATCTTCAACATATAATGTTGATCATTAGAAAACAATATAAACATTTCTCACTAACTTGCATGTAACTCGGTTTTCATGTTACTAGAAGGAGCACTGTTGGTCTATGGATGAAAACATTAGTGTATCGTCCCCGAGCATTGCTCCCATCTCTAACCATCCCTCCAAGGGAAGGTTAACAACTTCATTCTGAAGTGAAAAGAATCTGGTCCAGATGCATGAAGCATCATTTTCCAAGGATGGTTGTCAAGTGTCACTACATGTCCCCACAGTAATACAAAAGACTAAAAAATAGAACACGTTTTAAGAGGGCAAAGTGAGAGGAAAAATTCCTCCATGTATAACCGTCAACAGCATTATGGGTCCACCGTCCAGCTGCAGCGCTTATAGTGGAGATAACTATATCCAACCCTCTAACCACTTTGGAGTTCGGAAAAAGCTAAAAAGACATAAAGTCGCAGCAACACTTGGTTACCCATAGAAACTACATATATAAAATCAATGACAACAATATGAAGCTAGTATGGCATGCATGGTTTAATCTTGAGCTTCAAGAGACAAACCTACTGTGTCGAGGGCTCGAAGGACCAAGTAAAAGATGCACACCTGAGGTACAAAAAAAGTAGAATTGGTAAGCAACGATACGTACCCAAGAGAGGACAAATAAAAGCTTGAACATCTTTTTGCAAACTAAGATTTTGGTACCAGTAGGATAAAACAAGAAATCCAAATCGAATAACTTTACTTCATTCATTTTCCTATATAGGATGAGGTAGGAATTTAGTGGACTTCTCACTTCTCTTATAAATATACTAATTAGCACCGCCCCGCCCCCAAAAAGGTTCAAGGCCAACCACTTCTGTCGGCCATCTTCATAGAGGTCTTTACTGATTGCTGATGACTATAGTAGGATATAGAGGGAACTGTGTCTTTAGGGAAAAAAACTGTGCCACTTGTTTTGAGACTTCTGAGTTACACATACTTCTCCCTTTCCCATATGCATCTCTGATCACTCTAGTCAGGATCATAAGGTTCGATTATCCAGCACTTCATGCAAAATTCTCATTAAACTTAACTGAACCAGAAACTAGGTATTCATCGAGGCATTGTCATTTGTCATCGGTAAAAACCGTAACTAAGAATCAATCATCTCAACCAACTTATTTAAAAACAGAAAAAACAAGTCTTGCTCTAGGTATGGATATTATTCAGCTGTATAAGCATACAATACACGCATCTTATTAATAGCATGCAATAATTTTCTTGGTCAACTGTGTAAGTCAAATTACATAGTTCTCTTTCTGAAGGAAGGCTTCACAATCTCTAAATACATTTCATTCAATGACACAGAAACTTGCAAATATGCAAAAAGAAGGCCAGTAGAAAGAGGTCAGTCTTCAAAAAGAAAAAGACCGTACAAGAAGGGCTTTCCACTCAAAGGGCAGCATAGACACAGCAACAACAAACAAATTTTTCAAACTTCGCCATCTCACAAGGCGATAAGGCATACATACTAACGAAGAAGAGTAAGGCTACTTGGTTAAATTTCACTTAGCCATATTTCAGTCCTATGTTTCTCCGACACATCTAATTTCCTTACAAATTCGTGTCGGACTTGCACACAACACTTGGATACTAAATTTGGTCTCAAAATTGACATTTTTTCTATGAAATGGATGAGTCCGAGTGTCCGACACCCGAACACCCGTATATGAGTAGAGACTTGTAGCCACGCCTAAGTAACATAGATTTGGTCCCATGACTCTAGTGTGAGCATTTTGCAACTATACTTGTGTAGGGACCCACATCTTTACCATCTCAGGTTTAGCTAACTAAAATCTAGCCAATTAGAAAAACGATACAACAATCAAAGACCATTGTTCAGCAATCAAATTATCTTTGCTTGCAGGTCTCAATTGTATTCCCCTGTTTCCATAAGTCAATTCAAACAGATTGTCAACTTCAATAACTCAACATCAAATAAACAATCAAACACTAATTACCCTATTTAGTTCATCCAACAACACTAACTAATCACGAGTTTCAAATGACAAATACACATCCACATATATTTCCTCCCTTTCAAAACAGCTGCACCACTCGCATTGTATTTACTATTCACATCCTACACTGTATGATTCTCTTTAGTAATTAAAAACATAGTCTCGTAGGATCTTGCTAGATTCCCCTTTTCTTTAAAGTACCCACTTTTCAAAAATTTGTACTTATTAATAATTAAACATATTAATATTTAAAACCATGCATCGGGCAAACATGAAAACATGAAATACCGCTAACTAACCATGCATCGGGCAAACATGAAAACATGAAATACCGCTAACTATTTTAAAACGGGGGAAGTATTCAAAATCGACTCCCTCGATTTCATCGCCTACCCACAACATAAAAACACACAATAAGATAATGGACACTCAAGAAGAACTCACAGCATTGCGAAGATCAGTTCCAAGTTGTTGAATAACAAGAGCAAAACTTCTAGAAACTTTATGAAGCATAGAATAGCAAAAACGCCAGTGAGGTTCAGGAGGGATCTGCTTCTCAGCCTCTTTGACAGCCATTTTCAACTTCAAAAGAGGGTATAATTCATCTGGGTGCTTCAAAATTACACCTAAACTCCCCATTTTGATCGATTTTAAGTAATGGGTAATGCTCAAAATCTGAACTTTCGATGTAATTTATACAATATTGGTAATTTGGTATATGATACTATGAGTTCAGGTTGACTTTGAGAGATTTGCAATTAATATTTTTGTGGCGTAGAGAAGATCAAAGGGAATCTGAAATATTGGGTTTTTATATGTAGTGGGGGGATGTGAAAATGTGATCTGATTTGTTAAATTTTAGTGAAAATGACTTTTTAGGGTCATAAAATGATATGAAATGAAATGAAAGTTTTGGGGCGTGAAATTTATGGGGTTGAAAATTGGATGTGTTGAGAAGAAGACAACTGGACTGATGATAGTGTGGTGGGGTCTAATAACAATCTGGGGGTTGTTTTTCTGGTTTGAAAGTTGAGAAGGCCCAGAATTTGTTAGTCGAACAAAGGAGAAAAAGAACGTTTTTTTTGGGTTTGGCAGGGTTGGGGGGAGAACGTGGTACGCGAGCTCGCGATATCAGGGTCACGGGGTAAGAGCATCTTGGAAAAAACTCTTTTTGGGGGGAATAAACCTCTATGTCGAAACGTCTTTATAACGATTAGTTGTTGTAATAGTTGTTAAGAGACTTTGTCTCTTTTTTATATTTTTCTCGATCTATAATCTACTTATGAAATACTTATAGTGAAATGTAGGAATTGGAAACACTATTTGATAAAATGAAAAATACTGGGGTTTGGACAAAAGAACCCCATGTATGTGAGTTATAGAGGAGAGATAAATATAAGGGCAATTAAGTATATTTGTAGTTCTTTTGTCATTATATAGGAAAATATTGCGATTGATGTAAAACTTCTAAAATAGGTATATGTTGCAATAGAAAAGAACGAAGGAAGTACATTACTGGCTTTTTTTGGTCCAAGTGATGCCGTCTAGTACGTTTCGTTGTGTTAAGTTCTAGTGCGGGAGGGGGGGATTACCAAAGTCATTTCATAATTTATTTGGTTGTTCAAGGTGGAAATTAGGAATTCAAAAGGCATTTAATTATAACAAAGGAAGTTGAATAGTGGTAGGGTTGCCACTTTTCAAGTAACAAGGTCATTGGTTCAATTATCCTACCTAACATTCCTTATGCAAAATATCTTAAAAAATGACATGTTAGTGTGATAAGGGCCAACACATGACATCAAGGCATAATGGCGCCGGTGCAACATAGACTCTCATGTGGTGGACTATAATGCATGCTCACATGTTTCAATAATACTTCCTTTTGTCTAATTTGGTTGCAATATGGGGGAGGGATACAAGTTTTGACGAGAATATGCGAGGAGGAGAGAGATGAAGATAAAGAAAAAAGGTGAATCAATGTGATGAAGAGTTGCATAAAGAGAGCTTACTACAAAACAAGGTAACATTATAAGTTTGTAACTATTTTGAAACTTTAAAAGAGGGAGTAAACTAAAGTGGAACCGGTGAAATAATAAGAATTTGACTTTTTGCAATCTTCAAGATGTGTCTTGAAATCATTATATATCTAATTAAATAGTTGTACAACTTTTATCCCCACACCTGCGTGTGTAGGATGCTCATATTATTATAAGTTTTTATAGAAGAACACATGAGACTAACAAGATAATAGATATATATGTTCCCCTGCTAAGAATCTCCCTCTAAACAGAGATTTGTCTATGATTGAATTGCGATAAAATATACTCAACCCTAAAAGTGCCCCTTTAGACATTATGACCTTACAATTTTCTCAAAGAAACCCTGGACCACTCATTTAAAAGAGTTTATAACCGTCATAGAATAAAAGAACATAAATCAATACTCCGAAAAAGGTTGATGAAATGGCTTCGGTGGACATTTATGACACATTGGACTTTTATGCCATCGAGTCTGTTGTCCCAAACCATCTTTGCTTCAATCTCCAATGCCTCGTTTACACATTTAGGGGGCGTTTGGTTCCCAAGGGGTAAGGGAAAAGGAATCAAGAAAGGGGTAGGGAGGGAAAGGAAAGCAAAACCCTTTCTTTAAGAAAGTTGTTTGGTTAAATAATTTTTTTTTTCTTTCATTCCCTGCCGTTCACCTTCTTTCTTTTCTCCCTCCCTGCTCCCTCACATTCTGTCAACTCTTCTCTCACCGGCGATCGACAATCGGCAAATGTAAGTCTTCCTCCTACTCAGGTTTTGTCTCGGTGGTTCATCCTTACCGCCGGCTAAGTCTTGTTCGACGGACGCCGGTGGGGGGAGTTTGGCTAGCGTCCTCGTGTTTTCAGATCCAGAAAAAGTTTGGGGATCTTGGTTGTGTGGTGGTTGATTTGTGGTATGATGGTGGTAGTGGTGGCTAGTTGGGGAGGAGTCGTTCTGTGGGCTGTTGGGATGATGTGTTGGTGTTGTTTTGGTGGCTGGTTGGGAGGTTTCAGTTGCTGGGTAGTGGAGTTGGGTGAATTTGGTGGCTGGGTGGTGGGGTCAAGTGGTTCTGGGTGGTGGGGTCAAGTGGTTGTGGTGGCTGGATGTTCGGGTCAGGTGGTTGTGGGGGCGCGATGGTCGGCAGGGTGGTGGGGTCGGGTGGTTCTGGGTGGTGGGGTCAAGTGGTTGTGGTGGCGCAGTGGTCGGGTCAGGTGTTGTGGTAGATGGGTGGTGGGGTCAAGTGGTGGTATGGCGGTTTTTCTTTGTTGATGTGGTGGTGTTAGGTAGTTGAATGGTGGTCAATGTTGGGTCAAGTTGACCATGGAGTAGAGGGAAGAAAGGGTGAATGAAACCTTAGGGGGAGGTGGGGAATGAGAGTAGAGGAGTTTGGGGGGTAAGGAGGGGGTAAAGAGAATGATTAAATGGACCTAACAAACATCATATAAGGGAATCAAGTCATTTGATTCCCTTACCCTTTCCTAAAGCCCCTAAACAAACGCCCCCTTATTTGACGCTTTATGATCTTGCTTTCTTAGTGAGATACAAGGCACACAAACAAATTCTTCACCTTGACTTAAAGTATTCGAAATTAAAACTCCACACAATAAAGTTGACTTGTTAAGCATAACATGCGGTCAATGGAAAAATGATGAACTTGATTGTTGTTGTATTAACGTGTCTCCAAACACAAAATCTCCTAACAAAACCATCATACGACTAAAGGAGAGTGCTAAAAATCGTCGTAACACGTCTCACATACTAAACCATAATATGCATAATCTTGTCCCGATCCTCTAAAGCACCCTTTTGTCTCAACAAAAATACGTCTCTAGAAATCTAATCACGTAAACACAATAAAGTGGCACTTTAATATCATTCAATGAGAATCCAAAATAAAAATGGGTTGGGCTGGTGAGACCAGGTTGGCTCAACTCGACTTGCTACAATTCATTTATCTATCACTGTATACTCAAAACAAAAATCAACAATGATACATGTCACTCTCCCATTAAAAAGTTTCCTGCCTAACACATTAATTGCTAAAAAAATTGATGCCCAAAAGATTTGTTACCATTATATCATACATGTGAATATCTATTCGATACAATGTCTTTAAAAATAAGATTGATTTGGAAACTAATTGTTAAAAGAATCGGAAGATTTTAAAAAGAAATGTTACCTTTGCTCACAATTTAAAACCAACATGTTGAATATCTCGAAAATATAAGAATTTATGTAAAACTTATTGTCTGAAATGCCAAGTATGGCTCGGGCAAAACACTAGGATGAGTATATTTTCTCCAACTTTTTCGGATAAAGGGTCGTAATCACACAAGCATAACCATTATTTTCAGTTTAGTTCAATTGACTTGCGCGTAATACTTCGTTACTTTCACATCTCGCTATTCAATTATAGTTAGTTCCATTGAACTATTTTGAGTTGAAGAGAACCTATACTCCTAGTTTCCTATCCATATGGTCCATATGGTAGTGCAAATGTGCAAGTTGTAGTCTCTCATCTCCACGAATTTGATTTAAAGGAGCATGAAACTTTTAAGTAAAATAATTCTTGTTGCATATTGTTTTGGTGGACCATTCAAAAGTTTTCTTAAACTCTTCTACTCCACCAATACCACTCCCTGCTGCTGCTGTTGCTGTTGCTGTTGCTTCTTCTTCTTCCTCCTGTTCCATGCTTTTCTGCAACCAGCCACAATGCAATTCAAAGCCATAACTTCCCCTCAATTTCAAACCAAAACCTCCACAATTAACCAAATTCCTTCTTTTATGTCTCTTTCTCCACCCTTCAATCCCAACCCCTCTTTTTCCTGCCATTTTTGGCGCTCTAAAACCTCCCAAAAACCACTTTTTTCATGCATTTCTAAACTCCACCCAACTCCTAGAAATCTGCAAAAACTTTGTTGCATTAACCCCACACAAGAACTCTTGATTGAAAATGAAACCCATGAACCAAAATTTGAGAACTTTGATGGTGGAATTAACCCAGAAATTCAAAAGTTTGAAACTTTGGAACCCACAAATGAGGTTGAAGAATTGTCTAATCAAAGCATGTGGGATCAGATGGTTGACATTATCAAGTTTTCCGGGCCGGCTACCGGGCTCTGGATTTGTGGGCCTTTGATGAGTCTCATTGATACTGCTGTTATTGGTCAGGGTAGCTCTATTGAGCTTGCTGCTTTAGGTAATCAGAACAATTAAAATAAAGGGTTTTTATATGTTTGTCAGTTTGATTATGATAAATAGCCTGTTTGGTGCTTAGTGGATAAGTTGATTTCATTAACTGATTTGACTATCTGATTGTATGAGTTGAGTTGACTATTAAGCGGTTGTATTAAGTTTCAATACTCTATTTTATAATGCTGGCTTTTTCAAAAAGCTTATTGTCCTAAATCCACTAGTGAGGTCCACCGGACATTAAACTCTAAAATCAATTTTTCGGATGGTCAAATCGCTAATATGTTCTCAACTTGCTAAAAGCTCGTCAAAAAGCTTACAACCAAGCAGGGCTAATGTAATTTATCATCATCTCCTTCATTATCATGGTTTTAATGCAGATGTTCAATGATCAGGTCCAGGAACTGTGCTTTGTGATTATGTGGGCTTTGTGTTTATGTTTCTTTCAATTGCTACTTCCAATATGGTAGCTACTTCACTAGCTCAACAGGTTAGTTGCTTTACTATCTTATAATAGTTTATTTAGAATTTACCTTCCTCCGTTTCATGATTCTTGCAACACTTGCAATTTTGCGGTCATAGTTTAACAACAAATTCTCAACATTGCATTGGAATAGAATAGTGATGCGTATATTGTTAGACTCATCTCAATATGCAGCTTTTTAGTATCAAATTTTCATAATTTTACGTAGTTGTAGAAATTAATGGTTTTAGTAATGGATTGGAGACTGAGTGTTGCAAGAATTATGACGCGAAGTAAATAATTTGTATTGAAAGATTTAATGTAGTGACCTTAGGCAGCATTTTTACTTCTGATTTTCGTTTATAACTGTTACTTGGGGGGGGATAATAAAGTTGGCATGTTTTAACTACAAAAGTCAAATCATGGCCTATCATCCAAAAATAAACGAAATAATTCCATGTATGAATTCAGACATTGTTTTCAAAGTCCCAAGACTATTGTGTTATTTTCTTCTTATTAACATGAATGCTTGCTCTAGTTTGAGTTCTTCGCAAATAATTTTTATCAGACATGGATATAAATGGAGGTCTACTATCATGTTGATTTTCGCTGATGCAAAAACTTATATGGGACATGTCTCAGTGCAATAATTTGGTGAGACCAGCTAGTCATGGAGTTAGTTGTTAACTTGTTGAGAGGTGATTTATGGTGACTTTATATACTATTGAGGATAACCTCTTGCATTGTTGAGGTATGACTTGAAAAGTTGAAATGTTATCAAAGGGTGACTTGATATGAGTTGGTCTCATCCAACACGCTCCAAGTTGAATGTAAATGTTTCCGGTGACAGCTACTACAACAAACATAGACAACATACACATTTCATACTCATCTCACGTTTGTTATACGAGACATGTCTCACATTTCAAATACCATCAATAACAATGAATGTTGAACTATCTATGGACACACTAACAATCTATGGGCTTTTGGCTTTTCAGACTATGCGTAATTGTTGTTTAATTTTGCTTACTTAAGGTCACAAATATCGTGCCTGTACTTGATGCAGGATGAGGATAAGGTGCAGCATCAAATATCCATTTTACTATTCATCGGTCTGGCTAGTGGAGTGTTGCTACTCTTATTGACAAGAGGCTTTGGTGAATGGGCTTTAACTGGTAATTAAAACTGGTACAATAGCTTGGCTGCCACCACATGTCAACTTGACTTTAGGAAATTACTTTATTGTTTTCCATCTTGATATTGATTTCCCTTGCTGAGAAGTGGTGTGGGTTTACTGTCTCAGAGTTCTACGTTTTTCATTTTTTATGTTTCCATCTTTTCTTTCAGCCTTTGTGGGAGTGCAGAACATGCATCTTCTTCCTGCTGCAAATTCATATGTACAGGTTTGTTTGCCTCTGGTATATATTTTATCTAACTAAGCTTTTAGATTAATACTCTTCCGAGGAATAAAGCAAGTTGCTGCCCTTCTAATCGGTTGCTCTCAGTTTAGATAATCTTGTCTAATTAAATACAAGGCACACATGTATGTGTTTAAATTCCAGGTGCATCACATTTATTTTCTTCAGCTTTACATGCTAGCTCATTTTGGTTTTTATTTGGGTTTCTAGATTCGTGCCTTAGCATGGCCTGCTATTCTTATTGGATCTATTGCTCAGAGTGCCAGGTATATCCAACTGCAAGTTATCTGCCTCTTCTAGAATTAGGTGCAAGTAATTGTTTGCTTTTACCACTTCCCCTTCAAAATACGCAATCGCCAACTGCTGTATCATGTATGTCCGCGTTGTCAGAATAAGCTTAAATGAGATACTTTCATGATATTGTTGTATCATGATCATATTTTTCACTAATACTTCGTATATTCTTAACAAATAATCATGATGCGGGATATTATTAGATTCATCTTAATACCTACTTCAACATGTCAACTTTATATAATTTTTAATAATATGTAATTGAAATTGTCATACCAATTGTAAAAGTTGTGCATTGGAGATTGTGATAAAACAAATGTTGCAGCTTGTGAAACGAGGGAAGTAGGAGTATGTGTTAATATACTGATGTCCTGCCTGCTGCCTCCACTTTCCAGTCTAGGCATGAAAGATTCCATGGGACCATTGAAGGCCTTGTTGATAGCCAGTGCTCTCAACGGAATCGGTGATATAGTCCTCTGTACTTACTTAGGTTACGGGATAGCTGGTGCAGCATGGGCAACTGCAGCGTCACAAGTTAGTTAACTGCATTTCTATAATCCCTCTTTTTATTCCTAATGTTCATCCAACTCAGTTCATGATTTCATCATTCCGCTAAATATAATTATATGTTTTCATGTTTTCTTAATTGTCGGAATTAATGAGATTTCAGATTGTTGCAGCTTATGCGATGATTGATGCTTTGAATAAGAGAGGATACAATGGGTTTTCTTTTGTGTTTCCGACACTTTCTGAACTGCAAGAAATATTTGAGATCGCGGCCCCAGTCTTTATAACTATGGTTTCAAAGGTTGAATGACCATATTAGCTTGTTAGTATAGCTTGATATTTGAACTTATGCTTTTTTAATCCAGATCAATTTATAAGGATGATATACGCTCTGATACATAACAATTCTCAGGTTGCCTTTTACGGTCTGATTATTTACATGGCTACGTCAATGGGTGCACATGTAGTGGCTGCTCATCAGGTCTTCTAAACCTGCTTTATGCTCGTTATTGATCTTCGATCCTATTGAATACTCCAATTAAATAGCTAGGTTATGTAACCTCAATTCACTGCTATAATGTATAGGTCTTACTTAATATGTACAGCATGTGTTCAGTATGGGGTGAGCCTCTTTCTCAAACTTCACAGTCGTTTATGCCCGAGCTGCTGTTTGGAGCAAAACGAAGTTTAGTAAAGGTATTTGTTATTCTTGCTACATTCATTACTAATACCACATATGTATGTGATGATATACTTAAATAGTTCAACTTAGGGGCGATAACGGATAATGGGCCGAGCTGAATCTCAAGCATTTTCAAATTCAAAAATTTTTCAAGTTCATGAGTTCGGAAATTGTGAAAATGTATTGAAAAATTGTTACTCCATCTATAATATCTCTAATTATGTATTATTTGAAAATATATATTGAGTCTAAATCTAAAAAATCCCAAAGTGTTAAAAATTTCCTCCGTATATTTTTTTGGAAACACATGGTCAATATTTTGTAAACTTTGATTACAATAGTCAAAAAGGTAGGTTACAAAAAAATAGGAAGTATGTAAGAACAAACTAATTAAAAATAAATCGAGCTTGTTCATGAGCCTTTCAAGTTTCAAGTCAAGCTTGGTTATGTTTGGCTCGTGAATATCTCAAACCCAATTCGAGACAAGTTAGGCTCAGAGCTCAGGCTCTCCCTTATGTCATGCAAACATTATATGCACTTACTGTCAAAGACATTTCACATACCACATTAGTATATACGGCTTCTATATAATCCTAATTTGTGCAGTTTGTTTTCATAAACAGGCGAGATCTTTATTGAAGTCCCTTTTGATAATAGGAATGTCTACTGGGCTTGTTCTAGGAGCTGTGGCAACAGCCATCCCTTGGTTCTTTCCCAATATCTTCACTTCTGATCCAGTAGTAATAGGAGAGGTTAGTAAGAAAGCTTGTTACCACAAATTCAACGAGCCTTCTTGGGCTCTAAGGTCTTGAACTACAGATACTCCCTTTTAAATGATGACATTTGTCTATGTATGCAGATGCGCAACGTTTGGCTTTATTTCTTCTTTGCCTTAAGTGTGACTCCTTGTATACTCCCCTGCGAGGGTACATTGCTGGTAAATTTCCTTGTTCCAGTAAAATTAATCTATTTCATGAGTATATATATGGGCTAATGCACATGGTACACATGGCAAAGCTAACCCATATCCTATTACCTGAATTATACCCGAATACATATGAAGCCATTCTCATTTGAATTCAGATTGACATGAACTGGAAATCAAGACGGCTAATATTGAACAACTTATGATTTTAAGTGATTTACAATAGACCTGATAGCACCTTGACCCAAACATGACCCTAATTGCCTAACCGACCCCCAACACGAAACTGAATGTCTTAGTCATATGAATATGACCTTAATTCCATTGATCTGGTTCAAATCTGAACTACCTATTTGCCACCTTCATTAACAATAGGACATTAGGTAATGACTTGAGAATTGAGATGCTCTTATATTCCTTGTGCAGGCTAGCAGGGATCTCAAATTCATTAGCATATCAATGAGTGGATGTTTCACTTTTGGTGCACTTGTATTGCTGGTATTCTTGCTAAGTTTCCATAAAATTTGCTCCTCTAATGTTATATTTTAGCTCCATGTGAACTGGATTCATATACCGTGCTTTTGTTCATCATTTGACAGCTTGTGAAAAGTCAAGGATTAGGCTTAGCAGGCTGTTGGAGTGCGCTCGTTGGATTTCAATGGGTAACTTCCGTTAATTCAAGTTTTGAAACTCATATTTGTGCAATTAATTTGGCATCTTAATATCTCTTTTCCTCTCATTTGGTACCCAGGCACGCTTCTTGATCTCTCTAAGACGCCTTCTTTCTCCTAGTGGTGTACTATACTCGGAAGATATTGATCGTTATAGATTGGCGGAGCTGAAAACAGCTTAGTAGTAGCTTCGACTATCAATTTCAACCCGGAGTTCAATCTGAAACCAATTTTTGAAGCCTGAATGAGGCTAAGAGCATAGCACCGTGTGCACAATCATACACTAAAGTTCAAATATATATACTAGTAGTTGATAATTGTAATTATTCGGGAAATGTATTCTTTGTAAGTTATAATATCATAGAGGTGAAATGTTATGACTCTCAGATTTCAGAATCCAGATTCAGATGATTGGCAAGTATTGCAATTATGTTCGGTCCAAATTTTGTTTTTTGGGGGTTCATCATTCATAATAATGTTGTACTAATGTTGCCTTTTTTTTTGGGTTTTAAGAGGTGGTTATGTTATTCATGTATCTTAAATTCATAATGGGCTTATCTTATGATGTAGTACCACTAGTACTAGTTCAGTAGTTATGGGTTAAAAATTGGGTTGGTTGGCAGGTGTTCTGGGCCTTGTGGCCCCAAATCCAGTCCATGAGTTGTACTTGTACATTAGGAAAAACGTTTTTTCCGTTATTAGGTATTTAGGTTGACATCATGTGTCCTAATTCTCTTCTTATATGATATTTTATGTCTTATTCTGTTATAATTTTGTTGCCTCATCAAATTTATAATAATTTAAGTAAGTGGATGAGGTGACAGAGTGAAAAATTATTAGGACATTAGATAAGATGTGATATGGGATGAAGGTTTCCTAGGCCTCCTTAGTCCTTACTCCATAGTCTCTATGGTCTAGTGACATGGCAGCATTTTACCCTTCTTAGCCTCCAGTGAGATTTGATCCTATAACCTTGAAATCATGAGGCGAAATCCTAAATTACTAGGCAAAACTTGTTTGTTTTTTTACTTCTTTCTCGGATCTTCCACTTTTTAAGACCTTCTAATTTGTAGTCTTCTACAACAAGTATTATGCTTGACTAACATATTATAGAATTATTGTCAATAATTGCAGGAAAGCGACACAGAAACTAGAGAACCCTGAGATAATGCACTATTTAAGAACTCTCAACAAGATAGCGGACACGCTTGCAAGAAAGAGTAAAAGGAGGCAGTTTTCATAAATGTAACTAGGCAGGGCCGTCTTAAAGCTTTTTGGGCCCTGTTCTAAAATAAAAATTGGGCCCTTTTATCGTTTATAACTTCAACATTAATAAATTTTTTTTAATGAAATTAATTGCTCATTGCCATTTTTGATGAACAATATGCTTAATTTGAGAGAAAATAAATCTTTTACGTTGACAATTTTGTTAGGGAAAGAGAAGGAATTAAATGTCCCCATGTAATCAGAAAATAAATCAACGAGAACCAATTAATTAGTTTGTTTGGGAAATAAGCAAAAAAAATTAAGAAGAAGATGGAAGATTTTGTTTTGGAAAAATTGTCGAGAATAAGTCAACCTATTCGCGGTATTCTTTTAATAAGTTAAACTTTCAATAATGCTGGAATAAGTCATCTTTGTTATCACTTAAATTTCTAACGGGTTAGTTTACCTGTAACCTGCTGAACTTGTAATTTTTTAAAACCCTTTTTTGACTTTTTATTTTTATTTTTGACATCTCTCATTCCCAAATACAATAATTCATCTGCACTTAATCTCCCTCTGACCCTCTTCAATGGCAATCATCTTCCTCCTTTACTTCATTTCCTCTTCAAAGTCACACTCAATCATTCAACAACATCTTTAAACCTGAAACGCTGCATCTTTTCTTTGTGGGTTTGTCAAAAAACCAATGTTCCGGCAACATAAAATGAAATTAAGGAGATGGGGTGGCTCATTTTCATCTGCACTTCTTTATTTAAATTCTTTTTTTCCCTCCTTTCCCATTAACTATTTGCAATTTACAGAGCAGACTCACCATGGCAGCTTCATCGCCTAAATACCATCGCTTCTTCATCTGTCTGTGGTCTCTGCCTCCATGAATCCCAACTCCTTCAAGAACTCGAAATCAGTCTGGTGGGGTGGTGGAAAGGAGGATAGAGGAGGTTAGGCTGGGGAATGTAAAAGGAGGGAGATTTTTATTTTAAAAAATAAAGTTTAAATTTAATAAGGTCCAATTAAAAAGGGGCACATGTCAAATTAACCTGTTTAAAAGGTCACCATTAACTTATAACCGGTTTTGACTTGTTCAAAATAGATGTGTATACAAGTTCAACTTTTTCACGAATAATTAAAAGGATGACTTATTTTTAGCTGACAGGCCAAAGGTTAACTTATTTTGACAACTTTTCCTTTTGTTTTTGTAGAGTAGAAATGGAAGGTTAAAGGTTGAAGAGATTGAGAGAGTATAGAAGAGTGAGGAAAAACATATTGATGACGGGATGAATGATGAGAGGGGATGTGATGTGGGGTGATATTGAAAAGGCAAAAATAATAAATTTTATGTTTCTCTCATTTGCTAGCCATAGCCTATAGAATCGAATCCGTTTATTTTTTGGGGCCGATGCTATATAGATGTGGGAGAGTGGGACTCTAATAAATTTCATATTTTTTGGGGCCCTGTGCACAGGGCTTCTTGCATCTCCTATTTAACGGGCCTGTACCTAGGTATTATCCCCAACCCATAGTGATTGTATTACTTCTATAAGAAAAATTATATCAAACTCTTTATGCTTGAAATGAATGTCATTGCTTTCACAAAAAAAAATTAAAAATTTTGAATGTGATTGAGGTGAGTTTGAGAAAAATATGAGAAATAAAAAAGAGAAGGTATTGGGTCAGACGCGTACTTTCAGATGGTTTCATTTTTGTTTCAGTTGGTTTCATTTTTGTTTCAATTGGTTTCAATTTTTGTTCAGTTGGTGTCAATTTTTGTTCATTTGGTTTCAAATTTTGTTCAGTTGGTTTCAAATTTTGTTCAGTTGATCTTTTTATTTCAGTTGGATGTCTTTTAAGTTCACTTACTTATTTTATTGTTTCATTTACGTGTTTTAGTCTAACTGAAAACAAAACTTAAGTAAATGAAACAAGATAACTTCTAAATGAAAGCAACTTAGTTTTCAGTTACTTATATTTTTCTTTCAGTTGGTTTTATTTTTCTTTCATTTAACAACTAACTAAAATAAAAAAAATAAAAAACACTAACCTCTGCTTTCCTCTCACTTTCTCCTCCTTCTTCATCAATGGCATCAATGGTAGAAGTTGAAGTATTGTTCATTAATACAGAATATTGCTTAATTTATTGATGTATCACGAGGTAGAAGTTGATGTTGCCTTCTTCTTCTTTCTCTGCGTTTCTTTCTTGCAGTGAAGGCTTTCCCGTTGCGCCATTGTTGCGCAATTATCTTTTGCTTCTGTCTTCCTTCAGGTTGCTTCCCCATTGATGATTTGATCTAGTTCCTTCAGGTTCCTTCAGGTTGCTTCAGGTTGCGCCGTTCTCGCGCCGCGCCGTTCTCGTCCAACGAACATATTGGGTCAGACGGTGTGACCCAATAGTTTCACAATAAAAAATTAGTTTAAGATAGTGAATAAGTGCAAAGTATGATTTAGAAGTCTTTTCTTAAGTTAGGAAAACACACCTGAATGGAAACTTAAGAAGGAAGTGGAGCCCATTGGAGTTTGTTCTTTGTCTTTGATGGGCTATTTTGGGTCTTCTGCATAGTTGGCAACTGTGGTAGGAAACGAAAAAGGTCCCAAATGTGTGTTAGAGAGGGAATCGATAGATGACTCTTGTTCACAACATTGCTATTTGCAACCAAGTTTTGTTGGTGGCTTGTTACTATAGATTATAGAAGCCTTGCAATAATTGTACTCTTTGGGGTCGGGGTGTATATTATAGGTCTATTCTTTTTCCGATCTGATTAATTGGAGTCTTTTATATGACTAATAAGATATAAGAGTGTACATAGAGAGTTTTATATGAGTAAGAAAATAGTTTTACGCGTAATTTATCGTAGTACAAGTTGTACCACTGGATGCACGATAGAGATTTTGACACAGTGTATGTGATTATGCTTGTTGCAGTTGCCAGACTCCTTCGCATGATTGTTTTTGCACATTTTCACCTTTTATTATAGTTTTTGCTCCATATTTTGTTTGTTCTATTTTTGTCGATTTTTTTGTGACCAAAGTTAGATAAATGCTCGGAAATGTAGTAGTATAAAAATCATATAATTTTACAGGGTCCAATTTAATTGGTTTCAACATATATTTTAGAAAACCAACTTTTAAATTACTATCAATATGCAAATAAAGATATTAATAGTTAAAAATATGTATTAGATATCTTAAAAATTAGATAGGGAAGAACGAGGAATATTATATGACGTACCACCACCGTAATTGTTAGATAAAATACTTGCTCATATTTCTACATGGCTATAGATACTAGGCTCTAGGCAAATTAAAAGGTGTTGAACATGTATTTGGGAATTAGATCCAATGCTTTGGCTATTAGTTGGAGCAGATTGTATTACTTGAATTGATCAGATTATTATATTAGTTGATTTGCCCAGTTGGTTGCATCAACGTCTTGTTGCATGAATTTTATCTGCTTGGATAAATGGAGGAAACTTGTCATTAATGGCGGAGTTAGGAATTTTCGGATGATGGGATTAAAATTAACAATTTGAAAAATAAAATTATATGAAATGGAAAAAAATGTTGCTATGGAGATTTGAACCCGGGTTTTATGAGTTGGTTACTCTATTTATGATAAAAATCAACTAAACTAAGTCTATTCTTTTTGCCCATTTTTTTTTATTTTTTTTGAGTTGGGGATGATGATAAGGGGGAGTGAAGTATAATATAGGGTACTGAACTTTGACAAAAATTGCAAGTTGGGTACTCAAGTTGCAAAAGTTGCAATTTGGGTACTCCATGCTAACAGAAGTAACTTTTAAGGAATATGCTGTTAGTTTAATATCTTAAACACTAATTATAAGTTATAACCCACTGATTATTAACCCACCCTCATGGCACCATTAACACCACCAGCTTCAACAACCAACTAATTAATAATCCCACATCCAGACCATAACCACGACCACCCATCAACAACTGCCAACAACATCTACCAAAACAACCACCATTCTCACCACCCATCAGCCACTTTTTCTCTATCATCACCACCATCCATATCTCCCTTTCTTTCATTACCATAACCACCGTCATCTCGAAAACACCTTAGACCACCGTCATTCCAATTTCGAACATACAAAATTTCATTTTACCATAACAGGCACTAATTGTATGAGGACGAACACCGGATGACGAAGGAATTCTAAAGTTACATTAAACCCTTACCCACCATTCTAGTGTTGAAGTAATTGGTCCCATGAGAAATTGATTTTGCATTTTACTACTTGTGTTCAATTGATTGTGATGATGAAAGAGAGAAAAAGTAAGAAGAAGAGTGGAGTTTGTTGTTTCAGAGTAAGAGATATTATGGGTTTGTGGTTCGGTGATGGTGGTTGATTTAGGGTTTGACCGTTTGGTGAAGAGGAAGAACGGTGTGGGTTCAATGTTGATGGTCATCGGTTTTGGGGTTTACTGGAGAGATATTAATTTGCTGGTGGTTGCAGTGGTGACTGGTGAGTGGTGAAGATTGAGGTTAGGATGGTTAATTAAAGGTTAATTAGGATATCTAACGTTAATTAGAAGAGTTAAGTAAGTCAATATCAAAAGTTAACAAATAGGTACTCTAACAACAACTTTTCAAAGTTGAGTTCCCAAACTGCAACTTTTGTTAAAGTTTAGTACCTAGTATTATACTTAACTCTGATAAGGGGTCTTTAGTGGAAGCTGCCATTATTGTGGAATAGAGAGATGATGGAGGGGAGAGAGAGAAAATGGTTGGATTACGTAGAAGATGAAGACGAGAGATAAAAAGTGGAGAAAATGGTGTGATTACGTAGAAGATGAAGACGAGAGATGAAAGGTGGAGAAAATGGTGGGATTATGTAGAAGACGAAAACGAAAGCTGCTAATTAAAATAGCGGTTAACTTTAAATGAGCTGTTATGTTAGTCCGCGGTTGGTTTAAAGGAAGTTGTTAATCTAATTAGAGGTTTCCTAGGAGCGCTGCCCAGTACCTATCAGATAGGTAGGAGCTGGGCACATATCAAGCTTTTTTTTAAATGTAGTACACTTATATATTTATGTAGTATATTTTTCGCGTAATGTAGTATATTTATATATAGCTTAGAGTAGTATAGTTTCTGAAAATTGTAGTACAGTAAAATATTGTAGTATATTTAAAAAAAAATGTAGTACAGATCTATCTGATAGATGTTACTGTTCACATCTATCAGATAGGTCTTTGGCTTTTCTCGGTTTCCTAGTCATGAGTCTCATGACCTCTAATTAAATTAGCGATTTTGAGTTTAAGTAAAAAAAAAGTTTCAACGCTAACGTGGATGGTAGTGTGGGAATTATTTCAAAAAAAAAGACAGAGTGAAGCCTTGTTCTCGTCAACTTATTTTAATAAGTTTCAGTAAAAATAAGTTCAGTTCTGTAAAAATAAGTTCAATCCAATATTAATAAGTTCAGTTCAGTTAAAATAAGTACAGTTCATTACTAATAAGTCCAGTTCAGTAAAAATAAGTTCAGTTCAGTAAAAATCAATAGTGCAAAGAAGAAAAAACAATATTAATCAGTAAAAATAAGTTCGATTCAATAGCAATAAGTTTAGCTTAGTAAAAATAAGACCCTGTTCTCCTCAACTTATTTTAATAAGTTTCAGGAAAAATAAGTTCAGTTCAGCAAAAATAGGTTCAATTCAATACTAATAAGTTCAGTTCAATAAAAATCAGTAGTGCAAAGAAGAAAAAACTACATAGATCAGTAAAAATAAGTTTAGTTAGTGCCAATAAGTTCAGTTCAGTAAAAATAAATTTAGTTCAACAAAATTCAGTTGGCGAGAACAGGACCTAAGTACAGTTAAAATTAGTTTCATTTCATTACTAATAAGTTTGATTCAGTAAAAATAAAATCATTTTAATTTAAGAAAGATAAGTTTAAGTCAGTAAAATTGGGTTGACAAGAAGAGGGGCAAAATCATTTACTTGAAGAACCATATTTTGGGAAACAAAGTTCCTTTTACTACTTGTTTCAAGACGAGGGTTGCCTAATCAATATCGGATATATACATATATCCATCGCCTCATTTTTTTGGCAGTACATTCCATGAAAATGGCAGTACATTTCATATGTATGGTAGTATATTCTAATATATATGGTAGTACATTTTTTAATGAAAGATTATATGCCAAACACAAATTATATAGTTATATAGCTTTGAAAATATTGATTTTTATATACAACGTTTCTCATGGAATGTACAGCCATTTTCATAGAATGTACAGCCAGTTTCATGTAATGTACTGCCAAAAGTGAGCTGATGGATATATGCATATATCCGATATTGATTAGGCATTCCTCTTTCAAGACCTTTCAACTTCTAGTCTTCCTACAACCAAGTACAACTTCCTTCCTTCCAAAATCAAACTCTTTAGCTTTCCTTTTCTTCATCGTCCTCTTCCTCATCATCTTCTTGTCATTTTTCCCTTTTCAACAACACTCAAACAATGCAACTCAAATCCATTACTCCCTCTTTTTCTACCTTCACTCAGATCAAACCCATTACTTTAACAAGACCAACCTTCATTTCCATTCACAACCCATTTTTCTCCTCACACTTTAGCACAAAACCCTATAAAAACCCATTAAAGTTACTAAAAATCAATCACTCAAAACTTCACATTTCTCAAAAACTCCATTGCAGCAGCATTACCCATGATCAAGAACTATCAAATGAAACCCATTTCCCAGATTCTGAAATCAGTGAGGATGATGATAATAAGCTTGAATTGGTGGGACCCACAAGTGGGAAACCCACCAATCAGAGTTTATGGGATCAAATGATTGAGATTATCAAGTTTTCCGGGCCTGCTACCGGGCTTTGGATTTGTGGACCGTTAATGAGTCTCATTGATACTGCTGTTATTGGTCAAGGCAGCTCCATTGAACTTGCTGCTTTAGGTAATATTATTATCTGATTTTTGCTCTGTTTTTTATGGGTTTTTTTGATTGATTTTATATTGTGATTAGGGTTTTATTAAAGTGGGATTTATGTTTTTTTTTTATGGGCAGGTCCTGGAACTGTTCTTTGTGATTATATGAGCTATATATTTATGTTTCTTTCGATTGCTACTTCCAATATGGTTGCCACTTCACTGGCTAGACAGGTGCATTACTCTGCTTGGAAAAATCTAATTATAATATGAACTTTATTTGATTTGACTAGACTTCAATATTGTGTAAATTTGTTTTAACTGTTACAACATTAGCGGTCTACCCGTCGATGCTAGCTAGCTTAGTTGGTAAGGAGTTTTTTTGTAGAGGTGGTATTCCGGACTTGGGATTAAACCCCGTATACATCATTGCCCTTTATCGCTCTTTACACACCCAAGAAAAACTAGCAATCTACCATCATTCAATTTTCAAGTCTTGGACATGCCACGAATTCTCCCTTGTTTGGTTCCTTGCATGAATAGTTAGAGAGAAATGGAATTAGGGAAATGAAAGGGAGAGGATGGACTGGAGGCGGGGAAACAAAAAAGTAAGGAATAGAGAGGAAAATGTGGCACTTCTTTTGATAAAAGGAAAATATTTTCACCATTGGAAGAAAATTAGAAAATAAAGTTCTCTTGGAAATTAATTTCCTTCTAAACGAACGATCTAAGGGTAATATGGGAACTTTTGAAGTTAAACATACTAAATTCACAGGTTAGACTCTTTTTTGTCAGGAGAGAAACATTGTGCATGATTTAGGGATGGAGGGATACTAGGATACCTTGTTTTTTTCTATGATTTCGTATTGAGACCGTATCATGAAGTATGCTGTGTGCGACCAATGCAGGATGAGAAGCAAGTGCAACATCAGATATCGATCTTGTTGTTTGTGGGTCTGGCTTGTGGAGTGTTGATGCTTGGCTTTACATCATTGTTTGGTGAATGGGCTTTAACTGGTAAATAAAACTGGTAAACTAACATATTCGGTTCATGCATATTGGACTGCAATGTAATGCTTGATAATATTTTGCTTCCTTCGGATAAGCTTCGTAATTCTAATGACAATGCCTTTGCGCCCTATTATCTCAGCTTTTGCTGGAGCAAAGAATGTGAACCTTGTGCCTGCTGCAAATACGTATGTTCAGGTTTGTCTTCTTATAGTGTGACCTTTCTTTCACTGTATTAGGTTCCATCACTGCCGAGAATTGGGGGGTAATAATTGCATGTTTTGCTAAGAAGTATTAGTTTTGGTCTATAATAGAGGAAATCATATAGATTTCGAAGTATGGAGTACCTCTTCGTACAAAATTTTGGTATTTTGTGCAATAGCTATGATCACTTTGGATTTTGGAATGTGATGTTTTGATGTCTACATTGTTTATTGATGCTAAGTTGCTAACTATTCTGAGATGGAACTGATGAAGTTGCCATCTTCAAGTGTACACGACTTAGAATAAGGTAAGCTGACATAAGAGAATACATGTTCCATTGAAACATCGTAACAATCTTCAAATTCCTCCTTGTTAAGGATTGATTAGTGTATGCCCTTTTTAGCCCAGACATCTTGAATGGTGTTCACCGGATGCCAGGATGTGTCCCACCTCTGCAACTAAACGCTGGCGAAGGCTCTGCCTTTCTAGTATATTTGCAGTAGGCGCAAAAGGCTACATCCTGAAAAACTCTAGCCTTATGACTTCAACTCATTCGTAAGACCCTTTAAGAATGTTGGCTTGTTCCTTGCATAACACGCGACTTAGGATCTATTGTCCATTGCATTAAGCCATTCCCTAGAAGATCCATTCCTGGAAATCTACATCAACATTATTTAGACTTTTCCTGGCTTCTGAACAGCAGTTTAAATTTTCCACATAATCCTCTGGTGGAAGTGATTATGTGGAGCATATGCCTATGAGACCCTATCAAGGTCCAGCAGCAGAACTGACAAAAATTTGGGGCAAATCCTTTTGGGGCCTTCCAAGGGTTATCGGGTCCATGGACGATAGCAGATTAAGATTGTTCTTCTTTTATTGCTCTCATCAAAAAGACCCATTCCGAACACCACTAAGAACTCTAAAAAACACTATAGGGTCTCATGCATGCAATTAATTTTCTTCAGAACAGGAACTTCCGTGCAATGTGTGTTGGGGATGAGTCCATGGTACACAAGTTCACAACTAAATTCAGCAGAAAAGTGCTTCCATGTGTCTGTTTATCAATGCTTTTTGCAGAAATATAAAAATGTCTTAATTTTCTACCTTTGCAAAATAATATTTTGGTTCGAAGCTGATTTATTGAGGCTTATCTGCATTCACTTCATCTTGTTCCTATGGTTTTGAAGATCATTGCTGATTTCCTTTTGCTTGCTAGATTCGAGCTTTAGCATGGCCTGCTATTCTTGTGGGATGGGTTGCTCAGAGTGCAAGGTAAATATACCTACATATGATGTTCATCATATATTTAATTTCTGGGAAATTAATGTTTAACTTCGTAAAAGATGTGCATTTGCTGTTGGTGGTAAGCAAAATTATAGTGCTGCAAACCACCAAGTCTATTATACAAAACTTTAGTTTTTCTTGCCTCCATGTTCATCTATATGTTGATAAATTGATGATTTCATCTATTATTAGTCTGGGCATGAAAGATTCACTGGGACCTTTGAAGGCCTTGGTAATTGCGAGCGTTATAAATGGCGTTGGTGATATAGTACTCTGTATTTTCCTAGGCTACGGGATTGCTGGTGCAGCATGGGCGACTGCAGCTTCACAAGTTTGTTCTGTGCCTTTATCTTCTAAGCTCTTTTGCTATCACTATTCAGTCCTTTACTTTCTCACCAATTCACTACATTCATTATTGTTCGTGTTTCTCCCAATTGCTGAAATGTCTTTTTTTTTCTTCCAGATTGTCGCAGCCTACACGATGATTGATGCTTTAAACAAGAAAGGATACAATGGGTTTTCTATTGCAGTTCCATCACTCATTGAACTTCAAGAAATCTTTGCAATTGCTGCCCCAGTATTCATAACTATAGTTTCAAAGGTTGGTTAGCAACTAAATTAGAATAAAATATATTATTAATCTATTCCAAAGTGTAAATCATTTGACATACAAGTTATAATGATGTTGTTTTAGGTAGCCTTCTACTCTATGATAATATATTTCGCTACATCTATGGGAACACATACAGTTGCTGCTCATCAGGTGAGCTAAAATTGTTAAGAGACATCTGAGAAATGAATGGCTCTGTATTACAGCTATTTTAGTTTCTCATGTATTTTTAACTGAATTGTTTTTAGGTGTTGTCTCAATTATTCCACATGTGTGCGGTATGGGGTGAACCCCTTTCTCAGACTGCACAGTCATTTATGCCAGAGCTGCTGTATGGAGTAAACCGAAGTTTAGTAAAGGTATTTGGGCAGTGAACTTGTTTCATCTCTTTAGTCCCTGCGTACATAAGACTAGCTACTATGGGTGTGTTATTATTCAAACAGAAGTTATTGGACTTGACTGGATTTGAATAGCCGTGATTTCACTTTATGTTTACATCCGATTGGACCTGATCATCTTTACTTTGACCTAAAACTTATTGTTGTAATAGAGAGGACGCACCCTATTCTTGTGCCTTGATTGGTTTTAGTTCCTAGTTGGTGCCTAATATCTTCATCCTAAATTATCCGCATACTCATGTGATGGATTGAAGTCTTCGAATTATTTAGAATTTGGATGGTACGTCAAGAACAAAAGCCAAAGCGTCTGATGAATTGGTTTGGTGCTTCGCTGTAAACTTGTAATGCTTTGAGTGTTTATGTCATGAACAGGCTCGAGATCTGTTGAAGTCTCTTTTGATTATAGGGGCTTCAGTTGGATTTGTTTTAGGGGCTGTTGCAACATCTGTTCCATTTTTGGCTCCTCAGCTCTTCACCCCTGATCCTGCAGTAATATCAGCGGTCAGTTCCATTTTCCTCTATTAAATTCCAGGATTGCTAATGCTTATTGAACTTGCAATGCATGTAGATTTGTCTATGGAAAACCATGTACCTCCTCTGTCCTTTATTATTAGATCTCTGTGTAATAATTATCCTTCACTCTTCAAACATATTTTTTCCTTTATCTCCGCCATACTGTTACCACTTCTTTTTGGAATTTGTGGTGAAGTGTCATTTAACAGCCCATTTGGTAGCCAATATTAGTAATAAATTTTGTATGTAAATTTTCTAGTCCCATGTCAATCCTATGGTAATGAAGTTTCATTTTCAAAGACAGGCTTGCTCACAAAAATTCGCCAATCAATATCACGTCTAAGGTGGTAATGGGTGGTAATGAATATTTTTGAATAAAATTCTACTTTTGCGGATTAATAACTAGAACATTGCGACGGGACTCTCTTTTCAAACTAACCTACTAATTATTACCAATACTACTATCTATTAAGGTCTTCTTTAATGGGCCGTAAATATGAAAACGTGCATTGGAAAGTGGCCTATTAACTTGGGATGGCTCAAAATGGACACGTGATTTTTTAGAGATGGAGGGGGTACATCCGTACATTATCTTGATAAAGTTGATTCTTCGGACTGGATATTTTTATTTGTTTTACTCCTGTGAAATAATCACAATTGTCTATGACTGCAGATGCACAAAGTGTGGGTTCCATTCTTTCTTTCTTTATGTGTGACCCCTTGTATACTCAGCTGTGAAGGAACATTGCTGGTAAGAGCTGCTTCAACTACGATTTTTTCCTTGTTGAAATTTTAATTCATCTTGTAAAACATCGTCAACATATGAATGGACCGCACTTGTGAACTATGCTTAAAATTTTGGGTCCTCTAAGCTGTGTGGGAATGGTTTTTTGACATGTAGGCTGGAAGAGATCTCAAATTCATCAGTTCGTCAATGAGCGGATGCTTTGTCTTGGGCGCCCTTGTATTGCTGGTATCACTTAGCTGAAATTCTTGAATTTAATTCTATCAGCTACTTGCTGATATTCAGTAAAATTCTTGTGTTTTTACTTCTTTTTCCATCCATTCACTTTTTGGCAAACAGTAGCTGTTTCCCTCAAGAAAAATTGACTCATAAATTTACTCTGTTCTATGACAGCTTGTGAGAAGTCAAGGATTAGGTTTGGTAGGCTGTTGGACTGCTCTTGTTGGATTTCAATGGGTAACTTTTGTCATTCAAATTTTCAACATGCCTTTGTGAAACATTTATAACATCACAAATACTTGTATACAAATACACAGGTGTATTGTATACAACAGCCCAGATTATGGCTTCAGAAAGTTGACTTTATGTGATTAAGACTGTTGTATACTTATACCTGATGTGCACATGGCGAATCGGAGTAACATTGCCTGACCGCATTCCTTGCTACGTTTAATATCCAGGCACGATTCTTTCTCGCTCTACAACGACTTCTTTCTCCAAGGGGGGTACTATTTTCAGAGGACCTTCAGCGTTTCAGATTGGCTGAGCTAAAAGCAGCTTAGATGGCGGATCGAACCTCCAATTTCAAGGTGCTCGGGATATGTTTTTAACCGCAGTGTCCAGAAGTCGTGTTCGCCATTTTCTGAAGCCTAAATGAGGCTTATAAGATTTACACCCTACTTGGTAACACGGTGCAGTTATACAGCAAGTGATAGTAGATTTAGTTGTATACTAGTTTTGTAAAAATTCTTCAACCCCTTCGATTCTGTCTCTGGTGCAAGTTGGCTGCTCATTTTATGCTTCAAGACTGTAAAATTGTTGTTACTACTAAATCCAATACCAAAAACATTGTTAAGCATCTGAAAATTTTACCTGTTAAACATTGTTAAACATTGTTGTTACACTTCAGTTAATTAGTATTTCTATGTGAAAGTCAAATTGTAAATGTTTTCCTTTGATGTCCTCAATTTTTCTCTCTTATAAAATTGAGATTCTTGCGGTTTCTATTAAACTAAAATGAAAGTGTTACTTCCTTGATTAATGAGCTATTTTCCTAACACATTTGGTAGAGTCTAAAGACCCCCTAATAGGGCCTCCTTCAGGAAAACTACTACAATAGGGACAATAATAGTTTGCGAAACATCAAACTCAAGCTAAGCCACACAATTTTATTTTTTGACTTTAATTGTTGATAAACAACCACACTTGTCAAAACCAATTGTGAGAATCAGGTTTCTTTGCTGAGACACTGAAGAAATATACCTAATACAACAAGGCATATTTTAACTAATGAAATGGTGCCACAACCTAATCTCAGCCCAGATTTGTCCTAATTCTGTTCCTCTCTGTTCTGAAGGGCCATATAGTGTGCTTAATGCTTTGTTACAATGATTTTATATTTTCATTATTTTATAAATTATGGCAAAATCGTGATTTCATTCTTTTGACTGACAAAACTTTGTGATTAGTATATTAACTCAGTGCTTGACCATATAGCTTTGGTAAGGTATATTTTGGATATCTTTATGTTAACTTTTTCCAACAACCCAATCAAGTAGCTAGCTGCCTAGGAAAGGATTGATACTCTAACTGTCATCAAAATCTATACAATAAAGTTTCATATCATATCATGAACATTTTTCTATGGTAGCACGGTCCGTGGTCCATTAAGAAGAGATGAGGAACCCTTCACAAAGGAGGGATTTATATAGAGACGATTAATTGGAGAACGATTTTTTAGCAAACATGTGAGGAGGGGGTGTTTTGGTAAATCTACTTGGTGTAAGCCCTACACTTTTCCTTATTCTTTATTTGATGATAATCCTTCTTATAGGAAATCCAGACTATATGGAGAACTGTTTTCTACCGAACATGTGGAGATAGAGTGTTTAGATAAATCCACTTAGTGTGAGCCCCACACTAATTTTTCCTCTTTGTTTGGTGGAGAACAAGTTCATAGGTTCCCAAATTTTGGTATCTCCATTGGAGAAATGTTTCTTTGTTTCACCATTGACTTAATCGTATCAAAATGACTTACAAAATCCGTGAACCAAATGTTCATGGCTTCTTGTGCTTGACTAAAATCACCCAAAATAAAGCAACTAATAGTATCAATTATCAAGTGTTAAAATCATCCAAAACTTGAAGATTGTAGTATCAAGTGTTGAAAGAATCAATTCAACAGAAAAGAAAAGAAAATAAACAAAAAAAATCTCCTACAAAAGAATCTGTTCATTAAGCTGCAACAGCTTTGAAAATCCAATATTGAATCACTTCTTTGTTGATAAGTCTTTAACTTTTGTTGCCAATGCACTTCTGATAACATATCCATCAATAGAAATCTCCTCTATTTTAGAGCTATTTCTTTGTATAATCCCATGATCATGAACTATATAATCCTCTACTTGATCACATAACCCTGAATAATCCTCTCTTAAGAGCAAGGCATTATGAAGTATAGCACAAGCACCAACATATGCAACCATATTCCTAAATTCCTCCTCAATTGGCTTGTTCAATATACCCCAATTCTTCAAACTAGCAATTGTTTTAAGCATCGAAATTCGCGTTAATCCGAGAGCAGCATTAAATTTCTCCTCATTTGATCCTGGTTTTGGATCATCAAATGGGATCATTAACCAAGGAAGTAAAGGGTAGTCATTATTAACACCTACCAAATATTGAGGTATAGCAACTTCTCCAATGAAAATAGGGGGTGAATTCAACAAATTACCACATTGTTTATCCTTGTACAAACTTGTTGATTTTAATACCCTTGTGTTGCTCTTATCACCATGGAATCCAGCAACAATGCTCATGATTCGACACGACGAATCGACAACGACTTGGGCTGCTATGCTCTCTTCTTTATCACTTGTTCTTTTCACCTTAAACCTTGTACAACCAATCACTCCACAGCAGTTAGGTAACCCTGTTATGTACTCAAATTTATTAGCTACTGAGTCTAACTCGCCCGTGTTGGGAAACCCAACCCAAAATCTAAAATTTGTACACAACACCCTGCAAAGTTGCTTAGAGCAGAACTTGGCAACTCGGTCAGTGACTCGGAACCGTTGAGCGATCTCAGAGTAGTCTGACCCGGTGGACAACCTGTACAGCCCGATACCAAGCCGCGACTCAGCTGAGAGATTAAGAGGCGAACCCGCCGGGTCACGGCACTCGAGCAACGGCTCAAGCAATCCACATAGCCACTCGAAGGTGGAAGGTGCCATCTTGAAGACGAGTCGGAACGAGTCAGGGTTCTTGCCGGGAACCGAGTCAACTCGGGCGACTCGAGCGAGTTTGGAGTACCCAGAGAGGGATTCCTGATCACAATCGGAATCGGAGACGCGGGTACGCCTCCGTTTACGGATGCGAGAGAGGGAAGCAGCGATTTCAGACGAAGCGAGGAAGTGGTGAAGGAGGGAGAAGAGGGTGTGGAATTCAGAGGAATGGGAATGGGAGGGAATGGGAGAGGAAGAAGGGTAAAGGAGGAGAATGAGAAGAATGAGTTGAGAAACTAGAGAGGAAAGAAGAGCTGCTAATTGTCGGGAATCCATTTGGTAGTCAGCGCTTTCTCTAACTCCCTTTCCGTTTGTTTGTATCTGACTTGTGTCAGAAATCTGAAGTCTGAAGTCTGAAGTCTGAACCAGAATCTGATATACTCCTCAGGTTAAGGTAAAGGGAATAGAAAGTTACAAGTGGAGCCTACAAAACATAAGAGTTTGGCTAATCAGCTTTTCTGGGCCTGATTCTAGTACACTCCTGATTTGTGGGCCATTCATGTGTCTCAATCCAAGTTACGCTAATTACAAGGCGAAACAACGATCTATGTGAGCCATTTAATGAGCCTGTACTACCCGAGAAAGATATGAAAAATCTTCACTTTAAAATGGTTTTAGAATTTTAGATGTTGAACTTAAACTTTTAAATAATTCTAAACCGCTTGATTTTCATATCACGTGAACTTTTTTAGACGAAAAGAGCAAAGTTGCCAACCCCTAGCATCATAACAATCTTCGTTTTCTATAATGAAGTTAGATAATGAGGTTGGTGTAATGTCTAATAAGTGAAGTCCTAGAAATCTATCTAAGCTATAGGTGTGCTGTCTCTTTCAAGGGATAGCTTGAAAACAAATTTTGAAGGAATGTGAACCCTCTAAATTACCCCTTCTTTGCAAGATAGTTATCATCGTAATGTTTTAGTTAGATAAAGGTAGCAAACTATAATGTGGGTTTATTGCTATGACTACATAACTTTCCTATAAGGCTATAATAGGTATGTACTGGTTGAGCTTAAAAATGATTTCACTTCTTATCTTATAAAATTATTCATTACAAAGGGTATTCAAAAATTTTACAGAATGGGTACTCAATTAGGAAATACATGAATCTACACTACGATAAAATGATGCTATTCTTTGAAGCTCCGATATCTAACAGCTAAGCTATGAGGCAAACTTCTCGGATCTTCGACTTTCATACTGACCTCGTCCTGGCCGTCTCGAAAATTGTTCTCTATTCTGCGTTTTTTTTAATACATAAAAGCATTTATTAGATTCTACAATGTAAAAGAAATTGCACAGTCACATACATCAGATGCACCATTAAATTTACCATGAAAGCGGCCTGAGCCTTCTCTCTCTTACGAGCAAATAGTTTACGAGCCTGTTCTTTCTTCTTCTCGGCCTCTAACTTTGTAATGCTTGGGCGATAGAATATGACTGTTCGGCCAATCTGGCCAACAACAGCAGATCCAGTAGCAAGTTCTAGATGCCTAACAACATCTTCCAGCTCGCCCGGGCAAGTTCTGTGTATCTTAAGCTGTTGTAACATTCAAACGACGACAAAGCTCAGCATGAAATACAGATATACATGACACAATATATATCTCCTCTTATTCAACCAGAAGAAAGATATGTTTCTGAGACAGCAGTTATTCATTCTGCCATGAAAGAATAACAAGAGACAACAATCATAGTTATAACAACATTCTAAAAGTGGGTGAAAAAGCAAAAAGGATCTTGCAGAGTGAATTCAACACCTAATGACGAGCTACAGTTTTAACCATAAAGACTATCAAAGATTCTAGGCTACTTGCACCAATATACTATATGTCTCGTGTATTGAAACAAGCAAAAACACTGCCTCAGTTCTCCAAATTATGTTTCATCATTTTTATTTTCATCAAAATCAACAAACACATCTTTGACCATTAATACTTTATGTATTAATAAACAATACTGTACAAAGTTGAATTTGAGAGTACACGAGACAAATCTAACCAGTTCCACATGACTATGTTTAGTCTTTATATCAGTGAGAATATGCGGTCAAATATTATACATTTAACTTTGAGAAAAGCAAATGAGCAATCATTTGGGGCACATAGGAAGTAATCTCCTATGTTATGCAGTCACAACTCACAAGAATGAATGTCCGATAAAAATACATATCCAATGTCATAGTTCCACAAACTCCATATCTAGAGTTGCAGCTTCTCGAGAACTGAGTCTACAGTTGCAGATTTGCTAGAGCCAAAGGGGATACTATAAAGCCATAAGTGAACTTGACTGAGAACTGAGAACTGAGAGCGGAGCAAAGGCAGCATGTTTAACTGTGCAAGCAACACACAATTTTCAACAACAGTTTTCTAAATGGAAAAGAAAAACCACATGAACGAGAATCAAGCATCATCCCATGAAATCAACAAGCCTTGAACTGTGCAACCCCTGAGTTGGCCAATCTCACAAACTACATACAATCTAAAATGGATGAAGAACCCAAATTTTCAACTTCCACCTCAATCGTATAGGCAAGGGACCATAATAGCCTAATGATTCATCATACACCAGAACAGAAATACCTTTCTTCTAGTAAAAAGAAACTGGAAAACCATATGAACAGACTTGGAATGACGGTAGTATCTCATTTTATAAAGCTACGATGACAAACAATTTTATAGATTTATCAGGGAAAAAGAGAATGGTTATTCCTACGACAAGGAATTTGGTTTCTCGAGTAGGTAGTAGTGCAAGATTACCACTGAGATATGTAAAGAATAGTAGAAATCAAACCCCAAGGCTTGAAGAAGTTCCACATTTACCTTGTAAATGGGACTGATACTCCCTCTTAGAGCCAAAATTTACTCCTAACTGGGGGTACTTCCATGGGGAAGCACTTGTACTAGTTTGTATTGTTATCATGATATGATACTATTTACAAATCTTAGTAACTGATCACCTCTCTACGTTTCTCCACCGAAGTCCTAAAATCCCTCCCCACCTTCCACCTCTCTTATATTTTACCTTCCTAATTCTTACCTCTTATTCCAACCATCCTATTAAAATCTCAACCACATTGTCAAGGTTTTCGAGCTTACAGCAACCTCGATAAACTATCGCATTGCTCATGGAACTCATTTGGATCACATCCGCGATTTAAAACCATGATTACATGCCTAGTTTAAGCTCTTAAACCATTAAAGTTAAATCTACTCCATATAGAAGTAAACTTGAGAATCCCATTGTTCTTCCAAGAATGAGAAAGCAATCCCAACCAAATTTCTCATATTTTTTCTTTTTATCATCTGGAGCCTCAAACAAACCCCAATCACAAAATCCAAACTTAAACTATTTCCGCCAAATCCAATGCTAAACCCTAAACTCTAAACCCCTAAAAACTCAATTTGTAATTTCTATTATCAAATGCTAGAATAAAACCTTTAAACTGTCACACATTTCCAAAACAATCACACAATAATTAAAAACAAAAATTCACAATATCAATTATCCATAACAAACAATAATAAAAAAACACAGAACAAGAGAGAGAGTGAGTGATAGCTCAGTCATTTAGAGCATCCCTCTCGATTGCAAGACATCTAATCTCGGGATTGATTCGCCTTCGTGACTCCTTATCTACCCAACAAAACAAAACATAGAACAAGACACAAAGTAGAGTAAAAAAAAAACTTAACCTTCAAAAGTTCATTTTTCTCGAGAGTCTCAGACAAAGCAAAGACAACAT
Source organism: Patellifolia procumbens (assembly GCA_947645195.1). Taxonomy (NCBI): domain Eukaryota; kingdom Viridiplantae; phylum Streptophyta; class Magnoliopsida; order Caryophyllales; family Amaranthaceae; genus Patellifolia; species Patellifolia procumbens. Next base: position 191,689 of record CANSGD010000300.1, read on the forward strand.
TATCAGTAACACCAGATTTCCCAACTTGTTGAGATTTGAGCTTATCTCCCAAACTATTCGCATATGAACAAAGATCCTTCCTTTCCTTAACACTCAATTTGGGTAATTCCAATTCTCTGCCTTTAATTTCAGGGATTTTAGTAACTGGGTTTTCTTCATTTTCTTCAAATTCAGGGGTTTTAGTAACTGGGTTTTCTTCAATTTCCTCAGAATTGTTGTCAAAGGTAAGGTTTTTATTATCTTCAAGTGTGCAAAAGAGGGGTAAAGAGGAAAAAGAAAATAATGGGTTTGTTTTAGATTTTAAGATACAAAATGAGAGTTTGGGGCGGTGGAGAAAGGTGGTTTTAACGGTGGTTGAGAGGCAAAGAGGGCGGAATATATGGCGGTGGAGGAGAATTTGCGCCACTGTTGCGGTGGTCGCCATAATTTTTTTTGGGGAAATTTTTATCCGAAATGTCTGAGTTTTGGAGATTATATCATTTCTTGTTTGTAATAAAATTTGTTATTATTATTATTATTATTAGTTTGTGATGATAACAACAAAGGGCGTTTGGTCTAGTGGTATGATTCTCGCTTCGGGTGCGAGAGGTCCCGAGTTCGATTCCCGGAACGCCCCTACTTTTTTTATTTTGTAAATTTTCTTGAAATTTATATGATCAACAAACAAGACAACTTGTTTAAGTCCTTTTTCTGCAAAAAAAAACAGAATCTTACTTCTATTTGTCATCATATAAGAGTATAGGTAAAATACTACTCCCTCCGTTCTATTTTAGTTGCAACCCTTTCTTAAAATGGAATTTTTCAAAGGTTGCAACCTTTCTTATTCTTTCCTTCTTTAGTATAAAAAAAATCCTACAATATTACTATTTTACCCTTACTTAACGTACTTAATAAAATCTAATAATCTCATTACATACTAATTAAAATTTACACATTACTTAATTACTCCCACCAAAGATCACCCAACACCACAACCAACCACATTAAATTTTTTGAAACCAACTCAATTGAACCCCTCAAACCCTTCATTTCTTCGTCACTTTCCAAATTCTTCTCCCTGTTCATCCCATTTGTTCATCTTCTTCCACTGAAACCCTAGATCTGCCTCTCCATTTTCTTCGCTTTTCTCTCCATTTTTTCGTAAATCTCATTCTCGTCCACTCCTGTTGCTTCTGTTCCTTCTCTTCCTCCTCATTTTCTCACAAAACCCCCCAAATGAGTCCCAACAAAATGTATTGTTCAGATGTAACCCATTTGGAAGATGACTTCTTCGAGACTGAAGATGATTTCGAATCTGAAACTACATAGAAAGCTTTAAGAATGATTCTCTTTCGCCAAAAAGGATTTACATAAATGGAACTGACAAAAAACTTCTGAAACCATATGCCCTAAATGCTTTAGGAAGGGTTGTTCAAGATTGTGACGATGATATGCAAAAGATGAGGGTTGCTCGATCGTTAGCGTTTCCTGTTCCGCGTAATCCAGAAAAAAGGGTAAAGAGAAGGTTGTTGTGAAGTAAGAGGTTGTTGGAGAGGACCCACGGTGCACTAAATCTCGAAAAGAGAAGGAGAAGTTTGTTGTTAAAAATAGGTTGTTCAAGAGGAGTTTAAGAGGAACAGATCCTAGAAGAAAAGAGTAAGTTTTGCGTCCCCCCTTCATCCTACAACCCCTCATCGTCCTATTGTGTGTGCACTTCCATCACAAGAACCACATAGTGGTTCAAAGAACAAATTAAAGGGGAAGTTGGAGGATCTGTCCATTTTTAGGGGGAAGGAAAGAGGAAGATCGAAAGAAAAAGGGGGGAAAAGGGGAAAGGACAGGAGAAGAAAGAAGAAAAAAAGGGGAAAGGAAAGGAGAAGGTGAAGAAGGAAATGCATGTTGATGGGTACTTCATGGTAGATGGTCTTATACCTAGTAGGGAGCTATATGTTTGTTGTGGATGAATTCAACAACTTGAGGCTATTTAAACTTGTGGAGGATTATGATGATGGGCTTGAGCCTGGACCATATATTCCAATGAGTCCCTGCACTAGTTCAGAGCTTAATCCGGATGATCATTGCTTCCTTTTAATGAGAAATAATTCTTCTTGTTGAGGTTTTGTATTCTATAAACTCCCCTATTTCTTTTTGTGCAAGTTGTATGCTAATGAGTCCATGTTCCTATCTGTTCTTATTGTTTACATCATGTTCTTCTTGCCTCTTGTTTATGTTGTGATCATTTCTTAAATTGAATCCCTTCAAGAATGTTCATACATGATGTTGTTGTTGGTTGGTTGCCTTAATAATACTATTGGTATTATCATGATGCTGCTGGATACTTTTGTTGGTTGGTTGGCTTACTAATACTACTGGTGTTATCATCTATGAGCTGGATGTTTTTGTTGGTTGGTTGTTCATACATCATGTAACTGCTGCCCTGCTGGTGCTGCTGCCTGAAAGGCTATTTATGTTCACTTTTGTATGCTTTTAGTTGGTTGGCTTAATACTATGATCATGTAACTGCTGGATTATATATGTTGGTAGGTTGTTCATACATGATGTTGTGACTTTTAAGGATGATTATGTTGGATCTCATTGAGTCCCTTTTTTCAAGAGGATTTGGCTAATGATGTAAAGCATGCAACACCTAGTATAACTGATAGGCAGCACCACGCTTGTTTTCATGATGCTGCATGTGATTATGCGTCCCCTTTATGTTTTCACCTAAGCACGCAAATGATGAAGGGACTCAACTAGTAACTCTAAGAAGTAAAGGGTAATATAGCTCCATACTTGGTTAAATAATCAGTATGTTGAGAAAACTAACCATACTTCTAATTTGAGGTAAAATCAATTCCCTGATGGATGCAAAGAAGTCAAATTATGTTATGATAGCTTAGCACTGCCACTTTTATCTAGTATGCCACAAAGTTCATCTAATAATAAAAGCAAAGAAAATGAAACCAAAAAAATTCTTTCACTTTATATTCAGCTTTCAATGCTTATAAACATGACTGCTTAACCTTGCCCTTTTCCCAACTACTAAAAATGTCTACTGCTTACAATTTCAAAAAAGGATGAACTTTTAATCTCTTAATCTAGGTTTGTTTAGAAGTCTTGCCATTCAAAAAAACTACATCTTAAATTTCTTTCACAAAGTGTTTATATACCCAAAAAAATATTTTGAACTCCTTTGTAGCAGTCTTCAAAACCTCACTGTTCTTCTCCATCTATGAACTTCAAAAGCTTCACCCACATCAATAAATCTTCCATTCAAATATTTCACTACCTCATCCATTAGTGTTTGATCAACAAGGACACTTTCTAGTAATAACCCAACCATTCTAACCTCCTTTTACCATGGTGAGGGATCTTGTAGTTGTTCCCTCCTTTGACTTCTACAATCATCAACATCACATATTGTAGCTGCAACCATGTATACTTTAACACTTCATGATAAAAAAATCATAAGCATCTTGCACTTTGGTCACCAGGTCTTCTAGGTTCTTAGGAAGTGCCTTGTACCGTAATGCTTGTATAGCTGCAAAAAAAACTAAATCTAAAACATTAAGATTTGGACTTTGAGCTGGTTCACATATTAGTTGAATATTGAAACCACTTCTAGTGGCAGCGACAATGAAAGCTAGATCATTAGGCTGTATATGGGGTCTTGCATTATCTTGTTGGTTGTAAATATCCTTTGATACCCCTGTTGGCAAACATCTCATGATAGATGGTATGACTTGATTGATAATCATTTCCCTGATGACTTCTTTGGCGACACTTTCTATTGCGTTTGTTTCAAGAGTGTCTGCCTCTTTGTTTTTACTTCTATTCTAAGCTGCAACCCTCTTCACAAAAGGGAAAATGCCAAATTTTCCATCACGTAGCATGTCCCCATTTTAAACTTTCATAGGCCATGATATGGCTGCCAAAAATATTGCTTTCATCTTGAACCTCTTTGATTGTTGACACCTATATGGATCTAGCTCATCTGAGAGTAAATAGAACCTCCTCATGTCTAGATTTAGATAAACCATTTTCATCTATGTGTATATATATAATGTTATGCATATCAACAAATCTAGCAGGCTCATTTATGGTTTGTGGTTCAATGTGTTTCAATATCCAAAGCATCCTATCTATCTTGTGTTTATATGTTAGTAAAGAGTGGTTGGTACTTGTATGAGTCCTCAATCTGCCTTTCTTAACCAGTTTCCAAACTGTGGACTGAGAACATTTCAATGCTCCTGCAACTGATCTAAGTGTTGTCCTCTTATGTAAAGGCACTGACCTGAAGCCAATCCTCTTGAAATTGAATGGGTTTTGTACTAACTCTTCCTTTTTGTTTAGGCCTCACATCTATAACATTGCCTAAACTTCTTTTTTTGTGCATCTTTCCATATTCTACCGCCCGGGTCTAACTAATCCGAGTGCCGTCAGTAAGTGGGAGAGACTTTTCCTTCGGAACCGAGATTATATACTGCTGCAGAAGCGGAATCGAAGGGCTTGGTCCTGGAGGAATAATATCAACCACTTCACGTCCATCCATCGGAATAGCCGGTCGGGCACTCATACAATATAAATTCCATATTTAGATGTAATTTGTCTCTTTGCACCCCTTGATATCTTCCCATTAGCCTCAGTTAATAAGAGTTCATCAACTATTTGTCTTTTAGTCTCCAAAATTAATTCCACTTTCTTACTGACCCGATTAACATGTTGTTGTTGGTGTTCATATGCTTGCTGCCCTAGTTGTTGTTGTTGTTGTTGTTCATCTTGTTGTTCCTGCTCATGTTGCTCTTGTTCTTTTCGTTCTTGTTGATGCACCATATTGATGTGGTTGCTCCATTCTTTGTAGTCATCCATTCAAGACCAAGCTCATCATCATCCTCATGAAGTTTTGCTGCTATAGAAGAAGTTTTTTGAAGGAACAATAGTGGTTGCCTTTGTTTTTTTGGTTGGTTTTATGAGATGTAATTAATTAGTGAACAATTAAATTAAAGCGCATGTGTGTGTAGTGATTGAACAAAGTATTTAGCTACCTAGTCTTTGCACATTGTCTGTTTTTTTCTTTTTGGAAACACTCTATTTTCATTGACGCTATTTATAGAAGAGAGAGTATGTATATGTTGGTGAAAAGGTTGCAGGAAATGAACTTGGTCATTTTGGAGGGAAACCAAATTTTTTGGTTGCTGATCTGTTGGGGGAGAAAGTCCACCAAATTTTGGTGGCAAATTATGTGGGGCAGCTTCAATTCCCCCAAAATGCCGCCACTTTTAAGTGGTCCCCATATATTCTCTCTCCTTCTTTTTACTCATATAATATATTCATTGGTCCCCACTCCCCTTAATTATATACCCAAAGATTCACCTAATACTACATTAGAAATTTTGCATTGCTTTTTGTTATTTTTAGGAAGGTTGTAACTAAAAGAGAATGGAGGTAGTATTATAATTAATCAGTTACCATTTTCCATGTTTGTTTTAGTAAAGAAAAAATAATACATTCGTTTTTTAAAGTTTTTATCATATCGACTTTTGATACTATTCATATCCCTCACTTTGACCAGTTAGTTCATGTCAGATTCGTTCATCATGTACTTTTCATATATTTTTAATAAATTTTACGTGTACGTATTAAGACTTTCATGAAGTCGTGTGTGCGGTTTGCCGCACGATTAACAAACCGTGTGGCGTGCATACAATGACTAATTTAGGGGGGATTGCAACTATTTTAGGGGTGTTACCAAGTGTCTTGGGGTTATTGACTAATTAGGGGAGTTATTAACTGTTTTAGGGGTTACTAACTCTTTGTAGAGGGGTTACTGATTTTTTGGATGTGGGTTATTGACTATTTTGGGGAGGGGGTAATTTACTATTACGGAGAGGGCTTACCGACTGTTTTATGTGGTTTTGGAGAGTGAAAGAATAATGTATATGTTACTAAATAGTCTCGCCACTCCATTAGTTAATGGCGTGGCCTGCTTCATATAAGAATTTGTATAAGGCCTTTGCGTACAACTAAAAAGGCGAGAAAGTAATAATCAGATGTTAAATTTATTCATGAAGTCTTGTGTGTGGTTTGCGCACGATTAGCAAACTATGTGACTCGCACATATGACTATTTTAGGGGGTTTACCAAGTGTTTTTACCAGTTATGACTATTTAACGGGTTAGAGGGGTTACCGACTGTTTGGGGGTTACAAACTGTTTAAGGGTTACTCACTTTTTGGACGGGGGTTACTATTATTATGGGGGAAGGGTTACTGACTATTAAGAGGAAGGGTTACCGACTCATTACTAAATAGTCCCGCTACATTATTAATTAATATTGTTGCCAGCCGCATATAAGAAAATTTATGTGACGTAATATAATTAAAGGGGCTACTTAAGCAGTTAAGCTCCTTTATGAACAAGCATTGTTTCCTCAAAGTGAACTACAAACACATATAGACTTTCTAATAAGTTAGCCTCCTATATACTAGCTTTATATGCACGCGATGCGTGCCTCGTACAAAAAAATTAATATTTAAAAATTTGAGAGAAACAACATCGTAATAATTCAAGTGAAGTGTATACATATTTTTCGTACTTTTAAAAATAATCGTTAAGTTTTAGATATTTTGTTTTTTTAAAGGGTGGAATTGTAATCTGAAAAGAGTTTAAATAATAAAACACTTCAAATACATAAAAAGGAGTAATAAATAGTAGAGAGTAGATTAGCAATAGTGATTTATAGAAAAACGCCAAAAAAAAAACATAAAAAACTTTACAAAAGATTAATGGACGATGTAATTAGCATCATCACCCATGTGTAAAAATTATACATCATCCATATTTCTCTGCCACTTTCTCACTCATCCTAAAATAATTTATCATGTTTAATGATCAATTTGATCAAATGCACCCCCACTTATAATATTGAGGGTTTAATGATGTAGAGATTGAAATGACATTTTGGGTATATATATATATATATATATATGAATATATGAGTATAACTAATATTGAATAAATGTATGTTTTTATATTCTTTGATTATCAAATTAGTCATTTAGCCCAATATATGGTGTTTCGGGTACAAGAAACACAGTAGAAAATTATAGTTCGGGGGCGAAATCCAACTAGGGTAGTAACCAGTAACAAGTCCAAGGTCTTCGAGTTTTCGGTACCTGCAAAACCGAGCACCGTGAACTACCCCGGGGATGTTCCCGGGATCGGCTCTCCGATGCTTAAGTCAGATTTGATCTCAGAAGGTCAGAGAGTAGTATAAGTAAATGCTTTGGGATGTGTGTCAAAACGTACCTGAATGATCAGATGAAAGTACTATTTATAGGTAGTACTGGGGTGACGTCATCTGGTGAAGATGGTGACGTCATGAAAGCCTTTTTGTTAGTGGGCCTGACTGAAGGCCTGTACTTTCTGGCCTGAAGGATCCTTAGGGGTAAAATGGTAATTTTGCCCCCTAAGGGTATTTTAGTCATTTCACCGGTTAGGTGGGCCATGACTGGAAGAGGCCCAAACATATGGTGTTTGTAAAATGGCGGAAAATGACACAAAAAAACTAATGTGGAAGCAGTGGAAAAAGCAATGAATTGATGCTTTTACAAGAACTGAACTTTAGCGGCATTTAATTGTCCCTATACCAACATATTAGATAAATCCCGCTAATGCCTAAATCTGTTGTAGTGAATCTGATACCATGTGAGTTAATGTAAATCTCCTTAATTGAAGTTATTTCATTAAATGAATATATAGAGGTTTTCAACCTAAAGAGGATAATTACCAACCGTAATTATCTGATGATCATATCTACAATATAACAAAATATATACCAAGTGAATATTGGCATATTCACTAACAATACTAAGTAGAAATGCGAATGCTAAGTGTAACATACGAGTAGAAATACTCTCTAAACTTAGAATAATCAGTAGTAGCTTATATGATTGTCATGAGCATCTAATGATACGTTTACAACTTAAATAGGTTTCAAATCAGGTTGTTTGGACTGCTGTAACAGCTTCCTAAAATTCCTGCAGGTTGTTGTAACAACTTCCTAAAATATAGGTAGGTTATTGTTGTAACAACTTCCTTTAATCAAAGGATCTGTTATCACCTTCTGTTCAACTTGTTTTGACTTAGTCTCCCACTATATTAGGCACGCGGGGAGTATGCTGACTTAATCCTCTAAGTGATTTTGACTTGGTCTTCATAACAAACTCTCCTATATCTTAGGCTATTGTTGAGTCATACATTGACCTGTTCTAAGCTGGTGACCGCTAGCTGGTTGACGCTAGCTGGTATACGCTAGCTGGTAGCGAGTAACCTTTAGTTGGAAGCTTATATCCAGTAGCTAGTAGTAGCTAGCTAGAAGCTAATACTCGGAATCTGGTATTTAGTAGCTGGAACCTGTGAACATGAAACCTGCGAACATGCAGAACTGGTTTCGAAGAGGAAGATGACACAGATGAAGGGGGAAATGAAGAGTTTAGAGGGAAAAATAAAGGAGCTAACTAATGTGGGGCCTACATGTTAACGGAGTTAGACAACTTCTGTCAAAATGTGGGAGTTTATAAAGGTTTCGTAAATTTAAGGTGGTAATTTATAAAAAACAAACATAAAGGTGAGAGTTTACAAATAATGGAAAACTTAAGGTGGTTCTGTGCAAATTTTCCTAATTTTATAATTTTTACAAATACATAATTAGAGATATAAACGGTCAAAGTTTTACATTGACATGCTTGGAAAGTACATGTGTAACAATCTTTGAGAAACGGAGGGAGTACTCATTATTTTAACATTATTTATTATCATTATATATTCTTATAACTCATTATATATAGATCAAAAACGATGGAAAAAGCGAGATTCGTGGATAGCGTCAAATTATAAAATTTAACAATTTTGTGAATTGGAGTTAGTACCATATACATTAATTTTTTTTTGGATATGAATCAATCATGTACCAGTTTAATGTGCACCGTCGAATTTAAAACCCTGGTTCCGCCACAGATAACAAATGATCAAATTTGTTTGGAAAATATAGTGGAAGCTATTATGGGCTTTTCCGTTATATGTGATAACTAAAACTTTTGATGTTGTTAATGTAAATGAGAAATAATTGGAAATGGTCTACTTTTTTTATATTAATGCTAAAGACTTAGATTACATGCATACATCTAACTCATATTTATAGTAGTTGGATGTCGGTGGACAACTATTTCTTAGCTAACTCTAGAATGCTCTAGGCTTATTAGATTAGTTACAATACATATTTCTAATTCTAGGTAATTTCACTAACTTATAACTTAGGTAGGTTATTCTAGTTTCTAGATTTATCTAGGATATTCACTTAGATTTTTCCTAGGCTTTATCTATTTTACATTGATATTTTTACATGACATGTCCTAGTAATTTCTAGATAATTTTATTACATGATATTTCTACTTGATACAAGATTTTTCTAGATTACTTATTTCTCATATGCTCTTAATTTCGGGAGACCATGCACCGTACATCCGGGTGCACCGTGCGCATGGTGCACCCGGTGGCATTATGGTAATTTTCGCCAACTTCAGCAAAACAGCTCTAATACTATTTCCTTCCATTTTACATCACTAAATGGAAGCTACCTCAGTGGTTGGGCCTCTATACTCTCTCCGCGTTAGAGGTCGTGGGTTCGAATCCAACCTCTACCATTCTTTGTTGTTTTTTTTCCTCCTTCATCTCATTTTTTATTAATCTTCTTTTTATTCCTATTTTTTTTAAAAGAAATATATCTATATATATATATTAAAAAGCGTAAGCACTCGTTGCAATCCGCCACGTGTCACTCTCCCTTCTTTATTTAAAAGTTATATTGCTCATTTGAAAGTTAAGATGCTCATTTAGTTATTTTTCAAGTTCAAGTATAATCTATTTGCTCATTCGAAAACAATATTGCTCATTTACTTGTTTTATAACAGATTACTCTATTTGGTTTTTTTTAACACATTAGAAAATATATTTTCTCATTTTAAGATATATTTCTCATTTGAAATATATAATGCTCATTTTAGTAATATATTCGTCAATGTGACACAGTATATACATGTTTACTAATCAATAAAGAATTATATAATTGCTCATTTAAAAGATAAATTACTCATTTATCTATTTTCCACGTACCAGTGTTAAGCTACTACAAATTAGAAAATAATATTGTTTATTTTCGTCTTTTTTCTGACTATTTATTTTTTATTTTTAGACATTAGAAATAGGCATTTAATTTGCTCATTTAAGATACATCGCTCATTCGAACTATGTATTGTTCATTCTAGTGATATATTGGAAGCTTAAAAATTAAAGTGAATTTAAAATAATTATATATTCTACACCGTAAAATAAGACAATGTTTGCTCATTATAAGGATGTTTTACTCATTTAAATTATTTTTTGCTCCATTAATATTCAGTGGTATTTTTAATAATTTCATTAAATGAGCAATATTCTAAGAGTTTTTTGCTCATTTAAGGACTTTTTTGCACTAAGTAACATATTTACTCATTTCAAAGCTATATTTCTTATTTCATTAATTTTTCAATGGGTATCTTATTGTTTGTTTAGTTTTCTCCACATTGAAAAAAGAATTGGAAAAAGTTATAGAGTGGAAAAGAAAAGAAGAATATAATAAGAAAAATTTAAGTCATAGTAACAGCTCATTTTGTGAATGAGCAAATTTATTACCTCACTCAAGATCAAAATATTTACTGATCTTCCTGTGTAAAAAAGATTGCTCGTTTGATCAAATGAGTAAAATAAAACTGCTCATTCGATCAAATGAGTAAACTAAAACTGCTCATTTGATCAAATGAGTAAAATAAAACTGCTCATTTGATCAAATGAGTAAAATGAAACTGCTCATTTGATCAAATGAGTAAAATAAAACGATTCATTTTGTAAATGAGCAGATTTATTATATATTGCACGCTCAATTACTTTTATTATCTTCTATTACTCTACTTAGTCTTTATTTTAACATATTAGAAAATATTTATTTGCTTATTTTAAGATACATTTCTCATTAGAAATATGTATTTCTCATTCTAATGGTATACATATACTCATGTTTACTTATTGATAAATAATAATATGCTCATTTGAAAGTTATATTGCTTATTTACGTGCTTTTACATTCTAGTACCCATATATTTACGCATTTTAAAGCTATATTTCTCATCATTTCATTAATTTATTGAACCCAGTATGCATAAAACCTTAGGTTTAATAATATAATGGTTTATTTCAAAGCTACATTACTCGTTTAATTAATTTACATGTCATATGGTGCGTGCTTTTTTTGTTACTCATCTTATCATTTACATTTGGTTTGTACTCATTACGTTATTTAGTAATCAACAAATGAGCAATTTTATGTTTGCTTATCATAAGGACATTTTACTCATTTGATTTTTTATTGCTCATTTCATAAATACTCAGTGGTATTGTTAATAATTTCATTAAATGAGCAAAATTCTCAGAGTTTTTTGCTCATTTAAGTACCTTTTTGTATTAAGTAACATACTTACTCATTTCAAATCTATATTATTCATTTCATTATTTTTCAATGGGTGTCTCATTGTTTGTCTTATTTTTATTTCTCCACATTCAAATAAAAAAAAGGAAAAGTTAGAGAGTGGAAAAGAAAATAAGAATATAATAATATGGAATACTTTTTGAATGATGATATAATAAGAAAAAAATAAGACACTGTTTGCTCATTATAAGGACGTTTTACTCATTTAAATTATCTTTGCTAATTTTACAAATATTCAGAGGTATTGTTAATAACTTCATTAAATGAACAAAATTCTAAGAGTTTTTTTTACTTATTTAAGGATCTTTTTTCATTAAGTAACATAATAAGAAAAAAGTAAGACAAATGAAAATTAGACAATGAAAAAGAAAAAAAAGAATAAATTAAGAAAAAGAAAGACAAATGAAAGTTAGAGAATGGAAAAGAAATGAAGAATATAATAAATAAATAAAAAAGACAAATGAAAGTTAGAGAATGGAAAAAAAGAAGAATATAATAAATAAATAAAAAAGACAAATGAAAGTTAGAGAATGAAAAAGAAGAAGAATATAATTAATAAATAAATAAGACAAATGCAAGTTGGAGAATGAAAAAGAAAAGAAGAATATAATAAAAAATAAAAAAAGACAATTGGTAGAAATTGGGAGTCGATTTAACAACTGTTATCTGTCTCCGGGTGCACCATGCGCACGGTGCACCCGAGTGCATGATAATAGTTGTATAATTTTGGGCATTCAAAATTCCTGTGAATTTGCTTTTTGTCGTCTTGTTTGGTTGATTTGAAAAGGTAGAAATGAGAGAATTGATAATTCATGAAATTTTCATATTTCCACAATACATGAGAATTTTATTACCCTCCCTCCCCTTGGTCGTTTACAATTCACGGGATTTGTAAATTCCCACATGACAACCAAACAAAATTTTACAATATCTAAAAAATTCTATAAATGAAGTAATTTCATAAGAAATCCTAATTTCGACAGTAAATGAATTTTCAAGTGAAAAATAAACAAGCCAAATAGTAGGGGAATGAACCAAAAATGACGGAAGCAAGATTTGAACCCTTGCAACAGAGGATCTCAGACTACTCCAAAACCAACGAGCTATCACTGCGCTCAATGACACCATATGCACACACGAAGGGCCTGTTCTCCCTAGCTTATTTTCAGTTTAGTTCAGTTCAGCTCCAATCAGTTCAGTTCAGTTCTTTTGTAACCATTTTGTTAAATATTATTATTATGTTTGTCTAATTTATTTTACTAATTACTCTTATTATTATTTATATATCATTGTTATTAAGTATTATTATTATATCTATATATTATTTTTTTATTATAGCTTTACTCATTATTATTACTATTATTATTATTCATTATTAATTATTATTACTTATCATTATACTTCCTCCGTTTTTATTTAGTTGATACGTTTTGACTTTTGACACTATTCACATAATCTACTTTGACTATCTTTTGTGATTTATACGCAAGAGAAAATATAGTCATGTGGGGTCTTGTTAGATTCGTCTCATTATATATTTTCAAAATATCATATTTTATAATTTTTACTCATCAATTTTCCAAGATAAAAGTGATTGAAATCACGCGTTGGTAGTGATAAAAGAAACAGGTCAACTAATAAAAAACAGAGGAAGTAATTTTTATTTAATATTCATATTATTATTGTTTAAATATTATTTATATATTTATTAAATTAAATTCATTTTAATTCAATTTAATTCAATTCAATTCAATTCAATTCAATTCAGTTCAGTTCAGTTCAGTTCAGTTCAGTTCAGTTCCGTTCCGTTCAGTTCAGTTCAGCTCCAATTAGTTCAGTTCAGTTCAGTTCAGTTCAATTCAGCTCCAATCATTTCAGTTCAGTTTACTTTAGTTCAGTTCAGTTCAGTTTACATTAGTTCAGTTCAGTTCAGCTAAATTATGCCGAAGAGAACATGCCTAAATCTTAACATTTGATTCTTCTATACGTATATTTGTTGAATTTTTTCCAAATCCACCATGGTTTCAACAGAACCCATAATGGATCCGCCCATGCTTATAAGAATTACTCATAATTTCAACGAAAAATGTGCTCCTATGTTTCATTATACTAATAAAATGCATAATTTTCTCCATCCCCCCTCTATTAAAAATTAAACTCGTCCCCTAAACTTTTCTGTAACACCGTGATTTTAATAATTTCGAACAACATGTACGACTACTAAGATTGAAACAAAATTACATCATACTCCTAAAAAGGATATTATAATGTTTACACGATATTATCACCGTATTCCTAAAAATAGAAATATTAGGAGAAGGTAAAACATGCTAATTTCATAATAAAATGTATGATAACAACAGTGATAACTTATAGTATATTCATAAACCTTACTCTTGGCCTTCCCCATCTCCTATACCTGAAAAAAAAACATTTAACAAAAGTTAACCCAAAAGGGTCCAGTACATTTTCAATATCACGTCACAACAATTTGTCAAAAAATTTGAAAATAATATCATAACGTTTCAATTAATTTATCAAGTTTATTTCGAGTTCTGGTTAGGCAAGAGAAATGTCTCCGGCTTAAAGCCCACCTCAGTTTTCCCTGGTCATAATATTTCCTTTTCCCTTTCTTCATTTACGGGCTTTTAACCCCTCCTGACAAATTTGTGTGCACACCTCCTCATTGACGTACGTCACTCCGAATAATATACAAGTATCCTTTCTCTGCTATATACCTTTCATCTTACTTAAGCATAATAACAACTTTGTATAACATTATTATTATCACATATTGTAGATATATCATAACATAGTAATACTATAAGCTTTAATATTATCCCGTTATTAACAAATAGCAATGTATAAACCATTATAACAAATTACTTTGCAAACTCATTCCCCCCCCCCCAAAGATTATCTAAGAATATTAGTATAACACATGCTAACAAAAGAACATTAACAAGGGATATTCAAGAATGTACCTTTTATCAATATTGGTAAGTGACTTAATAGATACTAAGACTTAGATTATACTCGTGCCTCTCTTGTTTTTATGTTTGGTCATTTCTTTGATTTGGAATAAATGGATCAACTATTTATACTTCAATTTTGACGGCTACCTACTTAATATATATCTATACAATATATCATATGATCAATCATATGCATGTTTGCCAGAGTTACACACATATCCCCCTACAACCTAATAAGATTAAGTATACAATACAAAGTTGACCAATAAGTCTCATTAGATAAACTTGTTGCCTTTTCCTTTACACACCTATTGCCATGCAAGACATATCATTGATTTGTCCAATATTAACTTACCACATGCATGCAATAGTGACAAAATAGAATTTTGGTTCTCTAATTGACTAACACATGTCTTTACTCTGGTAACAGGTCAAAAGTCATTCTGTTTATTTGATCTCCGGTAAAAATCACATTTACAAAATCAATTAAATGAGTAGTAATTGTCTAGCCCTAAATAAGATGATTAGTAAAGATTTCAAAAACTGTAAAAACAAAGGTGATAGAATTTACCATTTTAAAGATATGAGTACTTTGAATTTGTTAAACATTCAACTAGATATTTTTATGAACCTATAAGATAGTAATGATAATTTTATTAATCCTTACCTAATACACTATGGTATCTTCACTTGTAACAAAAAGATAATACATATCCATATATTTTGTCCCACATTAATGTATAAAGCCAAGGAAACATACAACACCTAAAGAGACCATATAAGTACCAAAATCATACATATAAGAATATAAGACTTATATTTCATAATTTTGTAATTATTTTTATTATTCGGATTATTTTTAAGTTATACATATATTCCCGGTTATTACACTTTGTGTCCCTCACGTTTGAATTTTGGATATCACTCACCCTATGTCGGCGCGATGTGTTGTATGCATAGTTGTTAGAATCCTGATTCGGATCGTAGAATCGTAAGATTCTACGATTCAACTATAGTCATCCGATTCTATCTACGATTCTATACGAATCTAGTAATTACTTATACCTTACGAGGACTTCAGAATTATAGATCAAACTAAATCATGTCAACAAAGGTATTAATCAATATATATTGTCATTTATTGCCTGTTTATAGTGTAAACATCTATTTTCTTTAATTATTTTCTTTTTTACTCATAATATATATGAGCATGTTATAATGAAAGTTGACTATAATATCTTAACTATGCATGTTTGTAGAATTGTACGATTCTACGATCCGATCTTACGATTCGATTCTAAGAGCCCTTTCCGATTCAAAGTAGAATCCCGATTCTAATAACATTGGTTGCATGAAACAATCTTGTTTCTTAGGCTCCGTTTAGTAGAGTGAGATACAATTTCTTGGAAAACTATTTTCCTCCATTTTTTGTTTTACATTGTTTGGTTGGCAGAAGAGTATAAAACCATTTTCCCTATAATAAAATTGCTCTCCCAATAATGGAAAACCATTTCCCCTTCAAATAAAAGGAAAACTCTTTTCCTTACCTCCCTTTTACACTACCTCCCGCTACCTCCTTACTTTCCCTTTTATTTTCTTTTTTTCATGATATTTCTTACATGGTACCAAACAATGAAAAACAAATCTTAAAATTGTGTTTTCCATTGAAATTATTTTCCCTGAAAATCATCTTACATTGAAAATGTTCTACGCCCAATCAAATGGAGCCTTAATGTCTTACTATAAACAAAAGAATAATGCTTATTAGCAAACGTATTTGTTCACAAATCACAGTTGAATTTAGGAAAAATATATTCATTACCAATCTTGATCAATCTTCTTTATTTTGTTATTGTCTAGATTTCTGTTGAGTTGAAAGTCAATGTACACCTTTAAATCTTTTCGTTAGAATGCATGTAAAATGACTTGTTACAAATAACTCGATACAAAGGAAGTATGTATATCAGAGTGGGTGAATACCATGTAAATTTATAAAATGTTACGGATATACTGTAGAAAAAATTTAGCCAAAGCACCTAGTATAATCAAAAGCTAGTAGTAGTTTTGCTCTAAGCTATAACAATTCATTTTTGGCCTTTACTTTTACCCCTTTTGCCTCACTTCACTACATCAATTCTTTTCTTTTCTTTTTTGGTGAAAAAGGAGCATCATAAAATTAATTCAAGTTGGCCAAAGGTCCCATACAAGTCCTGAAAAGAGAGCTACATTCTTCTACATAGACTTTCATACAATAAGTAGGGGGATAAAGTCTCCAAGTTTGCTTCCATATTACAGATTAAAAGTTTCTTAGCTAGTACATCTGCTAATTGGTTCTTCCCTCCACTAGTCGAGTGGAACAACATTTCTTCAAAGGACTCCTGAAGCACCCTGCATTGATGGATAGTGTTAGCATACAAATCATTGGAGTGAGAGTGGTTATTTAGAAGCTCCAAGGCCTTGGAACAATCCGAAAAAATCTGCACTTTCTTTAGGTTTTGCCTTTGTCCTAGAGGTAATGCCACCCAATAGCGTGAATTTCCGCATTTAAGGCATTCCAACAATAAGTCTTCTTCGGGATTCCCATATGCCAATGGCCATCACCTGTACGTAACACACCTGCAATATAAGTGAACTCCTCTATCCCATGGAAGGAGGCATCAACATGAATATAAATAGATTTGGGTTAAAGTTAAAACCACTTGCTACTCCAGACATGTTAGGTGTTTTGGCAATACGGTCATTGAATGCATAGAATTCCCAAGAAAGGTAGACACTTTTCCTAATAATATCTTGAGGACTTTCAAAGTTTGCCCCCCATACACATACTTGTTTCTATTGTTCCAAATTTGATGAGCCACGACAGGGCAGAAAGTGGACCAAGGAACACCATTAGAATTGTAGTTGGACTTAAGATTCAAGGTTAACCATTTCATAAGATTCTCCCTCTTAAATTAGGAGTACGAAGAGCAGCCTAAACGGCCTTAGAGAAAGGACAATCTCTTATGGCGTGGATGGAATCCTCGTAAGGATGGTGGCATGATGGACAATACGCGTCCCTAGTGAGGGTTCTAGTGTAAAGGAGGGATTTATGTGGTAAACGATACCACCACATGAGCCACAAGAAGAGTTTGAACTTGGATGGTACCTTACATTTCCAAAAACATCTAAAGGTCGGGTTTACGCCTCTATGCTCGACAATTTTCTTATAGGCAAGCGTTAGAGAGAACTTGTCGTTGATCATGAAGTTTAAATTAGGGAGGTCACACCTAGAGGTGCAAGGTGGGTCAAGAGCCTGGTTTTGATAAGAATCGTTTCTTGCATTGGGTATGAAAGGTTAAAAACATTACATTGGTTGTTAACGAGACAACTATCCAAGGTTACACTAAGGTCAAGTTTGTTAGGTGGGCCGTGAAGGAGGAAATTGAAAGGGTCAATGCCTAGCCAATTGTCTTTCTAAACCGAAATACTAAACCCATTTCTTAAGATCCAAGTGTGGTTAGAGTCCAAGGTTGGCCAACCTCTACCTCTGTCTCTCCAAATATGAGAACCTTTTTTGAAGCTCACAACACCATTATTTCTCACGTACTTAGACTTGATACAAAGTTTCGCTAGGTTATGGTCTCCCTGACACATATTCCACCCCAACTTAACCATTGAGGCTAAGTTCAAATCCTCCATACTCCTAATCCCCAAACCACTACTCTCTTTCGGTAGGAAGATGTTGTTTTTTGAGATTAGGTGAATTTTCTGTTTATCACCATTACTACCCCATAGGAAATTATTGCAAAGCTTAGCAATGTCCTCCGAAATTTTCTTTGGGAAAAAGAGTGTTTGCATATAGTAGGTTGGAATAGTGTTGAGGGTAGAGGAGATGAGGCACAGTCTTCCAGCTCTAGATAGGAAGTTTGAGTTCCAGCTGGCTAGTCTTTGTTTAACTTTATTAATAAGGAAACTAAGATCATTACCCCTAGGTCTTTTGTGGGAGAGAGGAAGGCCAAGATAAGAACCTAGGTTTTCCGACTTACTGATATTCATAGTCTATTGTAGGAGAACCTGGTTTTCCTCACTAGTGTTGGGGGGAGAAAACAAGCTTACTTTTAGCATCATTAATTTTCTGAGCAGTCGGGCTACAAAAGAGATCAAGGATATCTCTCATTTTTTAAAGTCGTGTTCTCATCCACCCTACTAAAAGGATAATAGCATTCGCAAAGAGCAGGTGGGAGATAGGGATTCTGTCCCTACCAACCCAAAAGGGGGTCCAATCCCTACTTTCACAAGCATGGTTGATCATATGGGTTAGTGTTTGGAGGCAGAGGTTGAAAATGTAGGGGGACATCAGATCACCTTTTCTTAGCCCCCTAGAGTGAGTGAAAGGCTCCACTTTCCTCCCATTAACCAGGATGGTCGAGGACGCACTGCAGTTGCAATTCATGATTTTAGGTCAATGAGGAAAGAGTCGATGTTATGGAAGGCCAAGCAGTCCCTAATGAAGCTCCATTCCATACAGTTATACGCTTTTTCTAGATTGACCTTTAGGGAAAACCATCCCCACTTACCTCTTTTCTTAATGGAGAATTTCCGTTGCAACAACGATATTCACATCCGGCCCTCTACCCTTAATGAAGTTGTTTTGATTTAGGTCAATTTTTTGGGTAAGGCTAGGCATAAGTCTGTTAATAATGATTTTAGTGACAAATTTATACATGGTATTGCAGAGGCTAATGGGTCTGAATTAGGTCACTACATCTGAGTTATTAACCTTGGAAATGAGGCAGACTAAAGCTTGATTGAGGTCCTTTGGGATTTTCCCTTCCCTAAACCACTTCTTAATGTTGAGGCAAATGTTAGGGCCCAAAATATCCCAAGTCTTTTGGAAGAAACCAAGTTGAAAACCATCTGGCCCATGGGCTTTTAGCGGCTTCATAGCAAAAAGGGCTTCACAAATTTCCTTATCAGAGGGGACAACTCTAAGTGGTGGGTCCACTAATGGCTGAATATGAGTACGCTGACAACGGTCATGCTCCGTAGACTAGAGAGAAGCGAAGTAGGAAGTGATGTGGGTCCTGAGCTCTCTTTGGTCTATAATGGTGGAACCTACATTGTTCCTAAGGCAATTAATGCGATTTTTCCTTCTTTTAAACAACACACTTCTATGGAATAATGTAGTGTTTCTATCACCTAGGGTGGCCCAGTCAAGACGACTTTTAGTAAGCCAAAGTTGCTCTTCTTGGTCAAGGATATTTAACAGTTTCAGTTAGAGTTCGTGTTCAAGGATGTAGTGGAAACTAGAGTGCTGATGAAGTTGAAGATAAGCTTGAGTGCCTTTTAACCTAGCAAGAGTTCTATTCTTTTTATCATATACGTTACCAAAAACTTAAAGGTTCCACTCGGTGAGGTGGAATTTGAGATTTGAAAGTTTGTCTTATATGTTATCCCCATTGATCCCCAAAACCATAGCCACTTTAGGAAGGAAGGTCGAGTCACTGAACCACATAGGTTCGCAACGAAACAGTTTTTCCCCATAGGTGTTCAAATTAGCTTCAAGGTTCAGCAAATGGGGCAATGGCCAGAGGTGATTTTTGGGAGATGCCATAAGTTGGCATTGGGAAAACGGGAAAACCACTCCGTATTACCAAAAAATCTATCAAGTCTTTCGTAAATAGGGTTAACCCTTCTATTATTACACCAGGTGAACCTTGGACCATTGAACCCTAAGTCAAGTAAGTTGTAAAAGTCTAAAGTTTCAGCAAATAAATTGCTCCGTGAATGGATGATAGGACGACCACCCATTTTATCATTATGCTAAAAATTTCATTGAAGTCACCAATAACTAACCATGTAAGGTTCATTGCATTTTTAATATCACATAAGTTTGCCCAAAGACATTTTCTTTCCATAAACCTAGTGCTAGCATAAACTGCCATAATGAAAAATGGGGTAGAATTATTTACCTCAACCAAGCCATCAACACCTTGAGGATTCTCAAAAATGGAATTGAAGGTGACCCTTGCACTATTCCATAGCGTGAGAATGCCTCCCACTAAGCCGACGGGATCCACAAGATGCCAAGAGTCAAAAGGAAGATCACGAACAATGGCTCGGAAGTTAGCTCTACTAACCCAAGTCACAGCTAAAATGACCCTATCAGGATGATGGTTTGCCAACAACAACCTCAAATTATTCTTGAAAGTGGGGTGTGCAATCCCACGAGTGTTACAGAACAGAATGGCCATATTAAATGGGAGGTTTGGTTTTTCCATTAGAGCTTTTAGGCTCTCTGACTCTTCGGTTCCCGCGGAGTAACTTCTTGTTTTGTTACGGGGCAAATCCAAGTGTCTCTTTGGGGCTTGAACCGGGTCGCGTGGAGACAAGGGTTTCTTTTTCCGTTTCCCTCGGCCCACTTCAGTTGCACCGTCATCTGTTTCATCATCAGTACAAAGTTGATAAAGAAAATTGTGTTTGAGTTAGCTGTTACTTGCATGGTGATCGGCATGAACCGCAACATCATTTGGTGTTTCCATCGTGGTATAAAAGGGGATGGGTCTATCCACGATCCCAAGCTTGTCAGTATCATCTTCTCCTCTGTTTCGGCTCCTCCCTTTCTCCTGAGAAGCCATTGGAGGAAGATATGCAGCACTTGAGGAAGGTTTCTTGATGCTTGAAGTTGGGGAAGGTGTGCCGGTATAATATCTCTGTTTAAGAACATGGTTAGGTTCTTCTCGGTCGGGTATGTCGTTTCCAGGTTCAAGATGAGGTTTTTCCTTGTTTTGAACGGTAATTCGTCCACCTGGACTCCTTGGTGAAGAAGGAAGATCACCTCTTTCTGGTTGACTTGTGGTCGGAGAGGTTGAGGGGAGAAGGAACATTTTGTTTTTCAGATTTTTTTGCTTGGGGTTTGCCACTGCGAGGTATCGTGTTAATGTTTTGTGAGTCTGGTTTTTTCTAAGAGGTGGTGTTCAAATTTTTAGGGTAGAGCTGGGTTGAGTGTTAGTTTGGTTAACGGAAGTGTAGGGTGTAGGTTTAGTGCCACGTTTCAACAGGGGGTGGGTTTTAGAATTTTTTAATGTAAAGTCATCATTGCACTTTTCTAATGTATCAGTGTTTGTTGTATTACACTATCACTGCAACCTCATTAGCAAACAAATGCATGCCTGTGTAAAAATCATCATGCCACTAAGGTTTTCTATGCACTTTAGGTGAGTGCCTTAATTACTGATTAGTGTGACCAAAAACAGATTGATTAAATGCATTGGCATCATTAGTTTCTTCTTCATTATCTTATGGGGTTATTATAGGGACAACTACTTTATCATTTACATTAATTTAATTCATCAATTGCATGATTATTTACTCCACTAAGAGGAGTATTTTTCTCACCGGTAGTTTTAAACACAATAATGAAAGGAAAAATGTGCTCGTTAAATATAACATTTATGCTTACAAATACTCCATTAGTTACCAAATTTATCAATTTATACCCTCTTTGATTTGGAGGATATCATATAAATGCACATGGAACTCCCTTTGCCTTGAACTTATCACTTCTTCTACCAGGATTTAATGCAATTTTCAAGCACCCAAACACTTTGAAATAAGAATAATCAGGCGAAGTAAGGGTTTTGCTATATATAAACCTTAGGGCTATGCAAAGAACATCAATTTCCTATCATGAATTTTCACCCAATTGCATTTATTAACTCAATAAAACAAACTTTGTTTCGAAATACCACTAACACTATATCAATGGCATGCACATTCCCTGACTTCATTCTCCACTTCTCCATTCATCCACCTTATTTACTGCAACTTTTTTATTTTATTTTTTCACATTCATTAAAGTTAACAAATCAAAACGTTTGATCATTGATAGATGAATAGTCAAAATTTAGAGAATACATTCATCTCAGTTACAAACCACAAAGATCTCAATTACGAAACAAAACGAAGTGAATTACAAACTACAAAGACCAATCCAATCTAGTGTGCTAGTAGAGAATACTACTTGCTACAAACTGATACTTTATATATTTGGTACCACCTTGCAACTTGAGCCAGTGCGTCGGCGAGGTGGTTTCCCTCTCTTGGAACCCAATTGATAGTGGTTTTCGAAGGGAAGTTTGTTTGGAGTTGTTTCCAAACTATCTCACATGGTACCCTCATCCTCTCGTTCTCAATGTCAAACCCTAATGCAAGTGTGGAAAAGGACCCACCACACCATCGTTATCAATACAGATAGTGTGGGAGCCCCCGACTTTTGGTTTGAGAATACATCCATCTCAGTTACAAACCGCAAAGATCTCAATTAAAAACCACAACGATCTCAATTACAAATCAAAACAAAATCAATTACAAACTACAAAGACCAATCCAATCCAGAGTGCTAGTAGAGAAGACTACTTGCTACAAACTGATACTTTATCTATTTGGTACCACCTTGAGACTTAAGCCAATGAGTCGGCGAGTATGTTTTTCTCTCTTGAAACCCACTTGACAGTGGTTTTCAAAAGGAAGTTCGTTTGTAGCTGCTTCCAAACTATCTCACATGATACCCTCATTCTCTCGTTCTCAATGTCCAACCCCAAGGCAAGTGTGGAAAGTGATCCCACCACACCATCGTCATCAATACAGATAGTGTGGGAGACCCCGACATTTGGTTTCATTAAGTATAAAACCCCTCCACTCCAGTTGAGTGGGGTCAGTCTCACCTTGGATCCCTGGTCCAGAATCTTACCTCTCCATTTTTTCGTCACCCAAGCAACAACACCACCCGAGCCTCCCTTGAGATCCGCACTGACGTCCAGATGGGTAACGTTACCCTCGTTCGTGGAATCTGGACGATCCCAAGGAGTCTTGTTCAAAGGTGTCTTCACATTTTTGGAGAGATTTTAGATTTGATTTCAAATCAAGTTTATTTCGATTAAATTTGGATTTGATTTCGGTTTGGCTAAATTTAATTTCGGGTATAAATTTTGAGTAAATTTCTTGTGAGTTATGAAGATATTGGGTCAATTTTGAATCGAGTTAGTTTTTTAATCTAAATAGATTATTTTATCACGTATACATTTTTATTCAAATTATCGAAATCATATATTCTAAGAAATTCAGCCCCTAAATATAAAAAATTCAAGATCTGCCACTAATGGTGATGCTTGGCTAGAATGGAGGTTTTGATGGCTGCATTTGATGGTTTATCATTCATGGTGTTCGGGGTGGCTGATCCGGTGATTTCAGGTGCTAAAAAGGTTGATTTGGTGGTTTAAGTGGTTGGAGATAGGTGAGAGTTGCAAATTATGATGTTTTGGTGGCTCTTGGTGGTTTCGACAGTAGAGTTGTGACTCATCTCTACCCGAGGCTTGACAAGAAAGGAGGCTCGGGTGGCGTAGCTTGGGTGACCAGAGATTCGCATGGTGAGATCTTGACTAGGGATCCAAGTGGATTCCTGGTGCGACTGACCCCACTCAATTGGAGTGAAGTGGTTCCATTGGGTAAATCTCAATGAAACCAAAAGTTAGTGTCAGCCACACTATTTGTAATGAAAATTATGGTGTGATGCTGTCGTGCAGCGCCGATTAATCGGCTGGGTATAAAATTAAAAAAGAGAGCATAAAGGTACTAGTTGCAATCGTTTGGAACCAACTTCAAGTGAACTTTCTTTCTGAAACCATTGTCAAGTGGGTTTCCAAGAGATGGAAACCATCTAGCCAATTCATTGATTCAATATGCAAGGTCCTATCATTTGGATAAAGTATCAATTTTTATAATTGATTTTATGTTGTGATTGCTCAGTGATGTTAAAAGTAATGCTTAATGCTCCTCATATTTAATCAATGTTTCCGCATATACTTGAACTTGATATAATCTTCAAGTTTAGTCTTGATATAATTTACAATATTTGGTTTATCGGAGAAATGTTATTACCCTTATGCATAATTTATGCATAAGTTTAGGCTGATTGTATGCATAAGAACTACTCCATCTGTTTTTTAAAACAAGGGCATTTTGCCCTTTAATGTTTTTTTTAAAGATTTTTTTGTCAAAAACCAGCTTTTATAATACACATTGTAGGTTTAACTACCTTATTTTTATTTTTTATTTTACTTTAACTACCTCTTATAATTAAAAACATTAGGTTTCACTATCAAAACCGCTTTCAGGCCAATTTTTTATGACGATTTTACCCTTTAATAGTTTTCAGTCATGTGCTTCATTTTCCACCAATTTCCATGCGATTTTCTCATTCAATCCAATCCTAACTCATCAATTTGGAGAAATTTGAAGATTCTTTTCAATTAATCATTTAATTGGGCATTAATTCGTGAATGAAGTGTCCAAATCTTCAGACATTTTATTGCAAACCCTATAGTCCGTATTCCGGCGACCACATTGGGCAGCCAAAATTCAGCTGGCAAAGGGTAACCACCATCAATCATCACAGATTTCGCCAGCGATTAATGTTGAAATTAGAGGTTCGACTGCTACCTGCTTTCCCTTATCTTGGCAAGAGGTTCACTTGTCACCCATTGTTTCTATTATCCTTATCGTTCCTTTACATGTGAACATGGGGACGACTATATTTTTGCTGAAAAATTCATGATTTTTGCCTAAACCTAAACATGCCTAAAATCATTAGCAAAGCCTTTTTTGGCCCATATTTAAACTTTATCGAGTTTATTGGATCATATCAGGCTACACTTAAATTCACTTTTAACACATTAACAATTTTCTTCTTACCATATAGAAAAAAATAAAGGGAAATTCTATATGGTACCATTTTACTTTTGGCTTTTCTATTTGTACCACATATTATTCAAGGATTATATATGGTACCCCTGTAGTTAGGACGAATTATTTAAAGGAAAAATTAGCTCAAACAGTCCGAACTATGGCCGGTCTTCCACAAACAGTCCCAACTTTTGATAATCCATGAACGGTCCCAACTATGCACCTACCTGGTGACCGGCTACTTCAGATAAACTTGGGTCATGTGCTGATCACGTGACTCCCTTTTCCATTTTTTATTTTTATTTTTTCATTTTTCTTTTATTTTCTGATTTTTTAAAACTCTTTTATGATTTTTTCCTTTTCTTTTATTTTATGATTTTTCTAGAAATCTTTAACAGTTTTAATTTTTAAAATTAAGATAAAATACCATTATACACCTCTTTAATTATTTATTAACTACTTTAATCTCTTATTAGCTTAGTTTTTTTATTATTAATTACAATTTTTTATTTAAACAAAAAAAAACCAAAAACCCACTAACTATCATCATCATACATTTCATCAAAATTACCCCGAGACCACCTTCATCATCATCAGTCCATCATCATCATCAAACCCACCATCATCAGTTCATCATCATCATCAAACCCACCATCATCAGTTCATCATCATCATCGAACCCACCAAACCCACCATCATCATCAGCCATCATCTTCATCAAGAAACCCCATTCACCACCGGCGATTTCGGGTATGGGGTGGGGGTTTAATGGTGGTTTCGGGGCCGTGGTGGGGGTTAATGGTGGTTTCGGGGGTGGGGATTGGGGTTTCGTTGATGATTTTGAGGGTGGGAGTTGGGGTTTTCGTAGGTGGGGGGTTTCAACGTTGGGGGTTGGTTGGGGTTTTGTGGGTGGCCTGAGGGTTGTTCGGGGTTGAAGATGATGATTGAAGATGGTGGAAGGTGATGTGTTAATGGAGGAGGGAGGAATTGGTAAGTTTATGATGGTGGTTGAAGATGATGGAGAGAAAAAAGACAGTGGTGAATAGTGATGAAAAATACGGTGGTTGTGGATGGTGATGACAATTCAGTGGTTGTGGGTGGTGGGGTGGTTGGAAGGCCGTTGGGTGGTCGGGGTGGGGAGGGGGTGACAGCTGCTTGGGGGTGGGGCCATAAGGGTGAGGGTTTCTGTGGGGGTGGGGCCATGGGGGTCGGGGTTGGGGAGGGGGTCATGGTGGTAATGAAACTGGTGATGAAGGAAGGGAAAAAAATTAAAAATCAAAATCAGTAGCAAAATGGAAAATGAAAAGGAAAAAAGAAAGAAAAAAAATCATTTAAAAGTCACGTGCTAGTCACGTGACATCAAGTTACCTGTTATACCAGATAAACTAGTAACTCAGACCGTTTTTGGAAGATCGGCTTGCTCACCAAGGAAATTACCAGGTAAAAGTTTTGGGGGCATTTTGTCTCTAAAGAACCAATTTTGAGGTCGAAATTTGTAAAAAAAATAACCAGAAATGCCTTAATCTGCACACCATGAAAATAACAAGTCTTCCTCGCACGTAAAAGGAGGGCAAATTTCGGGCAATTTTTTTGGTGGACAAACCAAACCTTTAACCCTAATTAACCTCCAACTAACGTTTTGTTTAACGGAATGGTAACTTAGATTATTTATTTGTCCAAACTATAGTGGTGCCATGTAGAACCCTTGAATAATTTGTGGTACTAAATAGATAAGTCAAAAATACAATAATACTATATAGAATATCCCAAAAATAAAAATAAAAGTTCCTATCTACCAAAATGTCTGTGCAATAATTGTAGTCCTTCACGTCATCTCGTGTTACCAACTTTTTTCAATAGCATTTAGACACACTATTCTCATATATTAACAAAAAAATGACCGATGTAAAGTTTAAAATTCCTAAGCTCAAGTATAGGAAAGAGAGATGTAACCATCACTTCGCTATAATACACTACTATTACTTATTTCAACAAGATTAATGAAATTATATGTATCTTCAATGACAACGAAGAGTTAAATTACAATCTTTTAAAATAAATATTACAAATAGAGAAGGTATTGTGTCAGACGCGTCTGACCATAATATTTGGTCAGATGACTTCATTTTTAGTTGGATGTATTTTGATTTTAGTTGTTCAGTGGATAAGTTTAGTTGGACCGTACCTTCTATTCTTTCAGTTGCACCTTCTATTCATTCAGTTGGTGTATTTTGATTTTAGTTGTTCAGTTGGACCTTCTATTCATTCAGTTTGTGTATTTTGATTCTAGTTATTCAGTTGGACCTTCTATTCATTCAGTTGGAACTAACTGAAAGAATAAAGTAATCAACTGAAAGAATAAAGTGACCAACTGAAAAGAAAAAAAGAACCAACTGAAAGAAAAAAGGAACTAACTGAAAGAATAAAAAAATCAACTGAAAGAATAAAGTAAACAACTGAAAGGATTAATACATCAAATAAAACAAGCACATGTATAAATGAAAGAAACAAACAACTGACTGACCACCACGCACAGACCACCACGGTGCACCACCACCACGCACAGACCATCTCCCCTACACACATACCACCACAGCGCACCACCACCCGCGCCAAAAATCGCCGACCGCCACCCTTGCTCGCCGAAAACCGGCGCCTGCTGCCGCCAACAACAGCCACTGCTCACTCCCCCTTTCGTGCCTCCCTATTAAAGAGGAAGGAAGAATGTCTCATACATTGGTCTAGTGTTTTAAGAATCAGTAACTTGGCGTCAAACCATTCATTCCTCTTCAATTGCTACTTCTTCCATTTCTGATTTCAATCCAACTTCAGAGATTTGAATGAGAGAGAGAGGGAAGTATTGGGCTCCGTCTGACAATAAGTATTGATCAGACGGTCTGACCCAATACTTTCACTTACAAATAACATACTTTTTACTATCTTCTTTTTACTAATTTCTATATAAGAAAAAATTAATTACTTGTTTAATTACTAAATCGATTATGGACAAAAAAAACCAGAACAACCCCAAACGAACGAACCAATAACCATGACATGAGTTGGAAAATGCGGTAGATTACAAACAATACGAAGAGTCGAAGACTGACATTGAATGAGAATTTGACGTTGGATTTGATGCATTATGGTCTTTATGATCTTATCCGACGTGACAAATTCCACTTTGCATAACTTGTTGATTTAGAGGATGTCGTTGAGTAGCACTTACTATCTACTCCCTCCGTTTCCATTTGTTGTTCCCATTTGGAATCTTGTTACTATTCACAATCAGAGGGAATCTTGTTACTATTCACAATCAGATGGAATCTTCTAAATTATTCAATATATATAAGAAAAAATATAGTCATGTGGGGTCTTGTTTGATTCGTCTCAATGAGCACATTATTATTATTCAATCGTTGTAATTTTTACTAATATGCAATTGATGATAATGATGGCCAAAGAAGTGCTTTGACAAACATGCAAAGTCAAAGCGGGAACAACAATAGGGAACGGAGGGAATACTATGTACTAATTTCAATATTATCATGGTCTAATGAACAAAGTTTTGATAAGGATGAGGAAACTAGCATCATCACCCTCATGGCCTCATGGATGGTATATTAATGTGGCAAATTTCGATGATGTATTGAGAAATTAGGAAGATTTTCTATTGGTTTAATTGTATAGACTGACTATTTAAATTTTAGGGAAATTCTACATGGTGACCCTTTGTTTTGTAAAAGCCTATACGGTGGAAAGAAAAAAATTCTATTCTCTAAAGTGACCTGCTAGTATGGTTTATATCACCAGGTGTCCTTATGAAATTACAAGGTGCACTTGTTTTTGAGAATTAAACGTTTAATTTGAATCTTCTTTACTTTTCGACTTCTGGATCACAGATTGAGCAATTAGTTGAAAGCTCCACCTTCCATTAATGGCAACAACTTATTTCCTGTATTCCAACAACTTTGTCCTTCACTTATCCCTTGCTTGCTTCATCTCCATCTCATTCCCACTGAAACTCTCAATCCTTCCATGAAGATGAAGATAACCCTCCATTTGTTACTCAAATTCAGTTAGACAATGTGCAGGCACGGTTTCTGCAAGCTCGACGACGTTGTCTCTCTCTCTCTTCCATCAAATGACCCATATGAATCCTGTCTCCTCTTGGCAATTTCATTATAATTTTGTCTTCCATGGTCAAGGACTCAAGGTTTATACCTCAGGGAGTCTTATAATTTTTCAACTACGTTTTCTCTGATCGTTATGCCCAATTGCAATTGTTAAACTTTATTCTGTGAGCATTAACATCAATTGTTGACATAGGGCTGAGATGATTTTCGGTTTTCAATTTGGGAAAAAACCATTAAGATCAATTTTTTATTTCAATCAATGATGGTTAACCCTAAAATAAGCTTATAATGGCACTAAATAGAATAAATAATACCATGAGGTCACTTTAGATAATGAAATTTTTTTGCTTCCACCATATGGAATTTTACAAATTAGGAGGACACCACGTAAAATTTCCCTAAATTTTAACTAATCGATCCATGCTCAAAATATTTGTAAAAATGACTTTTCACTCGATAAGCAATACTCTCTCCGTTTTTTTCAATATACATGTTTGATTTTGTGCGCGGACCAAGGAAAAAGTGCAAAAGTAAGAGAGAAAGTTAGTAAAAGTAAGGAAAAAGTGAAAAAGGTAGATAGAAGGAAAGAAAAAGTAGGAGAGAAGTGTAATAATTAGGTGGGTCAACTTTTCATTTATAAGAAAAGGTAGAAATGTACCAATTAAAAAAAACACCCCAAAATAGAAATAAGTGTATATTAAAAAACGGATGGAGTACTAGTTTTTTATGCAATGGTATAAACCTTCTTAGCGGTTTTAGGCTTTTAGCTATTATTATTTCCCCTTTATGTATTGTTTTAGTGTTTTTTAATGTTATTTTCCTTGTTTATTAATTTATTGATTTACAAATTTTTTACAACTTACAACAGTTATAGTTTTTTAGGATAATTCTACAAATTGTAGCCACTACAACTATTTAAATCTAAACCCTTCATTTGTTGTAGGCTCATCTTGACCATTAATCCAAATGATTTAATCAAAAAAAGAATTAGAAGTTAATTATATGCAATGGACAAGATGGTTTCTTCAAAAATCAAGGGTTGAGATTGAAACTATTGCAATGGCTACAATTTTATTATAGCCATTGAATAATCTTCCTAGTTTTTTATAATTCTTCTATAATGTTAATTATTATTATTATACTTTTATCTTTTGGAAAAATTGATATGAAAAATCCCATCTTTGGCCGGTCTTTCACCACCGGTACCACTTTTGATTAATCCAGCTATAATCCGACCTTTGACTCTCATCTTCTCATATTAGTACGTAACCTGTTGGTGACCTATAATTATAGGTAAACTCTCCTAATTACGTAATCAATAGCTAATTAAATATAATTTAAACCTAAATTCTTAATTCTAATTTACAAAAAAATAACTTAAAAAAAATCAACCCTACCCGCACCCCCGCCTGGCCCCCGCCCCCCTCCCTCACCTCACCTGTCACCCCTCCCCTACCACCCTCATTAATTACTAATCTTCTCAACCTTCAATCTCCTCCTCCTACTCAGCGCATCAAACATCTTTAACGCAAATTCTTCCGATTTCTCCATTCCTAATTCACACAATTAATCGTTTCTTTGATCAAGTCATGAAATTTAATTCAAAGTTAAATCAAAATCAATGAATTAACTCGAAATTTTACCAATGCATTTTGCGAAAGCAATTCGATATAAAAAATTATCTTTGGCAAGCTTCTCCAAATTTTTTCAACTTGAATCCAAGTTGCATTTCCTCTACTACTGATGAATCTAAGCCCTTTCAGAGCTCTCTTAGCACCAGACCGAGTTCGATTGAGTTGAGGTAGCTGTCTTCTACTGTCAAGGTTTTGAGTTGGATCACTTGTAACAGTAGCTCTTAGCATAGTTGTGTTTCCTGCTACATGTGTGAATGATGGTAGAGTCGCATCGCCGACGTCAATTCATACATCGTAAAATTCAATTGATATTGGGTCGTATAAAAAGGCGACCTTTTTCTTGTTTGGGTATTTTGAAGTGAGTGTGAAGTTGAGCCAGGAGTGGAGGTGAGCGAACCCGGTTGGGTCCGGTGAGGAGAGGTTAAACCGGGAGATTCGGAGTGATGAGACTGAGAAAGTTTGGGTGTTTTGGTGGTAAAGAACGTAGAAGATGCAAGTTGCAATGCTGGCAAGGAGGAGGATGGAGAGAATGGTGATGACTAATGAGGGTGTAGATGAAGGTGAGACAACAACATAAAACACCAACGCTGGAAATGTTTTTTGAAGTTAATTTTTTATAAAACAAAGTCAATGGTAATTTTTACAGGTCAAATAAGTTGCAGGTCATGTCGTACCAATATGAGAAGATGAGGGTCAAAGATCGAATTATAACTGAATTAAGAAAATTGACTAGAATAATCCAAACCATAGCCGTTCCGCCGAGAATAATCTCAAGTATGAGTTATTCCTGTATAATCCCAACTATAAGGGGGATCCGCCATAAATACCCCAGTGACCTGCGGTAACCTATAACAGCCGGTTATTTGGTCACATGACGTGCACATGACCTTTAATGACGTTTTTTATTTTATTTTTTTATCTTTAAGCTCCCACCCACCCCTCCCCCAAGTCCCCAACCCACTGCCACAGTGCCACCCAATGCAACCCCCTCTCCCTTCCACTTCCAGCAACAGCCAACACCCCATCTTCCCTCCAACTGAGCCCTACACCACCCGTTCCAATTTTTCGAAGGAACCAGTCCATGCGAAATAAGATATTATCGGTTGCGCGCCGGGATTTAATCTGCAATCACTAATTTTTTTGATTTTACATGATGGGTTGATTACAATTTTGTTTAAAACTAAATCCATGTACAGATAAACTCTTTATATTATCATCCACCGCTATCTCCAAAAAGGACAATTTCCTTTTCAATTTTCCTTCCTCAAAACCCAATTGTAACTTATGAAACCATGTTTCCAGCTTTTAAAGCTTTTTCATCAAAAAATTCTGGTGTTTTCTTCTTCAAAAGGGAGAATTGGTATACTCCACTTGGAGATGGGTTTTTGTAGTTATAAGATGAATAACTAATGACCAATGTGTAATGGAGACTTTCAAGTCTTCTACTCTAGGTGTGGAGCATATTAAGAAGAGAGAGAGACAAGAGATTGTCGGATTCCAAATTGGAGACGAAGTGAAGAATTGTGCGTCTGTCAAAGTCGACCGAGTCGACGTCGCGAGTTGAGTCAGACTCTGTTAAGATTCGTTCGATCTCACCCTTCCTCTTTGTCTTCTTTTCGATCTCCCTGCTTCCCCCTTCTCTTCTTGTTGCTTGATATGGCAACAATAAGGCCATAAAATCGTACCATAGCAACAAGCCAACAACCAACAAATTCTCATCTCCTTGTGGATCATTTTTATTACACAAATCCCAAATTTTGAAATATTCAAGTGTCCATATAAGCAAATAACTAAGATTTAGGAATGGTACTTCGAAAATTTCTCAATTTTATGACAATTTTGATTCAAAATTGGGAAAACATGACATTAACATTAACTAATCCAAGTAGAATCCATAGCCAAAATCAAAATTCTGAGTTTAAATTTGAGGATTCTGAAGAATTAAAAAAAAAGGTAAAACTTGAGGGGTTTTTGTTCATGGAAAATATTCATAGAGCAAATTTTTAAAAAAAGGAATTAGGAAAATTTTGGAATTAAAAAAATTAAACGAATCTAACAACCTTGTCGAAGGTGAAGGTGAAGGTGAAGGTGAAGGTGCTTAGGGAGGAAGAAGAGTGGAGGTGCTCATGGTAGTGGTGTTGATAGAAAAAACAAAGAAAAAAAGGAATTAAATAAATTACCTGGTTAACAGGTTGCAAGTCACTCGGGTGTATTTGTGGCGGATCCCCCTTATAGTTGGGATTATACAGGAATAACTCATAGTAGGGATTATTCTCGGCGGAACGGCCATAGTTTGGATTATTCTAGTCAATTTTTCCACTGGATTAATCAAAGGTGATACTCAAGTTGCAAAAATTACAAATAAGGTACTAAAAGTAACTTCTGTTAACTTTTATGTTAAGTTTATTGAAATTAAATTAAAAAAATTCCTTTTTGCACAAGAAAAAAAGAGGTGGACTCTTTCTCTATCCCTCTCTTGCCTTTTCTCAGTAATCACCTAACCCAATCCACCACCTAATCCACCTCAACACCACCTCCTTCCCCAACCACCTCTTCTTAGTAAAAAATTTTCTTCTTCTTCTCACGAGCTATAAGCCTATAACTTCTGTCACCAAACAAAATTACTATTGTGTATTTTTTATATGAGAGGCTCAATTTCAAATCATCTTTGCAAAGTAAGTAATGTGAAGTCCATTATGATCCCAAATGAAAGATAACATTTTAACATTTTTCAATGGTTAATCTTTTTTTGTTTGTTATTTTCGCTTTTTCATTCTTCCCATTCTCCCATCTTGGGTAATTTATTTGATTAGTTTTTCAGGTCATCGGGTTACTTTAAATGCACGTACTAGCAGCAAATAAAATGAATCAACAAATAATCCACAATATATTATAAATATGAAGAACAGACATGGGAAGATTGTATAATATGTAATTAAATGAAATTAGTAAAATATAGATAATAATTATGAATCAGATATTATTAAATTTCTTAATTTGTGGAACAATACCTAACTATACAAAGTGAAAATTACACTTGGGGTTTCTTTGGGGAATTGAGGGAAAACGAATAATTATCCTTTTGCTGATGGGTTCATTGAAGAAACTCCTATGTTTTTACTTTGAGGAGATTATGATTTGATGGGTATTTGTTTATTGTGGTTTAAGAACAATGGTACTATCAAGAGTATACGTCATTAATATATTACTAGACTTATATGCACGCGTTGCGTGCGGAATCAGGTAAAATTCTACATAAAAATATAATATTTAGTTTATTTAGGGTATTTTGTATTTCTTTATTCAAAATTTAAAAATGTGAAAAGAGTTAGTTATGGAAATAGTTGTTTAATTTAATTAGGAATTAAAAAAAAAATTAAATGTGATTTTTGGTGTCCCCTCCTCTTCACTTATAGAATAGAGATTTACCATTGAAATTTTCTTATATACTAGCGATTATCTACTAATAAATTTGAAAACATTTTTTTAAAAAATTTCAAAGATTTAAGCTCTGATTTTATTTATGCTTTTCATTTTAAACTTCTATTGCTTTCTTTTGTAGACTTGACTGTTCACTTTTAAGACTTGATAGTTCACTTTAAGAAGTCAAGCGGTTTTACCAATACAACCGATGAACCCAAGCAAGCCAAGTCCTATTCATATAATACTCTCCCTTTCTCAATTGCAAAATCAGCAAGATACACAATATATTTTACCAAAATAATAATGTCATAATTAAATAATGCCAAATCCTGACAATAATACTAATTACTTTCCATTAACTTTATAATCCTTAACATTTTGTCAATTGCTTTCTTCTTATACCACTTGACCTCTTCTAAACGTTTTCTTTCACCGAAGAAAGAATTTGTGGGAACTTGTGTTGGCTAAAAGATGTTCCTTTTGAATCAGCTACTATGCGGATTAGAATCAAAATTATTGAGTTACCACTTTTCCCCTTCATAATTCAAGCATTTTTATAGAATCATGCACACATGCATGTTGAAAAATTGAGAGCATTTAGTATAATCCTAATATCCTATAGTTCCTTCTCCCATTAGATAGCATATTGTCCATAAGTCATTATCAGATAAACTTAATTAGTGACTAGGAATATGTTGGCTAGGTTTGCTTTACACAGAGATATATACACACATATATATATCTATCCAAAAGCTTCAATCATTCACCATATTTGTCCGCCAAATCCATAGATTTATATGAGGACAAAGCTTCGTCATCCAAATGTTTAGTTTGATGGAATAATTTAATTAATACTCAATTTATGTTTAGTACTTGGAGATTTATCCATTTTATTAGTTTGGTCCCATACTCCCATCTTTTACGAGTTCATCTCTTTCTTTCTGGAGTATAAGTTGTCACGAATGCAGTATGAGAATTTGCTAAAGATATTAGAATAAGAGTATCTCAAATATCTCTAATAGAATCAATCTCAAAACTTATTGAAATCTGAGAAATTCTCTAACTATTCAAGCTATCCCTCATGACTTACTCATGAGGGTATCTTTAAGTATGACAAACGAATAAACAACCACCTTAAAAATGTTTGAATAGGAGTTTATGTTTACTCATTCACCATAACGAATTGGACAATTCACAGTCAAGCCCACTTGATACTATTTTTTTAGGGGTACGTATATAATTAAAATCATATCATAATTAGTTATTGGAAAATATATAGTTTTCCCATAATATAGTATCATAGTGAAAAAAACTCACAACTTTCGGGAAAGTTTTGTAAAAAGAAAGGGTCTTGGCTAAGATGCTGTAAATTTTAAAATTTTGTTTGCTAAGACGAGTTTATGTTTTTACAGTTTAATATATCAGTTTATAAGGATTTTATTATCGATTTATAATGTGTATTAATAAGATTTTAAATAAAATATATCATTTTATATTAATATTTATCAATTTATAGAATATACTATTAGCTATAAACACAAGCTATTAGTTTACAAACTCAAGTATCAATTAAAAAAAAAGAAATCTATTAGTTTATAGGATGTCATAAACACATGATATCAATTAAAAAAAACTTACTTTATTAGTTTCTAAAAATAGATATTTGTTGCCAATTTTTAAATTTAATCTATCAGTTTATAGGATATAATTACCAGTTTAAAAACATAATATATCAGTTTAATCATCAAAATAAAAGAAATTAATAAAGGCTTTAACTGATTTTACCAAATAAATTAGCACCTACATATGCGAAAAAAGAGGGGGAGGGGGCAGAGAGAGGAACAAAAGAATGAAACTCATATGTTAAAAAATTATTGTAGGTTGCAACAAATTTATCTGTCAAAATTGTCGACAAGCAATTTCAATAAAACTCATATGAAGTTGTTACAGATCAAAGAGGAAGTTGATGAGCTTGAAAAATTAAAATCCTTGAGGAAATTGATGCAAAAGTTCTCTTGGAGTTGTTCTATCTAGGGTTTCATTTGCAATGCAAGTGTAAGATTTCAAATGTGAAAAATTGCTAATTGGAAAGGCGAATATAAGACGCGAACTGGAGAAGGAAAGAGACTATGTGTTGTCGTCTCAGTAAATGGCTTTTTTGAGACGGTCTCAACCAAGTTAGGGAAACCACATAATTATGTGC
The DNA here is from genome assembly GCA_947645195.1 of Patellifolia procumbens. Taxonomy (NCBI): domain Eukaryota; kingdom Viridiplantae; phylum Streptophyta; class Magnoliopsida; order Caryophyllales; family Amaranthaceae; genus Patellifolia; species Patellifolia procumbens. The sequence goes on from CANSGD010000300.1 coordinate 228,338, forward strand.
TTAGAAAAAGTTTTAGTCGACAATTGTCGATTGCATCAGCTTAGGCCAGAAACTCCTGTAAACAAATTACTTATGTATTGATTGTATTTTTTCCCGAAAGTATACAGGTGAAGCCTTAGGGTTTCCTTATCGCGAGGGTATACTCGCGGCTAAGTGATAGGATTATATAATACAATTAGCTTGAATGTCTTTATATATAAACGAAGACGCAAAGAAAAAAATTAGAGAATCCTTCTGGCATGGTATATCCTAAGTTCTCGAAAGAATTAAGTTTCAATGATTCTGTCTCCCCCCTAGACATCAATTACGAGCTTGTGTTTTGGTTGATGTGATATCTTAACTTAGCTTGAAATTTAGCCAACAACCTTTTTACTTCTCCGAACAATAGTTACTGAATTGAAGTTCTTGATGTCGGTCACTATGGTTTAATGCTCCACTATTTGCGAAATATGCCTTTTTATAAATTAGATCGTCTCCTTTGATGATGAGGTTCTTGATTTGCATATCTTGAGCTTTTAAAATGCCATTTCTCGGGCCAACATCATCAACAGTTAAAGGAGTTGTGTAACCAAATTTGAAAGTTATAGTTGCTAGAGTGTTTCATTTGGAGTTCCTAATAACATTACCATCAGTTGGAGATGATTGAATTGTGAAGCCATCAAAATTTCGTGACATAGTTTGGAGGAGGAGGTGATCAACCGATTTAGTTTGAATTATGGTTCCTGCAGGCTGCAAGGGAAGGAAAAAAAGATGACTTGCACTTAATTAATAAAAAAACAATGACTCTTTGTTCTTATTGGAGCTTGTACATTGTACACCTCTTAAGGCTACTATTACTTTTTTTTTTTTGGAAGGTGATGGTGGACCCCTGGCCAGATCTCAACTAGTACAGTTTCTTGATCTGGTGTTTGCGGAGCCTGACATTTGAGAGTAGGGGGAATGGTAAGGGAATCCCCACCCCCAAATGCCCCTAGTGGGATTTGATCCCATGACGTTCAAGTCATGAGATCAAACCTTTACCACTAGACCCAGACCCGACCCTGAGGCGGGGCAGGCGGGCGCCCGCCCAGGGCCCAAGCGAGCAAGAAGTTCAGGTTAAAATACGTTAAGTACATTTGCTTGCGTTTTGTTAAACAAAATTGTGTTGGAGCCCAGTGGTGGAGATGAGCGTGCAGCATCTTTGTATATCTCTGTAGTACAGAGTTCGATTCCCACTAATCTCCTTCCATCTCTTAGTTTTTCTATTTTCTTTTTTTTTATTCAATAAATAATCATTTTCTTACATCATCATCATTTTAACACTCCTTCGTCTCTTATTTTTCCTTTCTTTCCCCATACTTTCTTAATTCAAACAAAAATTCTTGTCCAATATCTTTGTTTACTTCTTTCAAAATTAAATCATGTTTACAAGAATTGTGAGAGAAATATATGTTAGCTCATTAAAATTAATTAATTCAAGTAATATTAATTTATGTTAGTATCATTTCATATACAAATGATATATTAGTATCATTGAAGTACCTTTTGCTTAGACCATTAGAATAATTATCACCATATACCATTTTTTTTTATTTCGAACACTAAAATTTATTCATATACGGAGTGGTTACTAATAATTGTTTTTCTTTCCTACATCATCATTATTGTTTTAATTTTCTAAAATATTGAAGGAATCTAACACGGCGTAGCTAATTTTTTTAAAAAAATATATATTATTCACTTTACAAAGGCCCTTATTGGTTGTTTTACCTATAGGCCTTCGAAACAGCATAAATGACCCTCATAAAAGTGACCATATAGGCATATATCCTATATATAATGAGTGAGGGCCCCAATTTTTTAGCTTCGCCCCGGGCCCTAGAAAGGTCAGGAACGGCCCTGACTAGACCAAGTCAAGCTTGGCAAGGCTACTATTACTTAGAGCAGAAGATTTTATGCACCCAAGTTTTGATATAGTGCCCAACTACACATATAATGTATCGTAACCTTAGTGTAATATACTTCATGACAAGTTCCGCATATCAGAGTTCTCAAGTTTTATTCATTTTCTATCTTAAAATGAAAACATCTAAACTATAGAAAGTATGATTTTCAAATCTTCCTTACTTTCATGTATGAATTATGATAAGATATACTTCCTCCGTTTCTAAATAAGTGACACATTTGAATAGTGTTTACTATTCACAGTTTAGACTTTAATTAGATTTGATGATTTATATTTTAGGAAAAACATAGTCATGTGGGATCTTGTTAGATTCGTTTCAATGTAAAATTTCTTTAATATCAACTTTTTATAATTTTTAGTTATTGACAATTGTAGATATAAACGTTTAAAATAAAGTATTGACAAACGTGAAAACAAGATGTGTGTCACTTATTTAAAAATTAGAGGAAGTATTAATAATCGTTATTCCGTGAATTTAAGAAATTCACCCTTTTTTATATAGGAAACGGAGAGGATCTCAACTCGATCATTTGAGCAAAAAATTGATTGCTACTCACGGAGCACTGTCTATTCATGAGACTATAAAAACCTAAAGAAGCCTATTGATTTGATGTCTCCACCATTTTTATGTTCCCCGTCGTGGTCTATTTGCTCTCAAAGCGACGGAGAAAACGGTAAAACTTGAAGGGGCCCAACTCAAAATAAAGTAGCATTTGTTTAATAAAGATCTTATATTATGAATTTTTATTTTTCTTTGGGTTTAGAGATAAAGACCTAAAGTTGTTCTTTGCATTATTAAATTGGTGGGTCATAGAAGTAATTGGTATGATTAAAGTGAATTTTGCAATCACAATGGACTTCGATTTTAAAATTTATGGCTGCTAATTTCCGCGGCATTTTCTTAGTAAGGAAGAAAGAAATGGATGGCCAATCATAGTGTTCTATTTTAGCCACGCGTCATTTTCGAATGGCATCAAGCCTAACTTAAGAAGTGACCATTTAGCCTCCAACATACTTCAATTTTGGGGCCAAAGCATGTCCAACGTTTAGTCAAGCAGCTAATGATAGTTTAAGAAAGGAGAATGATGTAAACCTTAGGTTATGGGTGATGATGTGTTGTCAATTGGTTGTTGGTTGTTGGCTCGTTTACTTAATTTATTTAATTGATGTTTACTATTGGATATTTATAGTGGCTTTTTAAGTTGATTGTATTAGTTGGTTATTTATTAAGAAGTCTGGTTGGATTAGTTATTGGTGGTTGACTGTTTACTAGATAATACTAGTACTTAAGTTCGGACAATGCTCCAGAATTTCTATACATTGCAAGTTAATAATAGTTATAAATAATTAGTATCATGTAGTACGAAAAAATTATCAAAAAAATAAGTCCTCTAATTTACAATATGAATTTTGAAAAGTTACAACTCACAACTTATCTTGGTTCTCATTCATACATCATTATTGATTTTGATAGAAAAAACACAATAGCATGTTGGAGTTATGGTCGAAACTTCTTATTTTATATTCAAGGTTACAGATGTTCGAATTTTCACGCTGACATATTTTTTAATTATATGAGATAAGTGGATAGGATGTTATTAAAAAAAGGGATGGTGACATATGAAAAATTGCAATTCTTGCCTACACTTTTTTGTGTGTATATAAATGCGTTTTAACAAGAAGAAAACCAACCAAAATTGAACTCAAAGCAATATTTTTCATCTATCTATATTTATATATATATTGAACAGTGTAGACAAGAGTTGCAATCCTCCACGTGTCATTATTCCTCTTTCATATCAATATATCCACATCATTCTCATGTATAATTTTTTTTGTCAATATCAAGTATGGGAAGAGATAACTCCAACCATCCATCCACACAACATTATTGTTACATTTGTGAGAATCAACGATCATATATCGATGAAAACCAATAGTTATGTTGCAACATTTGATATACATATTTATAAGTGTTTATTTTTAATGATATTTTTCACATTTGTTATATTTAACCACTGATGAAATGTAAAGTATGAAAATTATGGGGTATCGCCGGGCCTTAATACTAGTTTTGGCTCAAAAGCTAATTTTTCAACTGACTCAAAAGTCATTTATTAAATAAGTTTTTTGGCTTTTCGACCATATTAAAGAACCAAAAGTCATTTACCAAACGCCATATATATAAGGACTTCATAGGGGAATATTTAGCATTACGTGAAGTACTCATAACACATATTGATTTTAGTTTTGCCATAAAATCCTAACTGAATATCATTTTAGAAAATGTTATCAATGATTATACATAACTCTTACGTTTACATACAACATAACCTTTAAAAAGGTTCTAATTTATAAGATTTAGATGCAAAAGGAAAATGTAAATGGTGTGGAGAAAGTGGATTGAGAAAAGAAAGAGCAAGGTAAAGAATAAGAGGGAACGTTGTGCATTTCTTATTTGAAAAACTATTTTCCGGTTTCAGCTCATTATAATGTAAACAATGAGAAATGAGAAAACCACTTCTCTCTGAAATATCTCGTCCAACCAAAAATTCTCTTAATAGAAAAAATCCACTTAAGAAAAATATCATCTTACCTGAAAACATAGAAAAGGGAAAAGAGATTAAAAAAATCTCTTACATATAATAGGTAAAAAGAAAAATTAAACCTCTAGTGGAGGTTGCATTAAGAACTTAAAGGGTAGATAAACCACTAAATCATAGATACGAGATTTAGAGAAAGACTAAAAGAGAATAGATGTTCCTTATTCTATTATACACCAATCCCACACTCAAATAATTTATCTAAAATTACACTAAAACTAGTGTTCTTACTTTATAACCTTTGCCTTTATATATAGTGCCTCACTCACTCCCTTGAGTAGCCAACACTACCATTTTTCTCTTTTCTTGTTCATACCTCAATTATTATCTCCTCTAACATCCAAAATCTCAATCCACCTTATGTTTTGATAATCAAACTTCCTAACCCCAACACTTTTTTTTACATCAAAATTATATAGAAATTAAATAGATTCAAATGAATCCCTTAAACATCAACCAAATCAAAGTAGAGAAAGCTAATGCCCTCAAACTTAGGTACCAAAAACTAAGAAAATTCACAAACTTTTTTCGAGTTTTCGAGATTTTCCTAATTCTTGCAGTAATTTCAAGGCTATCCTTTCAACTACCCTTAGCAATATTCAAGCTTTCAAATGAATATATTCTACACTTATCTATCTTCCTAGCAAGCCCTCAATTCGTTTTCGTCGTAGGAAATGCAATCGTGATCACTCTTTTTGTGAATTCCGGGCAGCTTAAAAACACTAAATGCAACATAAAAACATCAAAAACTCCATCATACGAGCGTAAGAACATGAAGATGCAGCTCAAGAATAGTGTTAAGAAACAGGAAAAAACAGAGGAAAATGCAATTATGGCAATGATATTTTCTACATCAGAACACCAAGTCATAAAAATTTATCAAAGGAGCAAGTCTGAGAAGTTGAGAAGAGAGAAAATAGAGAAGAAATGCTGCGGTTTACGAAGATCAAACACGGAGATCAAGAGCTTGAAGTGTCGTTCCGAATGTTGGAAGGATGCAAAGGAAGGTCATTACCCTGAAGATCACATGAGCAATGAAGAATTTCAGAAGACAATAGAGAATTTCATTGCTAAGCAACAGAGGTTCTTGAGAGAAGAAGAGTTTTCTGCATTTCAGGAGTAGTTATTTTTGTACAATAGTATAGTAGTTTGTTTTGCTTCAGCAGAAGATTGGAAGGTTTTTGTACAGTTTTGCTTAAGGAAATCAAAGTTTACTTGTTATATTTGCTATAAGTTTGCCTCAAGGCTTAAACTTTAGTATATAAGACAAGTTTTTTCCTAGGAAATTTTCATGGTATTATTAGTTAAAATTAAGGGGTTAATTATAAACATGTAATAAGGCAAATCATGTTCAGTTTGCTGTTTTCACAGTTGCAAGTATACTTATTTTACTTTAGCCTATGCTTGTATGGCACTATATGCACCTCCATTGAAAGGAGAAGGAAAGATAAGCATCTTGGTTCTATTCAGTTTTTGGAATCTATATTTTGATATAAATTACTCTATCTCTAAATAATTGTCACGTATACTAGTTGGGATGTTCGAAATAATTATCATATTGTCCGTAATAAAGGAAGTTTGTAATTAGATTTCCTAATATATCCCTACTTAAAAAAAAGTGTTGGGGGAGAGCTTGGGAAGAAGACAATTACTTAGTTAATTTTTTTTCTTAATGTTATCATTTTGACTTGTTGTGTTTACCAACGCAAAATTGTAACCGTTAATGAAAGGTTAAATATATTGAGAGTTAATAACAAGAAATCTATGCGAGTTTTCCACTCTTTGAAGGCAGAATAAGGGATCATAACATACAAGTTAGATTTCTGCTCAAATTACCATATAAGTCATCTATTTAAAATTGATTTTAGGAGAAAACTTGTGAAATAAGAGATTAGGGTTTAATCTTGTGTTCTCATTGATTTGGCTTTACAATATATATGATACAATTTAAGTAAAGCTAACTAAAATAGAGATCCTAAATACTAGGAAAGAAGATACAAAATGATATGCACAATATAAAAGATATACACAGGATATGCACACAATAATATCTCTAACACCCCCCTCAAGTTAGAGCATGGGAGTGATCCAAAATGCCCAACTTGGAAAGAAGTAGATCAAACTGAGCTTTGCCGAGGGCTTTCGTGAAGATGTCGGCAAGCTGAGTAGTAGTCGGCACATAAGAAGGAGAAATAAGACCATCCATAATAGCATCTCGAAGAAAATGACAATCCACCTCAATGTGTTTTGTACGCTCATGAAAAACAGGATTCTGGGCAAGATGAAGAGCAGACTGACTATCACAGAACAGAGGAATAGATTTGGGATGAAGAACACCCAAACTAAGCAGTAGGCCTTTGAGCCACTTCAGCTCACAAGTAATAGCAGCCATAGATCGATACTCGGCCTCGGCGGAGGAGCGAGAGACAGTATGCTGCTTCTTGGTCTTCCAAGAAATGGGCTAGTGGCCCAAGAAAACTATCCAACCAGACAAAGAGCGTCGAGTCAGAGGACAAGCGGCCCAATCAGAATCACACCATCCCTGCTGATAGGTTTTAGTCGTGTCACCTAATCAAAAATAAACCTACGGTCCTCTAACTAAGGTAGTCAGTGGTAGCAGGGTCGAATCCGCAGGGAGACAGAGTTTCTATATTAATATTCAATTAACTAACTTCTTCAGATGAAAATATGGAGAATTAACTGAACTAATGTGTAAGCTAGATAATACGAATTAAGTCGGGGATTTAACTATGGAATAAAAGCCTAGGGTATTAGGTCGGTCCACCATGCTTATACCAATCAAACAAGGTCAACAACTATCGAAACCTAGGTCAAGAGTCGAGGGATTAGAGCATGTGTTGAGCTATGGTTAAGACTCAACGCTCATAGTTCAACATACGCCGCATGTTCACTAACGTAATCAGAACTACTGATGTGTCCTAGGCCTCTAGTCGTAAGACGGATCTGTGCAAACAACTATTAACCACAAGCAATCAATGAAATTGGCCACTAACATTAATCACTAATTAAGAACAAACCACACCACAATCACTCTAATCAAGCCCTAGAAATCAATAGAAGTCTAAATAGCAATCATGGTATAAACATGGCTTCCCTATCTAACACCCTAGAAAGAGAACTACTCAGACATGATCGAATTGGCAACAACAAAACTAATTGAAAACCCTAAGAATTGCATCATGAACTAATTGAGAAATAAGCGATTGAACTAAAGTAATTGAGATAAAGGAATAAAGCAATAAGCAAGACGATTACCAAATTGACGGAAAGCGGAAACTTTAATTGAATTGAAATTGTACTTGAATCTCTTCTACAATTGAAAGCAATGATAAACTAGGCTGAGAGCTCTCTAAGTGATTAATAACATGAAAAGATACCAATAAAAATAACCTAAAAAAGTATTTATAGGTCCTAAGAAAACAATAAGATAGAGTGGGGAAAATAACGAAAATCGCATCCCCGTGTCATCCACCCAATCGGGCAAAAGGCCGCCCGATCGGGCAATAGGCTTCACCCGATGGGATCGGGCAGATTCCACCCGATCGGGGCCGCAACCCCAGCACCCGATCGGGCAAGTCCACCCGATGCCATCGGGTGGATGTCTTCTTCAGCTCTCATAAAAACGGCAAAAATGGCTAAGTATTGCTCCGCCCGATGTGATCGGGCAAGGCCGCCCGATCTGGCGGGAAACCTGAACTTCAGCTTCCTCACTCGTACCCGATCGGGCGGCTGTTGCCCGATGGCGTCGGGCGAGTCTTCTTCTTGCCTTGCTTTGCTTGGCTTCAGACGCCAAGTCTTTGCACACTTACTTCTTCATAATGGGGTCCAAATACCATCTTGAGACCTCAAAGATGCCTCATAACTTCCCGCTATAGCGTGGTGCTCAAAACATCAAGTAAATAGGGAGTTTTTCCCTAAAACCTGCAAAATGATATAGAACACACAAACCACAACTATATCGAAATAGTTAGCATAAATAGCTCCTAAGAGCATCAATATAGCACAATTTAGCTTGTAAAGAAAGGGAAAAACTCTATAAGATATCGATATATCACCTGCAAAGATAGATCACTATCTGCCCGAAGAAGAATGCCCTGGCCCGGCGTTCCCTTCAAGTATCTAACAACCCGTAAGGCAGCCTCCCAGTGTGCCAATTTGGGAGCCTGCATAAACTGAGACAAGATATGCACACAATACGCCAAGTCAGGACGAGTAACAGACAAATAGATAAGACGACCCACAAGTCGTCGATAAGAAGCCGCATCCTCGAAGATCGGACCAGTAGCATGACCGAGTCCGTGATGCTGCTCAATGGGAAAAGCACTGGGCTTGGCACCAACCAAACCTGTCTCAGCAATAATACCCAGTGTGTATTTTCGTTGGCACAGAAAGAGACCTAAGGTACTACGAGCCACCTCTATGCCAAGAAAATATTTCAATGAACCCAAATCCTTCATCTTGAAGCAATTACACAAATAAGCTTTGAAAGCAGTAAGTGCAGCGGAATCATTACAAGCAATAATCAGGTCGTCTACATACACAAGGACATTAAGATGAATCGAACCACGAGCATAGGTGAAGAGGGAATAATCAGAGTAAGACTGAGAGAAGCCATACCCTTTAAGGGCAGATACCAATTTAGCAAGCCAACAACGGGGTGCCTGTTTAAGGCCATACAAGGACTTATGCAGTCGACAAACAAGAGAAGAATCAGCAGGGGCAAAACCAGGAGGAGGTTTCATGTATACCTCCTCATCAAGATCACCATGGAGAAAAGCATTGTGAACATCCATCTGATGAAGTTCCCAATGTTTTGAAGCGGCAATATCAAGAAAAGCACGAACAGTAGTCATCTTGGCCACAGGAGCAAAAGTCTCAGTATAGTCAATGCCAGCTTCCTGATGATTACCTAAGACAACCAGGCGTGATTTGAGACGTTCCACATCCCCATTCGATTGATACCATGTGAAATAAGAGATTAGGGTTTAATCTTGTGTTCTCATTGATTTGGCTTTACAATATATATGATACAATTTAAGTAAAGCTAACTAAAATAGAGATACTAAATACTAGGAAAGAAGATACAAAATGATATGCACAATATAAAAGATATACACAAGATATGCACACAATAATATCTCTAACAAAACTCCACTTTATTTGTTTGTTGTCACACTAATCTCCTCCGTCAAAGGTCATATATTTACACGAATGACTCGTTTCGAGAAGGGTGGAAAGATGAAGAGTAGAGGATCGGTTTGGATCCAAATAGTTGCAATTCTAGCTTTGTCAGATGAGATTGATTTTGCATTTCGATTTTGAGATCCACTTTGAGCCTAATTATGACCCATGGGCTCTTTTTTAAATATGAATATATAAAATATTAAGTTGCGAAATATATATAATTAAGTCAGTGTGTACTTGTTTTTGAAAGGAAATCATAGTGGACTTCATGATAAAAGATAGTTTTATTAAAGGTTTTGTGTTAGAAAAGTATGATTAATCAGAATATCTTAATAAATTGTAACTAGTAGTACCTTTTAAATAGATGAATTTGTGAACTCGTATCTTTTAAGTTTTTTTGTGAAATAGTACCTTGAGTTGTACAGAACTCTTAAAAACGGTTACTTAGTCCAAAATTCCGGCCACTTTAGTTAATATTCTGGCAGTTGACCATTGTTTTCCCTTGTTTTTTAGAGCGTGTATTGCAAATATATAGAAGGGAGATAAACTTTTACTCTCAAGAAACGAGGGAAAATAATGGTCTATAACTGAAATATTGACTAAAGTGGCCAGAATTAAACTAAGGTACTGTTTTTAAGAGTTTTGTACGACTTGAGGTACCATTTCACAAAAAAATTAAAAGGTACTAGTTCACAAATTCACCTATTTAAAAAGTATTGGTTAACAATTTATCCTAATTATTATATCTATTTATGGAAATATATATTTTTTTGGTGCGTGATGAAGTGAGATTTTTTGACGTGGATTCAAATTAGATATTCAGTTCTGTTTATTTTCGTTCCATGGAGTATATGTACGATAATTGAATAATTGAAAATTAGCCAAAAAGTTACTACAGTAATAAAGCTAGCCATTTGTCTTAGCTAATCACACATCTTCACAGAACCATAAGCTCCCAGTTGTTATTCTCTTTAGCTATCAGTTAATCCGTTGTATTAGCGCAAGTCCAAATCAATAAATTCCAATCTTATATTTCAAGTTAGCTCGTTAAAGCTAAATACTAGTATAAAGGCTTTCACTTTCTAACCAAGCATTATTTCACTTTGTCTCTTCTATATCAAATTGCGGAAAGTTAGGAGGACATAAAAACCAAATCCACAGTAAAAGTGATTTCTTTGTAAAAGCCATAATATTCTTCATGAGGTTGAATTGCTAACTTTTAGTTTTTTGCTCTCTAATTAGTAAAATCCATGACTTGATAAAGTTACTTTTTTGCCATGTAAACCAGATGAAATGTTTCTATTGTAAGGTCAAATTTGATTTTTGTGGTTATAACCATGACCATAAATTTCGAATCTTATATCTCAAACTTATGTAAGACTAGTTAACTCAAAATAAAATAATTAAGTGTAACCAGCCAATGATTTGGGCAATATTCCAGGTAGCTATACAAGTTGTTTATTTAATTTTACGTTTAACCAATTAGCCATCGTAATGTTGATGTTTAAGTATTGTCATTATTTTGTAAGCTACAAGTTTTGTGATTAATGTAATGTTTCCAAGTTTTATAAGGTTGTGAACTCAAAATCTATTATTATGATTTATCTTTAAAAGTTGATTTTTCGTAAAATAGTCCTAATAGTCATTCATGGTGAAAATATACAACATTTAAAAGTACTGTGAAGATGGACTAAAGAAAATAATCTATAGGGAGACAAGCAAGCAGAATTATTGATAAAGAGATGAACTGCAGCTATCTTGTTATGGGGCAAAATCATAAATCTTTGCCAGATGTGTGGAATCTATGCTATATATTGTTCTAATGAAATTTCATGATGTATGATGATATATATTCTTTGATGCTGAACTTGTTCCGATTTTTGGTATCTGCATGCTTATAAAGTAGCAGACAATGAGAACATAAACCCAGAAGTATATGTCTTCCTCACCCCCTGCTGGATGGTCAGTGTTTGTTAATGATCTCCTTAGTTTTAAGAAGGAAAACGCACTCTTAGCCTCTTAGGGTTCATTTTTTCCCCCTTATCTTCAATCCTTATAAGCTCAGATGAGGGTTAATAAGGTATAATAAAGTCGAGTAAAGTCTAATAAAATCTAATAAAATTTCATCATATAAGGTCGAATAAGGTTGAATAAGATCAAATAAAGTCTAATAAGGTCTTTTCAGTCCCTATAAGCTCAAATAAATTCAAATTAGTTTTTATGAACAAAAATAAATTGAAAAGAACGAACCCTTAATAGCAGAAGGAATTTTATGAAGCTTTCGTTATTCCACAACCTTTTACATACACCAAACATAATTTTGGAGAAATCCCTAGTTGAACAACACGTTAAACGTCATTTTGTTTCTCATATGTTGAGAGCATTCACCATACACCCCGGTATATGGTGCACCCTTTCACATTTTCTTACATCATGTGCTCTGCACATGAGCAAATAAATGGAGAATGTGTGAGAGGGAACAACATAGACCCGTATATACCTGTCAAAATTAGACCCGACCTGACCCTACCCAAAACCAACCCGGAAATAGTGGGTTTTGAAAACAACTTTTTGACCCGAACCCCGAAAAAAACTTTCGACCGAAAAATTATTATATTTGTAGCAATAATATGAAATTATGGGAATTTTATTGTTAAAAATAGCTTCAACTAGAGTATTTGGTTCCAAAAATGACTTTTGTTAAATGTGGACGTAATTTTTATGGCGGAATTCAGCTATAAATGACTATATTTTATATAACTTACTATTTTCAACGTATATTATGTACATTTTGATACATATATGACCTAAAAACTAATAAAAGAAAGAGCAAATTCAAATCACTTAATTCGTTGGGTCGACCCGAAACTGAACACGCTGGGTATTGAACAAGGTTTATTCGCCCCGAACTCGGAAATATTTTATTTTGACCGACTAGACCAACCCATTTAACAGGTCTACACCCGTACAACAGTACAACGTTTAGTATAATCACAATAGTTGTTTACGAAACAAAATATATTCAATAACATGCTAAACTAGAATACTAGATAGCCCTTCAAATTTTGGTATTTGGATTTAAATTTCAAAGATTGGACATTTTTTTTTTGGTAAGGAGAAGTGATAGGTTTTAGTCGTATCACATAATCAAAAATAAACCTACAGACCTGTAACTAAGATAGTCAGTGGAAGCAGGGTCGAATCCACAGGGAGACAGAGCTTCTAAATTAATATTCAACCAATTCAGCTACTCCAGATGAAATCAGGGAAGAAATAATTAAACTAAAGAATAGACTATAGAATACGGAATAAATTGAGGATTAAACTATGGAATAAAAGTCTAGGGTACTAGGTCGGTCCACCATGCTTATACCAATCAAACAAGGTTAACAACTATCAAAACCTAAGTCAAGAGTCGGGGGATTAGAGCCTATGTTGAGCTATGGTTAAGACTCAACGCTCATAGTTCAACATACACCGCATGTTCACTAACGTAATCAGAACTACTGACGTGTCCTAGGCCTCTAGTCGTAAGACGGATCTGTGCAAACAACTATTAACCACAAGCAACCAACGAAACTGCGCAATAACGTTAATTACTCAATAAAGAACAAACCACATCACAATCACACTAATCAAGCCCTAGAAATCAATAAGAGTCTAAATCACAATCATGGTATAAACATGGCTTTTCTATCTAACACCCTAGAAAGAGACTACTCACTCATAATCGAATTAACAACGACAAAACTAATATGAAACCCTAACAATTGCATCATGAACGATTAAATAAATAAATTAAGCAATCAAGAATAACAAAAGAGATTAGGGTAGGAAAGAGTAACAATTGACGGAAAGCATGAACTTTTATTGAAATCGAAATAGGTTTGATCACCTCTAGATTAATCTAAAGTATTTGAATTAAACTAAGAACAATGAGAAATAAACTAGAGTCTAAAGCAGTAAAAAGATGAATAAAAGGTGTGTCCCTAAAATATGAGGGGAAAGGTATTTATAATACCCCCCAAGTCTAAACCAAAATAGGAAATAAAAGACGAATTCCGCGATGAATGGCGCCAGACCCGATCGGGCCCGAGGCACCCACCCGATCGGGTCAAATACCAAAAGCCACCTTTTGCTTCTCGTGGTCCTGGCAGCAACAGCGCAGCACATAAGCCCTGAATAGCGCCCCACCCGATCGGGCCTGAGGCATCCACCCGATCGGGCCTGGGAGCATTATGGCCCAACACAAGCGTCTCGCAAGCAGCAACATAACAAGACCTATGAGCATCCAGCCCGATCGGGTCGGGCAGAGGGTGCCCGATCGGGTCCGGTGCAAGTCTTCACGCCCAATCAGATCGGGCATAGCTTGCCCGATCGGGTCCGCGACTTTCATACCCGATCATAAATACTTCGCCCGATCGGGCTATTTTCGCCCGATCAGAGTACGGAAACCTCCTTTTTGACTCTTTGGCTCTCTAAACTTCACATTTAGGGGTCTTGGGACCTCCTAAACTACCCATAGAACTCGTGAGCCTTCCTACGTGCCTCGTAACATCTCGTAAAGCCGTGGTTGCTTCTAAATGACTCGAGAATAGGGAGAAAACCCCCTAAAACCTGCAATTCAACACTAAAACACAAAACCACAACTATATACGATAGCTAGCACAAAATAGCTCCCAAGAGCTCCAATGACGCACAAATTAGCTTGTAATTAAAGGAGAAAACTCTATATAAATACGTGATATCAAGAAGTGGCCCGGACTCTGCTCAAGTCTTATTGGGCTAGACACTTGAGAGTAGGGGGGAAGGGTAAGGGAAATCCCTACCCTCAAAGTGCCCGTAGTGGGGATTGAACCCCCAACCTTGAGGTTGGAAGGGTACAATCCTTTCTACTAGACATACATTCTTAAAAAATGAGACCAATAACCAAGAGCGTAATATGTCAACCCATTCAACTGGCCACTGGCATGGTGGGTGAAACTAGGAGCTAATTGTTTTGGAAAACCTGGTATCTAAAAGATAATATTTACATAAAATAATACTATCTTAAACCTAAACTGGAGTTTACATGTTCTTTATCACAACCTCAAGGTCATATCGAAAAAGGATGTACGCTAAGTTTGGATTTAAAATTTAAGAAAAGTTATCGCGGAAAACCCTTAGGGCCTGTTCATTTCAGCTTAATTTCAGTTCAGTTCAGTTCAGCTCTAATCAGTTCAGTTTAGTTCAGTTCAGTTTAGTTTAGTTCAGCTCTATTCTTTTATAAACATTTTATTAAATATTATTATGTTGGTATAATTTATTTTACTAATTGCTCTTATTATTATTATTATTATTATGTTATTATTATTATTATTTATTTTTATATCATTATTATTAAGTATTATTATTACCTGTATATTATTTTGTTTATTATAGCTTTATTCATTATTATTACTATTATCATTAGGGAGGAATATGGTTTAGGTTAAAAGCACAAATAAACCCGCGTTATCAGCTCATAATCCAATCAAATCACGTCAAAACGATTTATGATGTAATTTGCACGGTCCGACATAATTATTATTTTATTACTAAATATTAATATATAATTAAATCTAATTATTAAAATAGTAATATTAATTTAATTCTTAGATATTAATGTTATTATATAATCATCATCAGGTATTAATATACTAATTCAAAGACTATAAATAATTGTTATTAATTATTATTATAATTATTATTATTAATTTATGATTATTAATATTATTTATTTATAATTATCATTTAAAAATATCCAAAATACTATTAATATTATTCATTAATAATTGTTCTTCATTATTACCTATCATCATAATTATTATTTAATATTCATATTATTATTGTTTAAATATTATTTATATATTTATTAAATTCAATTCAATTCAGTTCAGTTCAGTTCAGTTCAGTTCCAATCAGTTCAGTTCAACTCCAATCAGTTCAGTTCAGTTGTTTTTAGTAAATCTAAACAGGTCCTTAGTAATAGATATTGGCAACTACTATTGAATGGGCACATGAAGATTCCATATCCACCCTAACACAACTTTTTCATGGATAAAATGTATATCTATCTCATCATATTTTGTTCGTTGGTGTTGAACTTGATCATTAGATAGATAAATAGCACTGACATCATCAAAATAGCAGATTGTCGAAGCGAGCTATGTAACTCGAGCAACAAATTACGAACCCAAGAGACTACAACAATAACATAATCAACTTTTACACATACTAAAAACAATACTGTATTTACATAATTAATATCCTAAACCTATGTAAAGTAGAATGTTTAGCATATATTTTATATTATATCATACCTTCAAATAACCACGATAAGGTTTTGAGTTATTTGAAAAAACAATATTGTACAATAACAGAAGATGTACAATTAGATAATTCTTCAATATATGATGGATAATACTTACTCTCTTCATCTAGAATTTATTTAGAATTTATTTGTTATATTCACTTTTTTACAATTTTCAAGATGCAATTTCAAAAATTAATACTTCATCCATTTCATTTTAAAACAATTGCACTTTTACGTATCCTGAGTAGGGCTAATTACCAAACGAACCGAGACCGAACTCTACTTAGCTCGGCTCGTGTTTGTTTAAGTTTATTCGAACTTGAGCCGAGCTTAAACCTTAACGAACAGAGTCGTTATCGAGCTGAGCTTTGACTAAGCGTTGACCTTGCCGTTGTCGAGCTGTACACGAACAAGTTTGACCTATTATTATTCTTAGTTTATTTGTCTACTGTATTATTTTTTCTTATGAATTTATTTTTAAACACTAAAGCTATTAGCTTATTATTGTGTAATATTTAGAACAAATACTTCCTCCGTTTCTAAATAAGTGACACATTTGCATAGTATTTACTATTTACAGTTTACACTTTAATTATTTTTGGTGATTTATATTTTAGGTAAAACATAGTCATGTGGGATCTTGTTAGATTCGTCTCAATGTAAATTTTTTTAATATCAACTTTTTATAATTTTTTACTTATTGATAATTGTAGATATTAATGTTTAAAATAATGCATTGACAAACGTGAAAACATGAAGTGTGTCACTTATTTAGAAACAGATGAAGTATATTTTTATATTTATACATATAGTATTTCAATATATAAAAAAGAATACTCGAGCTTGTTCACGAGCTATTCGAGCCGAGCTTAGCATAACTCAACACGGCTCGTTAAGGTCTCGAGCCGAACTAGAACTCAAGCCGAGCCACAACGAGCCGAGCTTTGACAGAGTCGAGCCCCAACTGTTGGGAACAAGACAGGCTCATTCTCACCCCTAATCCCGAGACATTATTTTAACCAAAAATATCTATTCTTACATACAAGTAAAAATTCTAAATAATTACATATTATAAAAGTGTGTCACGAGACAAATCAAACAAGATCCCACTTGACTATATTTTTCATTATGTACGAATCACAAATCTTAGTGAAAGTGACAAGTATGAATAGTGAAGAAGTGCAATAGCTGCATTTAAAATGAAACAGAGGAAGTATCTCAAATTAGGTATAGAAAAATCTACAAAATTTATATATTTGAAATGTACACATTGAAACGAATCAAACAAGATTTCACATAAGGATGTTCCTCATTATATAAATGAACTCAAAGACAGTCAAAACTGCAATGTAGATAGTGCTTAAATTCCATATGTAGCAAAATGAAATGAGACAAAGGGAGTATATTCTTTTGAATAATTTAGTAATATTGAGCTCATATGCAATTGAATTATAAAGCGCAAAACACCATAAAGAGAGATGAAACGCATAGTGGAGATGAGGAAAGGATCATAAGGTAAAAAAGAAGATTCTTCTGTTCAACTTATTTTGACTTATTTGTGATTATCTAAACTTTTACTTGAACTATACTTATTGGAACTTAGAACATATGAAACTTATTGAAACTTTTCAATACTTATTAGAACATATTATTA
This sequence comes from Patellifolia procumbens, assembly GCA_947645195.1. Taxonomy (NCBI): domain Eukaryota; kingdom Viridiplantae; phylum Streptophyta; class Magnoliopsida; order Caryophyllales; family Amaranthaceae; genus Patellifolia; species Patellifolia procumbens. The sequence continues at coordinate 246,079 of CANSGD010000300.1, forward strand.
AAAAAAATAGCCCAAATTCTATTTAGGAATTGTCATTCATAAATATATTGAAATAAATCATATTATAATAATAAATCCTCTTCTTATATAAAAAGGGGAATAGGGTCAAACTAAGTCAATCTTTGTAGTAATTTCCCTAGTTCCTATTACACCCTTTCCTTTAGCTATTGCCATACATACCTCCCCTTGATTATTTATCATTTCCCTTGTAAACCTTTCTTTTTCCGTTACTTACATAATTAATCCCTATCATATATATATTATTCATTTTAGGGAAATTACCACTGGTATACCTATAATTTTTCATAATTCAAGCGGTATACCTAAATTTTTAAAATTCTAAGTGGTATACCCAAGATTCTTTCATACTCCCAATCGTGACTTTTTTTAGGGAAAAAGTTTTTATCATGCCTTTTTCTAATGAATCTTCTGTTAATTAACATAATATTTTGTTACTAAATAAAAAAACATTTAGTTTCAAAAACATCGCGATTTGCTTGTCTAAATAATATTTCGGTCAAGTTTTTGGGGAAAATTTTCTCACTTAAGTATCAAATATGAGGTCGGAATTTGCATAAAACGATTAGATGGGCCTTGCTTTACATTCAAAAACATCTCGATTGGCGTTCAACGACAACTAATAATTTTTTTGGTTAAAAGGTCATTTATGGGAAGATGGAAACACCTCAAGTATACCATTGAAAATTTTAAAAACTTAGATATACCATTGGGATTATGATAAATTATGGATATAGCTGTAGGAACTCCCCTTCATTTTATCCTTATTCTTACTCTATATAAAAAGGAAAGTCAAGTTTTGTAGTATTTTACAATTTCATTTTTCCTTATTTACATATTACTCATATCATCATTTTTATATTTTTGCATCATTGTTTTTTTTTTATATTTACATATTGCTCATGTCTTGTTTTTCGGTTTTTTAAGGTATTGTCATGCCCATATTATTTTTGCTTACTTGCAAGAGCACCGTAGAGGCTTTGATGTTCACGATAGTTGTACCTTGCATTAATTTTACAACTTCCCCTTCTCTTTCACATTATTTTTAGGTGACAACCTGCATATTGTGAAAAAAAATGATATACAAATTTAATAATAAAATGTGTGGTTGGTAAAGTTAAACAAACACCTCATCAAATTGAATATAACCTATTATTAGGGTTGGATAGTATAACATTTGTGTCATATTGGTTTCTAGGAACGTGTACATATAGATTTATAAATTAGTTAAACTAAATCATGACCAATAATAAAGAAAAAATATACTCAAGAATAAAACGTGTGAATATCTATTATACATGGGAAAAAACTTAACAATCGAGGAAAAAACAAGATATAATATCGGTTAGTGAAAAAAAAAGATTTAAGAATATTGTGGAATAGGAAGATTATTTAGTATAGAGTAGAAGGAAAAAGTTTAATAATAGAATTAATTTTTAAATATTGATTATAATGAACATAATTAGAGAAGTCCGTGCAAAACCGGACCCTTAAAACTAGTATTAATGTAAAAGGGGTAAAAAAACGTATAGGTTGTTATGACTTATGAATCAGTCAAATTTGGCAAACACGATATGTGCATACATCGTTTAATGCATATATCCAATATTTCTTTGCCCATGAAATAGGTTTGCCATAATACAGAACCCAGAAATCCAGAGTAATGTATGAGTACAACTTTGCGGTATATGTATGATGAATTGATGATTGACATCTGTTTTTGCGCCAAAGATCACAAAACAATATACAGTATATGACCAAATTTAGAAAAACAGGAAATTTCCAAAAGATAAAAAAACTTGGTATTTTACCAAAATACCCCAAATGGTAGACCTTCCTCGTGAACCCCTAAACAGGGTACCCTTAATCAGTGACGAATTCAGACTAAAATTATTGGGTAGGCCAATAATAAAATGATTGGCAAATTTGTTTAGCTATGAAACATTTAATATATAACAAATTTCTATTGATAGGGCGGGCCATGGCCTAGGTAGGCCTGCCCCTGGATCTGCCCCTGCCCTCAATTTTCAGGGACTTTTGAAAAATGGGAGATTACTAGTAAGAGTTTGAAGGAAGAGAAAGATGATGGTAAGAAGAAACGTGAATATCGCAGCATGACCTTTGCACTTATTACATCTTTATTTTAAGGTTGGGAATAGTTTGGTAACTTTTTAGATAAAACTATTTGCATTTGGTAGATATGTGATTTCACAAAGTATATATAAACAAGACATGAAAGAGAAGAAGAAAAGGGTGCTGAAATGGAAATTGAGACAATTCTCCACATGAAGCAAGGAGTTGGACAAAGTAGTTATGCAAAGAACTCTTTACTTCAGGTCAATTTTCCTCCCCCTCCAACTTTCTTATACACCCGCCTCAAGTACATTCTCTACACACCCGGGTATAGCGCCTAGATTATAGTATATCCTCTCACATTCTCCTAAATCGGAGAATTCAACAGGGTGTGAATTTACACTTGGGTGTAGACTGCAGAGTACACCTACACACATCTTTATAGGAGTTTATACTTTCTCTGTTCTTTCTTATTGTAACAATTGGGGTTTTATGCTTGTCAATGCAATACTTTGACCATTAATGTCATTGATTAACTATTAACAAATATTGCATTAAGTTGATATTTTGAAAATGTATATTGGGATAAATTCAAAAGTATTTTTATCACAAGTATTAGTCAAAATTTCTAATCAGGCTATTACATACTCATTGCCTCAGTATGTCTCTAACTTAACCATAATAGCCAATATAAAGAAACAAAGTCAGGTACACAATGAGTAAATACTATAAAAATTTATAATGTTGCAATTAGAAGAAAAAAAAAGAGTGATAGTCCATGACATGTAACATTTCCAGACTTAACAAAATTTGGGTGAAAATGAAATTTGAAGAGTACATACGATATGATTTCTTTCTTGTTTTACAACAGAGAACTATGATAGCAAAATCAAGGCCAGTAATACAAGAAAGCGTAAGAGAATTATACCATGCCTTACTGCCAGAATGCCTTATGCTAGCGGACTTTGGCTGTTCCTCTGGACCTAATACTTTACTCGTCGTATCAGAAATCATGGATATACTCGACAAAGAACGACAAAGTTTGAATCGGAAATCACCTAAACTTGGAGTGTTCCTCAATGATCTTCCAGGGAATGATTTCAATGCCATTTTTAACTTGCTCCCAAGTTTTTACCAGAGTCGAAAAGAGGAGGAAGGAAGTGATTTTGGACCGTGTTTTGTATCGGGAACACCTAAATCATTCTACGGAAGAGTCTTTCCTGATCGATTCCTACACTTTGTTCACTCTTCCTACAGTGTTCATTGGCTTTCTCAGGTACAATGACATGACATTTATACCACTTTTAAGGAAAAAAATCAGAAACTGAATTTGTTGGTTTTGGTCTATACTGGTCCTTAAGGGACCTTCAGCGTGGATGTGTCTGTTATTGTCGTCATCTGGTCTAAGTTCGAGTTTCAACTATTCTGTTCAAACCTTGTTATGACTATACTATTGAGCTAGGATTCTTCGTTTCACCTCAAAGACCCATGTGAACCCTTGACGCTCCAGCCTGGGTATGGAAACGACACTTCATTTTGACTAAATCAGAGAAAAATTTCATACATAGCTGAGTCAGATACTTGGAGGCGAGTACCCGTGTCCTAACAACAGCTACTGAGGAAATTGCTTCAGTCAAAAAAAAGGGAAGCCTTTCAAGCTAGACGTAGATGCCCTTGAAGCTGCGGCAACTTAAAAAGTTTATGAAGAAAGAAAGTGATGTATTTACTGTTCTTAGAGCTTAGAAGTATAAATCTTCATTCTCCTAGAAACAAATGTGTTATTTGCTTATTTCTTAATCTGGATGCGGGATGGAGATGGCAGGTACCAAAAGGATTGGAAAGTAAAACTGGAGAGTCATTGAACAAAGGAAATATATACATCACAAAAACAAGCCCTCCAGAGGTATCACAGGCGTTTTATGCACAGTTTAAGAGGGACTTCACGCTCTTCTTGAGGTCACGAGCGAGGGAGATGGTGTCTGGTGGTCGAATGGTTCTGACTTTGCAGGGTAGCATCCAGAGAAACAACCCTGACTCAATGTGGGAGCTGCTTGGTTCTACCCTCCACAGTATGGTTTTAGAGGTGACTATATCCTCGATTTTCTTCTTGTCTTAAAAAATGAAACTCCAGAAAAAACTAGTTTAGCTAAGGAAAAATAAGTTCAAATAGGGGTCACATTCTCAAAACAAAATCAAACAAGAGCTAATGAATTTACTCACAGCTGAATAAGTTCTGACAAGGCAGTTTTATCATAATTCGAACCTAATTAACTCGTCTAGTGGTTTGCAGGGTGTGATTGAAGAGCAAAAACTAGACAAATTCAACATGCCATTTTATGCACCTACATCTGAGGAGGTGAGAAAATTGGTTGAGGCTGAAGGATCATTTTCTGTCAACAGACTGGAAACTTTCACAGTTGATTGGAGCGTTGACACCAATCAAAACCTCACTGACAGAGTCAAATTCGTTGCCAAAACTATAAGAGCAGTTACGGAATCTCTCCTTGTAACTGCATTTACAGAGGTGGCCATGGATGATTTGTTTCTTCGGTTCGAAATGAGAATCGAGGAACGTATGGCTCGAGAACAAAGTGAATACCTAAATATTGTGGTCTCAGCAATTAAGAAAGACTAATGTTGGTACTTCCTCGACCTCAAGATAGCTGTTGTGTTGCTTGATGGCATGAATTTTATAGGAAAATAATTCTACTGAAAGGTCAGGAATTACATGATCTATTAGTGCAGTGCACTGTTTATGCAGCTTCAAGAGTTCTATTTGCAATGTAGGAGAATTTGAGTTCCTAGTTATTTCTCCCTGTCTTGATATCTTTGCCTCACTCCTAATAAAAGTGGGTCCTAAAAGCCTTCAAGTCAAAAAGATTCATGAACTCCAAAAAACAACCTTAATATACACAACATAGATAACGTATTTAGTCATGTACGTACAATGAAAGCTCATGTATAAATTATTAGTTTATCTTCTTTGGACATTGAGTCAAAAATCGAATTCAGAACAAGGAAAATTCCATGGAGCCAAGATTAGAGATGCTAGCAACAAAGTCAGAGAAAATCACAGTAAATTAATACAATGTGAATACATTTGATTAATATCTCAAATTAGAAAGGTAGAATTAAATTTTCAATATGAGCCAAAAGGCTAAGATGGATAGGTCGCGAGGCTAATTGGTGTTACCTTTGACTTATATGGGCATGAAACCTAGGCTCTAAGAGTACAGAGTACAGACCTACCAAAGCAACGAGATAGACATAGAGGCATAGAGCATTGGAGCACCAATGTTAGCTAGTCTTCTAAAAACAAAAGGCTAGGATAGAAGAAGTACGTTTCTTAGTCTTGCACTTTATCCTCAAGAGAAGATTGGGAATGCCATTGATTGGGAAAAGAGCAGGGTTTGCTAACTCACTCAATAAAATATGGTGGTATGGTTATAAAGGTATATTCACGGTAATGAAATTTCATCCTTAAACGTGTTTTTTTCCTTTGAAGATTTTCTATTGCCACACTCAATACGACCCTAAGGTGGCGAAGAAAATTTTGGAAAGATGCGTATTTTTTAAGAGATAGACGTTGATGACTTAAGAGACACTCACAGATTACCTCTAATGAAATCATTTGCTATTGTATACTGAAGGGTCAGGATTACGTCCCCCAGGCACTTGTTTATTTGGAGGAAGAAAAAAAGTTGAACTAAAAGGAAAGATGTCTCATTATTTAAACTTCCAGCTCTAATTTTTTTCAACATAAAGCTTAAAGGCATTACCTACTGAAGACTGACTCACTGAGCATTATAATTGGTCTAGACAGCAAGACAAGTCTAGCAACTTGTGAGCTTTCTAATTTCTAATCCGAAGTCAACAGTCAATTGTTACTTGCAGAAAAAATCCAATAGGATGTAGCAATGAAAATTCTCAAAGGCCACTAACCCACTACCAAGAAGAGTCCAAATACTACTTCCAAGTTTCAAGCATGAAACTGTTGTTTTCGGAGTAGTTCTCGAGCGAGCACCTCTTTGTCCGGACGAGCAAAGAAATCAGTACTGCCCAGCGTGCTCAGGTCTGCTTGTGCGAACGAGTTTTTTGCAGGCAACTTTTTTTTATTTTTGTCCAATATTTTGAATTCTTATTTTCTCTGATTTCCTTAGATGTCAAATACTGGTTGTGATGGCTTTTGCCATAGTTTCTTTTTGTAAGGGTTCCTCATATTTTACTAAAAAGGAATCAAAGGGTAAGTACTATTTCACAACAGAAACCTTAGACCAATCTAATTATAAACTCTCATTAGAAAGACTTCCTTGTCATTCTCTAGATGTCTCCTTTTCTCTTTAATATCTTATTATTGACTATTGCTCCACACACACATTTATCACCTATTTCACAACAGAAACCTTAGACCAATCTAATTATTAGTGCTTCCATCATCAACATCTCAGATTCCACGCCACTCTATTAAAGTGGACACAAAAGGGAAGACACAAAACCAAACCCAAAACATTTCATACCTGATTTTGTAAAACAAGATTAGAAAACCCTCTGAAAATGTTCGAGAGCAACATTCAAATGCCTACAATTAAAACAATCATCTCAACTGCTACTTCTGCTGCTGCAGCAGCTATGTTGATACGTAGTCTTGCTAGAGACTACGTTCCCAAAGAATTTCAATTCTACATTTCCTGTAAAATTCGAGCTTTCTTTGCTTCTTTCTCGTCTGAGACAACCATAATAATCAATGAAGTTGATGGAATGGGTAGGAACCAGCTATTTTATGCGGCAGACCTCTACTTGGGTACCAATCTCTCACCTTTAACTGACAGATTCCGGGCCATCTTACCCCTCAAAGAGACCCAAATCATACTCTCCATGGATACAAAACAAGAGGTGATTGATACATTCAATGGTGTCAAACTCAACTGGAGAAGAGTGGCTCAACAAATGGAAACAAAGAGCTCCATCAACTCAGTGTTTGACGTCCAATATTACACTTTGAGCTTCCATAGAAAGCACAAAGAGATGGTTTTGACGAACTACTTCCAGCATATCCTAGAACAAGCACAGGTGCTCAAGAAACAGAAAAGGACCCCAAAGCTGCATACTTTGGACCGTGAACTACTGCGCAGGAGCAAAGGGGGTGGTTGGCAATCGGTGAATCTAGATCACCCAGCGACTTTTGGTACTCTAGCAATGGATACAGAAATGAAGAAGGTGATCATGGAGGATTTGAACATGTTCATCAGGAGGAAAAGCTTCTACAGAAAAGTGGGGAAGGCGTGGAAACGTGGCTACTTGCTGTTTGGGCCTCCGGGTACAGGAAAATCTAGTCTCATTGCAGCCATGGCTAATTATCTGAATTTTGATATATATGATCTGGAGCTGACTGATGTTACGAAGAACTCTGACCTTAGGAATCTGCTAATCACAACTGCTAATAGATCAATACTCGTGGTGGAAGATATTGATTGCTCTCTCAAGTTACAGAACACTATGAAGGAACGAAAGAATCTCCACCATCCAGAAGATTTTTCTGAGCACAGGAATGAGGTAATTTCTTCACAAAAATTCTAAGATTGAATACTCTCGCGGTTCACCATGATTTACTCATTTTCCTTTTTGGTACGCTTCACGATAATTTACTCACTTCACTTTTCTATATTCGAACATGAGGCCCACCATATCCTTTTACTTTACTACTCACATCTTTATGATTGTTTTCTCTTTTCACCCCATTTCAGTTCAACTTTGCCCTAATCTCCATTTTGATGAAAAGCAATGTGTAACTATTTTATGGAAGAGAGGGAGCAACAAGTAATGATCTATAACTGACATTATCTTGTTTATGTAACCTAGGTGACCCTGTCAGGCTTTCTCAATTTCATTGACGGGTTATGGTCAAGCTGTGGAGATGAGAGGATAATTGTGTTCACAACAAATCACAAAGACCGACTGGATCCAGCTCTTTTACGACCAGGACGGATGGATATGCATATTCACATGTCCTACTGCACCCCATCTGGACTAAGAACACTCTCTTCAAATTACCTTGGCATCACAGAGCACCCACTTTTGACAGAAATTGAACAGCTGATGCAGGAAGCAAAGGTAACCCCAGCAGAAGTAGGGGAGCAACTGATGAAGAGTGAAGCCTCAGAGGAAGTACTGAGAAATCTCATGAGTTTCCTTCTTAAGAAGAAGAGAACTGGGAATCGTAAAAGTACTCAGCAAAAAGAGGTAGCAGAAGTAGAAAGTAAAGAGTTCGTAGAGGAGAATACAAGTAGTGAGCAAGAAGAGATCACGGAATAGTGCAAATGCTGCAGTAAAAGTACCCAGATAGATTAGCATAATGCCATGACCCGCTAAGAAAATGTAATGCGGCTCTTTGTTGCAATAATATCTGTGTATTAATTGTTGCTTCAAATGAGAACTTCTGATCAGGGCATACCTTGTCCTCAGTCAACTTTTCTCTACTTTACCTTTCATCGACGTATTAAATTATTTCGTTACTATATGGATCAAGTGTTTGCGACAGATTATTAGATTGAGCGGACAGCAAAGGGAGACTAACAACACAAAAGGTTAACATTTTTTTTTCTTCGCAATTGAACCCTACTATTGCCACCTATTGGATAAAAATGTAACAGTATACATAACATTACAGTGTCAATAACTCAAAGATGACAAATATATAACAGACTCACAGTAGACTGTAGGAAAGCTTCGAATCAAAGAGACTAAGCTTTAAACTGACATCTTCATTTCAATTTTCTGGTGAGGATCATAACCCACAAGCTCGAAATCGGTTGCCATAAAAGTATCTATATTCTTCCTCTGAGGGTTAATCTTCAATACCTGTTTCAAAAGATGTTAGCTTTCATTTGGAAGGAGATATCCAATAGACTAAACAAGAAAAGGTGGCTTTCCTACTTCGAGAACAAAGCTACATCACATCATCTTCATTTGGTACTTACAGGAAAAGGCTTAGGCAGATTCTTTAGTTGTTCCTGTAGCGGCTCAACATGGTTACGATAAACATGAGCATCCCCAATGACATGAATAAAATCCCCAGGAAGAAGATCTGCAAGAAAGAGAAATCTGGTAAGCACGTACTGCCATAATCAACAACTGATCTTCAGCAAAGACAAGGAAAGCCAAGCAGCTAATACTATCTATAAAACTTAGACGCTCCTTGAATAAAACATGACCTCGTTGGTCTCATAAAATGCTACATTTGGATGGAATGTTTGGATATTCTACACACCTATCAGTTAAACTGAAAATTATAATATTCATTTGAAATCAGTTTTAGTGACTAAGAATCAGCTTGAATCAGCACAAAGCAATTTCAATCAGCAAAAATATGTTTTATTCGAAAAACAGCAAACTACATAGGCAAAACACTAGAGAATCAGCAATTTCAATGGGTAAAAAAGTAAAAGTCAGTTTAAACTGGTAAAATCAACTTCAATTCACTAAAATTCAGGTGAAGTGAACAGGGCTAAGCAGTTAGAAAATGTACAGTAGCAAGAATCTCCAGGCAATGCTTACCACAGACATGAGCAATCATGCAGGTCAAAAGAGCATAAGACGCAATATTAAAGGGAACCCCCAAACCCATGTCTGCTGATCGCTGGTACATTTGACAAGATAGTTCGCCATTTGCTACATAGAACTGTAACAGAGGAAGTAAGCACCATAGAACAAAGAGTAAATAAAATTAAACAATATGTACTTGATTGCCAACCTGTGCAAACATGTGACACGGAGGCAATGCCATCAATTTAAGATCAGAAGGGTTCCAAGCTGAGAGGATGATACGTCTGTCATCTGGCTTATTCTTAATCTTGTGGATAACATCTAGCAACTGATCAAATCCTTGCCCAGTGTAATCAGCGTGCATGTTGGTATAACTGTAGAATTAATAGGTACGAATGAAAACTAACATTTGGCATCTTCATGAGTAGCAATATATGACAATTTCTCAAACATCATAAACCAACCTAGCCCCAAAGTGCCTCCACTGGAACCCATAAACAGGCCCTAAGTCGCCTTCTTCCCTGTCTGGCAGCCCAATGCTGCAACAGAAACAGATGCGGGTCAAGGGCATTTTATGAACGACATAAACCTCACCTAAGCAAAAGTTGGCAGAAAGTTGGATACCTCTGAAGGTAAGTTTTGGATGCATTTCCATCCCATATATGTATTCCTTTCTCCTGCAGGACCTGAAAAAATTAAAATATTTCTTACATCATGAATTCAGTCGACAAACCCAATATTTACTCAGACCAGCATAGTTAGGACAATGTACACAAGGGAATCATCTACAAAAAAGTGAGTCAAAAATATAAGCAAGTGTATGTTCCTCTCATAATCAAGTTCTAATAAGTACTCGCTCAGTTCCCTTTTGTTTTCAACTTTTCTCCATTCCCCTTTTGACATTTTTAGAGCTTGTATCAAGTGGGTCGGTATTTTTGTCCTTTTGACATGGGTATGAGAAAAGTAAAGAGGGATCGCAAGGGCCAGGTGTAGCCTTAAACGAATATGGAGCAATCTTTTAGAGACAATCCAACAAGGAAAGCAATCTTTTAGGCAGGCAGGGAGGGAATCAACATAAGAATTGCCCATCGTTCTTGAGCAAATTATGGTGGGTTAATATGCCTCCCACCGCCTCTTCAAAATGAGTAAAAGTATGAAAATACTCTAATATTATACATCTGATTGCTTACATTTAACTTACTAAGCCGGAAAATATCTAAAACGGCAAAGCTGCCTGTCAACAAAAAGCTCTCATTCAGAGCATCAAAAATCAGAGGCAGCATTAAGACAGGCTCAGAAAGCTAATGCAAAAAGTACCAAACCTCCCGTATACACCTCAGTCACCAAGTGTTCCGAGCGCTCCCATTATGCTTTATTGCTTACTCGGAGCTCTTCAAATGGAAAAAAAAAAAAAAGTAGCTTGGGTGTACCTAGAGCTAGGTACATCAGACTACCCGGATGTATAAAGCGTGCACAAACTATAAATAAACTGATTTAGCAGTATATGTTAATTTCAATTGCTAAAGAAGCACCATGTCTCATAGCTCTTTCAGGTGTCGTGTTATAATCAAGAGTCTTAGCTAGAGAATCCTATAATCAAATTTCACACAAGTTCTCAATTAACTGCAGAAAACCAACAGCTTAATTAAGAATAATTGAACAAACCAAAAGTGATGCACAAAGTTTAAGCAATGCTTTTGAAGATGAAACATTTACGGTTAGATTACAATGAGATGTCAATACCTTAGCGTTTGTAGAACCACTAATAAACCACAATAATTCCTCTACAACACCTCGCCAAAATACCCTCTGCAATTTCAAAAGAGTAATATGTCAGCATATGGTGTATAAGAGTTAAAATAGACATCTTACACAAGTAATATCAACACTCAAATTTCAGCTTGGCTTAATATCAAAAACTAAAGCTACCTGATATGTACGAATAGCCAGCAAGCTACTTTCAACAAACATGAATAGCAAGACCCAACGAAATCTGAAAGCTACGACAGATAGACAAATCTTAACTAGAAATAACATGCCTTGGTGGTGAGAAGAGGGAAACTCTTTCGTAAATTGAATCGCATCTGTAGACAAAAACCACATTATCAATAACTACAGACCAAAACAAAAGTAAGAGAGATTTCAAAATAATCAGACTACTTGATGCACCTGGCAACCAAATTTTGATAGGGTACCAGTCCCCGTTCTATCATCCTTTAGATTCCCACTTGACAGGATTTCTTTAACTAGCTGAAGGTACGAATGCTCCTCATGTTTATCGATTACCATTTGAGGCAGGAAGGAGAAATCCTGCACCTCAAACTTACCAGTATTTGACTTGGCACCATTAATCTGAGTATCCTTATCAACCACAGTCCTCCTCACACGTGCGTATGTAACAAAAGAGAATCGTATATTGTTCTCGACAAAAGGGAAGGATGAATACCAAGGCTGGAACAAAGAACTATCCACAGGGGGAATAAATGTGTCACATTCTATATCTGTCTCAATCTCTGTCATATGAATCGCATCACAAGCTGGAGCATTGAGTGCGTCCCTAAAACCGAAAAAACAACAAAACTTTATGTCAATATAGAGGAATTCCTTCCCAAAGTATATGGAAACACAAAATGAATGCCCACCTTAAGATCTGACCACCGCCAATGACAAACACCCTCTCTATCGAAAGATCATATGGGCGTGTTGCCAACAGTTCCAAAGCAGACTCCATGCTACCACAAGCCAAAACATTATCCAAATCTCCAGTATTGAAATCCCGAGAACGAGTGAGAACGATGTTAAGTCTACCTGGCAAAGGTCGAAACTTAAGAGGGATGCTCTCCCAAGTCTTTCTGCCCATTACCACAGCATTCTTTTTATCAGAATTAGACGTTTGCAAAGTAACATCCTTGAAGAATTTAAGGTCAGACGGTAATTTCCATGGCAATTTCCCATCTTTGCCAATCCCCAGTTCCTTAGTTGCAGCAACTACTACTTGGTATGGCCGTCTCAAATTGGTTTGCCCATTGCTAGTTCCACTAAGCACATCTCTAATCTCACTAGTCATTGCAACGGCAAACAAATTGCTAATGACCTGTAATACAAAAGGGTCGATGTTTATAACAGTGGAGTGAGATCCCCTACAATGTTGAATAAAATTCTACCTTGTAAAGTTTACTCAAAATATTACTCCTTCCGTCTTTTTTTATTTGCTACATATTGACTTTCAGCAATACTCAAGTACTCATTTTGTAACTTTGACTATCGTTCTGTTTATATATGTAAAGGAAAACGTAATCATGTCTGATCTTGTTTGATTTGCCTCAATACATACTTTCCACATATATAATTTTTATAAAAAATTTCTATACCTAATTTGACATATTTATTTCTAAAGTTGTATTTCAAGACCTACGTAAAAGCAAATGTAGCAAATAAAAACAGGCGGAGGGAGTAAATAAAATTCATAAATTTTTATTTAGTGCATTTGTGATCGCATTCCTATTTTATTATATAACAATGTTTAGTAAACTTTATCAACTCTATGAAAATAAAAGTCTACATGATCATAACCCTTATAAAGCAGTAATACAGCTTGGCAGTTGAAATGGTATAAGCATCAAACTTTTCTTAATTGGAAATGCAAGATTAGGCCAAACAATCCCATACACTCAAAGAGTTGAGCTGTTGAAGCGATTTCGACACACGACAGCACCGCCGAAACCACCGCCCGAGGCTGCAACTCTGCGACAGTGCGAGGCACCACCGTCCACGGCTACCAAAGTCTGCCAGAGAAAGAGAAATTGACAGCGATTGATAACTGAAAGAGAAAAAGAATGGTATGAAATTGATCAGGGTTTCTTCTTCTCTGCATACACTCTATACTGTAAACACAGATCAACGTGCTGCTGGAAATTGAGCAAGAATTATATCAAAAAAATTGAAATTCTAGGGTTTAAGTATGAGATTTTTACAATGCGATTGAGGATTGATGAGATAAATTGAAATCGGATTGAAGGTTGTACTTACCGATCGTAGTCTGAGGCAAGAGATCGAATTGATTGTCTCTATGGTAGTACCAATTTTTGGAGAATTAAGTAGCAATTTGTAAATGAGTCAAAAAGAGTGATGAATGAAGAAAAAGAAAGTGGTGAGAGGGTGAGGGTGCATGTTCATAAGTGTAAAAGGCGCGGAAATTCGCGCCAATATTTTAGTGATAAATGTGTGTCCATTGTGGCATTGTCCAACTGTTCAGACAGGAATTACATATTTACATGCCATCGCCCACCAATAATAATCCCGACACATTTGGTGAGTGATAAAATATGACGGTAATTAGGAGTGTAAATGGGCCTATGGGTAGGGCCGTGTGCGAGGGATCAATTCTTACTCCAAGCATTTGTTTGAGATTTGGGGGAAGGGGGTTGAGGTTTATGGTTTGTAATGGGTATCTGGGTGGGGGCCCTGTGCGAGGTCAGCCCAGAGGATATTTGTTCTTACCATAATATAATCTCATACTTATAAATGAGATTATATTTTTTTAAAAAAATTAGGAGTGTACATTAGCGTGTAGCCGGGTACCCGGCTTTTCGAGTATCCGGAAATACAGGTACTTGTTAAAGCGGCCTATGAATAGACTTAGGGTCTGTTTAGATTTACTGAAAACAACTGAACTGAACTGAACTGATTGGAGCTGAACTGAACTGACCTGAACTGAACTGAACTGAATTGAATTGAATTGAATTGAATTGAATTGAATTGAATCGAATTTAATAAATATATAAATAATAATAATATGAATATTAAATAATAATTATGATGATAGGTAATAATAATGAGTAGTTATTAATGAATAATAATAACAATTTTATTTTGGATATTTTTAAATGATAATTATAAATAAATAATATTAATAATCATAAATTAATAATAACAATAATATCTAATAATTAAATTAGTATTAGTATTTTAATAATTAGATTTAATTATATATTAATGTTAGTAATAAAATAATGATTGGGTCGGACCGTGAAAAATTACATCATAAACCGTTTTGACGTGATTTGATTGGATTATGGGCTGAAAATGCGGGTTTATTTGTGCTTTTAGCTTAAACCATGTTCCTCCCTAACGATAATAGTATTAATAATGAATAAAGCTACAATAAACAAAATAATATATAGATAATAATAATAATACTTAATAATAATGATATAAAAATAAATAACAATAATAATAAGAGCAATTAGTAAAATAAATTAGACCAACATAATAGTATTTAATAAAATGGTTATATAAGAATGGAGCTGAACTGAACTGAACTGATTGGAGCTGAGCTGAGGTGAACTGAACTGAACTTAAATGAACTGAACTGAACTGAACTTTAGATGAAATGAACAGGACCTTAGGTCAGTAATAGACTTAATAGTATACAAATATTTATGCCAATGTTCGTGGACCGTGGTAATGAGCGATTTACCCATAAACATGTGTGATGAGTGAAAATGAAAATTTATGAAGAAAATTTTATCGTTGAGAATGAAAGTTCATTAAGATGGTAATTAGGATATGTTCTTTTTATCTTATTTTTAGTTCAATTCAGTTCAGCTCAATTATTTTTATGCTCAATATTTTCAGTTCAGCTCAATTATTTCTAGTTCAGCTCCTAAAAGTACTTTTACTCTCATATATCCTCTTAGGGCCTGTTCATTTCAGCTTAATTTCAGTTCAGTTCAGCTTCATTCTTTTATAACCATTTTTTTAAATATTATTATGTTGGTCTAATTTATTTTACTAATTACTCTTATTATTATTATTATTATTTATTTTTATATCGTTGTTATTAAGTACTATTATTATCTGTATATTATTTTGTTTTACTGTTATCATTAGGGAGGAACATGATTTAGGTTAAAATTACAAATAAACCCGCGTTTTCAGCCCATAATCCAATCAAATCACGTCAAAACGGTTTATGATGTAATTTTGCACGGTTCGAACCAATCATTATTTTATTACTAAATATTAATATTTAATTAAATCTAATTATCAAAATAGTAATATTAATTTAATTCTTAGATATTATTGTTATCATATAATCATCATCAGGTATTAATATATTAATACAAAGACTATAAAATAATTGTTATTAATTATCATTGTAATCATTAATCATTATTATTATTAATAATAATAATTTATGATTATTAATATTATTTATTTATAATTATCATTTAAAAATATCAAAAGTACAATTATTATTATTCATTAATAACTATTCATTATTATTAGTTATCATTATAATAATTATTTAATATTCATATTATTATTGTTTAAATATTATTTATATATTTATCAAATTCAATTCAATTCAATTCAATTCAGTTCAGTTCAGTTCAACTCCAATAAGTTCAGTTCAGTTCAGTTCAGTTCAGTTGTTTTCAGTAAATCTAAACAGGCCCTTAGTCTAGTCATTTTCTGCTAAAGAGAACTAGCCCTTAAATATCTTCTTACAAATTACATATGATTTTAGTATCATAAATTCATATAATTATAATCACTATTTGGTATCATCATTTAAAAGATCATAAGGGTATGCACCGTATGTTGAATACCCTTCCTTAGTTAGTCTGATATGTAAATAAATCGGTTGAACAAGTAATAAAACCATGTGTGATTTTTATAAGAAAAAATTGGTAATAAATACCTAGGTTTAACCTCTTTTTAGAATGAATATCTAGGTCTTTTTTATTTTGTATCAATACCACATTTGCTTCATTTTTTAAAATAAATACCAACTAATGATTTTGCCAATAAACTTAACGGAATTTGACCTAACTTAACATAAAGATTGTCTACTAAAAACAACAAAGAGATTCATTTCATGGAACCCACTTTTAATTTTCCCTCCATTAGTCCAATACATGAAATCTCTTTATTTTCTCCTCACCTTCTACAATACATTTCTCTCTCCTCCCTCAATTACCCATTTCAAAGTCATCTTCTCCATTTTTCAATTTTTTCCACCATGTAAACTATTGTCATCTCTCATCTCTCTCTCTCACACACTCTAATCTTCAAAAATCCTTAGTAATTAGAGTGTGTTAATTGTTTTCTAGCTTAATATAGGGCACACTTTGAGGAGTAACTGACTGCACAAATGGAAAACAAAAGGCGCATTCATGACAAATTTTAATCACATCAAAATGTAATTCAAACTCAATTACAATAAAGAAAAACCCTAATAGACTTCAAATTTCGTAAAACAACTGAAATCTTTTATGCAAATCTACCTTAATCAAACTATTCCCTTAAACCCTACACTCGAATAAAAAACCTTAATCAACAAGGATGAACTATTCAAAAATTAGAGGAGATTTTCTTTCAAATCTTCAAATTTTAGCCATTTTGCTTTTCCTTCACCTTTTATTTTAGCTCTGACATGTAAGGAAGATGAATTGAACATGAGAGTTGGAGAAATAAATAAGATTAAGGGTAGTCATATAGTTGATGTTGTGAGATCCTCTAAACAATTAACAATAAATCTTAATTAAATCATCAAACTCCGTTAAGCTTTTGGACAAAACCATTAGCTGGTATTAATTTCAAAAAAAAAATGACATAAGTGTATTATTCATATAAAATAAAAAGAACCTAGATATTTATTTCAAAAAAGAGGTTAAACCTGGATATTTATTGCCAATTTTTTCTTTTTATTATTGGACTTCCATTTTATATAAAACATCATCACCTATGATAGAGGTGAGTCAAACATTATTCACGCCCTCCGTAATGTAATACTTGGAACAAATGGACTAGGGGGAATTCCTAGGCAAAATTTGTTAATAATGGATAAACGTGTAATTTGGTAAAAATAAGAGAGATAATGACATGTGATTAGGAAAAAAAGGAGGAAAAGAGAGAAAAACCGAAAACAAGTACACCATGGGGTGGGGCCCATAGGTAGTTTAATGTGTAAAACTTTACCACGAGAACAAAGTAGATAAATTGTTGCAATTGTTATGTTACACCTATTTTTAAAAACTGTTATAAGTAATGTGTTACGGAAGGAGTATTTTTTTCTTACTTTCAAAAAGTAATTTTAAAACAAGTGTTTAACATTGAAAGTAGAGCCATGAACATCTTAGACAAGGAATATTGTGTCCTTCATCGACAGATGAGGGTTGCCTAATCAATATTGGATATATATATATCTATCGCCTCACTTTTTTGGCAGTACATTTCATGAAAATGGCACTACATTTGTTATGTATGGTAGTATATTCTAATATATATGGTAGTACATTTTTTAATGAAAGATTATATGCCAAATACAAACTATATAGTTATATAGCTGTGAAAATATCGATTTTTATATACTACTTTTCTCAATAAATGTACTGTCATTTTCATGGAATGTACAGCCATTTTCATGGAATGTACTGCCAAAAAAGTGAGCCGATGGATATATGCATATTTCCGATATTGTAGGCATTCCTCATCGACAGATAGTCAAAACATTAGATTTCAAGTTGGGGCGACCGAATAATTGTGTAGCAAATTCGTTTAATTTACCAGGATTATGCTCATTTAGCTAGAAGATCACAGTAAAAAAAAATCTTTACCAACATCCGCTTTATTATGGAGTTGGGCAGGAGGGGATGAAAGAGAACAAATGATTCCAAGCTCTATACAAACTCATACATGAGTGAGAGAAAGTGAAACTCCTGAAGGAAGGAAGCGGAAATTATCTCTATTCTATAAGTGAAGAGGTGAGGGACACCAAAAATCAATATTAATTTTTTTTAATTCCTATTGTAGTGGAATAACTCTCTCTCTCCTTATAACTAACTGTTCAAATTTGTTATTTTGAAAAAAAAATGCAAAACACACTAAACAAACAAAATTTATAATTTTTATACAGAATTTTACATAACTCCGCACGCATCGCGTGCATATAGGGCTAGTAACTCAAGTACATTTTAGATTGAAAACAACTAATATCCGAAATGAAAATTTTATGATTATCACAATGACTCGGATTTTCAATCCTAATTATCCAGTTTTCAGATCTAATCAACTGTATCTGAAATTCTGAAGCATTCTTGCAATGGAAAAGAATGCGAGAGTTTTGATTGGCGGAAAAAAGGAACAAAAGAGGAACAAGAAGAGCGGACCGAAACCGGGCAGTCAGCAGTCAATTTATTTATGGGTGAATTAGAAACCATACAGTGGAAAATGCCTCCCAATAAAGCAGAAATACATTAGAGCTTCTCCAAAGAAGCTGTTACAAAATCATGACTTTTACTGTGAAAATTACAAAGCATGTTGCATCCTTCAGGCCAAGGTAAGGCTTGCACAGCACTGCCGAGTACACGAACCTCTTCACATCGACTGAGAGCACTTTTTTGACGCTGATACTACTTACAGACCAGCGAAATATCGCATATGATCTTCAAATGTCTCACCATGACGGATTTTGGCAACTGATCCGTCTTCTTCCACCTAAACAGATAAAAGCACAGGAGATTCAGTACTCACACACATTGGTATTAAACATTTCCAGCGTGTTTGGTTGGATGTAAAAAATAGGGGTTATCCTATTTTTCTTTGTTTCATTTGTAATGCGAGGAAAATAATATTCCAAATGATGGAAAAGAGTTCTCTAAGGGTGGAAGTATGAATGCCACATTTTCCTCCCTATACCTCGCCTTCCTCTTTCACTCGCACCCATCCCCTCTCGTCCATTTCTTATCATTCATTTTCTTGTTAATGTTCATGCAGGCAACTAATAAAGGATAACTATTCTACATTTGTATTCTTGCTTAGAAGATCTTTTTCCATAAAATGTTATATTCCAATCAAAATGTTTTCAATCCGCCCAAACGGAGCCTTGCTTGAAAAGTAATTTTCATGAAAACCATCTTTCAGGTGAAAACACAATTGTAAATTAGATTTATTGGGTTCCTCACAAGAAAACTTAGAAAGAAAAGGAAAAGACATAGACTGAGGGAAGATGTGGATCGTAGAATCAAAGAAAGAGGAAGTTAAGGCTGTAAGAGTGACAACCCCTCTTCCTATAATCGGAAAATATTTAACATCATTGCGAGTTGCAAGAACTAGTTTCCACCTTCAGGACTGTTTTCCACCAACTAACACAACAAAGGAGATGGCAAAATCATTTTCCAGGAACCTCCCCAACACACTTGATATTTCCTCACAAAGTTCATATGTGGTGAATTAAGGATGAAATTCCGGAAATAGATATTTGCAAGAATATGTGACGTATTGCATACCCAGTATTCTGGTGGGCGCATCTTGAGATTGTAGGTGGAGGCCATGCTCATGCAATAGGCACCTGCATCATGAACAACTAATCCAGCTCCCTACAAACCAAAACTAGGGTTAAAACCCGAGTCTCTTTCTTCACATATTAAAGCAGTAGCTTGGAGGGTAAACAACAGAACATATTCATTACCCTAGCTGGAGTAGGAAGTTCGCGCTCCTTGCCCAAGAAATCAGCTGACTCACAGACTGGGCCCACCACATCGAAGGTGGATACCTCTGATTCTGACGGAGCAGGAGAAACTAGCTCTATATGCTGCAGATGTAATTTTAGGTATTTAGTAAGCCTTATAGAATGTTACAGAACCCAATTTGATTCCAGTACCATTAATTAGTAGTACATTACTAGCTTTGGGATTTAATTGGCAAGAGCAGGACCTACAAAAGAGTATACTTACTTGGTAAGCATCATATAGACTTGGACGGATAAGTTCTGCCATGCTCCCATCAATCACGATAAAATTTTTGGTCCCGTTAGTTTTGACACCAGTAACACGATTAACTAGGCAACAAGTATTTGCTATAATTGATCTTCCTGGTTCAATTATGAGGTTGAGATCTCGTGAAAGAACAAGTTCACGTACCTGCAATGACCATGGTGGACATTTCTTACTTTTCAACTTATGACATCAATTAAAGACAAGGACGGAGGAAAATGCAAACTATAAATATACTCAGAATTAAAGTACCCTAGAGGTTAATTGTTCATACCCATTTTAAATTTTTTGTTTAAATAGTGAAGTTCCACGAACCCAAATCAAAAGAAGAATTACAAATGGAAAGCTAGTGTAACAAGACATTGACATTCTCATTAGGCCCTTACGCCTTACGGCCTTACCCATGTTAGGTAGAAAGTATTAATTGGTGGTTATGATAATGAAATTAAAACTTAAAAAGTAAACCTGAGAAGAAAATCGCATGCAAACATTCGTCGTAATGCTTGTCCATCCTCAATTTCATATTTTTCTTCCAAAATTTCCATTACCATCAATTTGAATTGGTCGTGACTAGTAATAGGAATTTGAGGCCAAAAACACATTTGTGAACAGAGTTCCAATACCACAGTCCACAGGTATTGCAAAGAGACTTTCTTCACAATTATATAAAACTTCATCACCATCACCACCATTTTTAACCCCATCAACAGGCCGTTAAATCAAGAAATTATAATGCACAACTATCTGAAATGTCTGTGCACTAGTAGTACTCGGTAAATCACATCTTACAATTACAAAATCCTTACCATCTGATTCCAGAATTTACCAACAGGCTAGCAAGCCTAAAAGATGATAGTCCCAATCAAAAAAAAAGAATCTCACAATAAGTATCGTAGAACTTGCAGGTAAAAATAATAGTCACATCAAAGTCAGCCTAATAAAATATTCGAAGTAATATAAAACTACATTTAAGGATTTGCTAGAGTCTTACCGTGTCAATGAGATCTCTAGGTGTAGGAAGTACAGCACCAGTGTGATAGTAATCAATACCCAAACCACCTCCGATGTTCAAGTAACTAATCTCAAAACCTTGTTCACGAATTTGGTCTATGTAGGCTACCATAAGGACTGCAGCATCCCTGAATATATCAACCTGGGGTAAGAGGAAAAGAAAAGGATTAAATCTTTAACTGGCAAGTGGCTCGGAACTACAAAGCCAATTTTAACACACTAATAAAGTAGCAACTCTATACTAATCTTCAGGATACCAGCAATAACCCGAAACTGATAAGATATTGAAAAAGACAAACAACATGAAATATTAATCAAAATAAGCAGATACAGAGACAAGCTTAAATACCTTGGAAATTGTTGACCCAAGATGGCAATGAGCTCCAACCAACTTCAGCTCGGTAGGATGTGCTTTCACAGCATCTAAAAACCACTGTAATTTCTCATTTCTAATTCCAAATTTGGAGTTCTTGTTCCCAGTGGCAACATATGGATGGACCTAGAAGTGAAAAGTAACTAGTAAGTCAGAGAAACACAAGAAAATGAAAATGACACTTTGCCATATGTACAAGAATGCAGATGCAGCTACACAGCCAACACCTATGAGGTTATATCTCATGCGCAGCTGAGCAATGTAATTTGTAAGCCCCAATTCCCCCCATCCCCACCCCTTCAGTCACTTGTTACTATCAAACCATGAAGAGTTGTGTGCTTTCAGATATTTAAATACCTTCTTTCTAGACTTTAGGATGTAACTTAAGTTACTAATAGTCAAAGCATGACAATTTGGTGCTTGTAGGAGAGAATTACTGCTGTTACAAACACATCCAGGCCTCCAGGGTAACGTAAAGTATGCGCCCAACTCTGAATATTTATAAAGCTTCTAACACAATTTACATCAGTTTCATCTTCTCTAAAACGAAGATATGGATAAATCAACGCTGGCTCCTAGTATACCATGGAAAAGAGAAATTGGAAAGAAAAAATCATGAAAGGAGAAAAGAAAAATATCTTCCAACAAACCAAATGCTACTGAAGGTGTTTATCTTAGGGTTCTAAAACAGAGATGAAAAAATAATTGGAAACGGCAAAAGACAATATTTTATCTTCTCAAACAGTGAAGGAGCTTATCTCAGGGATTCTCCAACTTAGATACAGCAGTTGGTTGACACTTTGACAGACATAGACCAGAGTTCAAGGTTTCTTTGAAGTTTCAATTTATACTAGCTTACCCACCCAAGTTTCTAAATTTCTCTAAAAGCAACTAAAGATTATTAGTTTAATACAGCAATAATAGGAAAGGATGCCAGCAACACAAACATACCTGAGGATCGACATCAGGATTAATGCGAAGCAAAACATTCACCCTTTTCCCTGAAATTCTAGCAGCTGATATAATGTTGTCCAAGTCAAACTCACTGTCGATGTTCACAAATACACCGCTCTCAGCAGCAAGGACCAAATCCTCCAATATCTTCCCATTTCCGTTAAAGATACACCTATTGTCAAGACATCAAATCAGTGGACATTAATTCAGAGGCCAATTGATTAAGAGTATACGCAACGTAAGTTACAAAGTAAATACATTTCCCTTACGCTTCAACTTCTACATTTCCCTTACACTTCAACTTCTACATTTCCCTTATGCTTCAACTTCTAGAAGTCAAATTCTAATTGAGGATTTTACACGTCAATGCAAAGAAAAAGTAATGATTCAAAACGAACAAAACATTGTCACAAACAAATGGTGGGAAAAGACTGTGATGTATAAAATTCAATATTATCATATCATTAAAAACCAATCAGACATCACTCAACGTGAAAACACTGTTATACCATGTCCCAAAAGGAGATCCGATACCAAAACATTGTTACAGATATAGCCAAGATTCAACCTCACCTTCTACTTAAAAATTACCCCAGCTCAACAAGTTCTTTTTCTGTTGGCTACTAGCGCCATGACTAGGTGAAAAAAATCCAGGTAACTCCTAAAGACTCTCCAAATCCACCACTCTTTACAAGATGAAAGGAGCAGTACAAATCACTTTGGGAATAAGGCTTAGTTGTTGTTGTTATATTCAATCTCCTTTCTGCCCCATCATTATTTTAAAAATTGTACGGGGGCAGGGAATCAGTCTGGGGCCCTGCCCTGATGCTACTTACATACTCTAGAAGAGGAACAACGAGAAGGGTGATGAGCAACACACATAAAACACAAACTTATATGACGTCATTAGGCAAAGGAATATCGGAGACAAAACAAATTTAGCTAGTTTCTTAGTAAAGCAAGCAAAGAGACTTTATATATAGAGCTAGGGAGGATGAGAATTCATTCAAAAATATATTACTTATATCTGCCCTTTGAGAGACTTAATTCTCTCAATGGTTACCAGTTGTGAGTGGTAGAATAACACTAAGTTTATCAATACAATTTGCCAACTAGTTCCCAGCAGCAAACTGCAATCTCTCATCATCATCAAGAGAAACATCGAAGTAATTGTGCTAGCATAACTGATAATCGGTCGACGTATCTAAAGTAGCTTAATGGTTAAGAGTCAACTAACTACTATTGACCACCATGCACTATATTCTTCCGCAAAGTCCTAATCATTAGCCATTTTGTAACTTCCTACCCAAAGAATTGACCAGAACTCTCTAAATCCGCAACTAACAGACATAAATGTATAAAACATTT
This sequence comes from Patellifolia procumbens, assembly GCA_947645195.1. Classification (NCBI taxonomy): domain Eukaryota; kingdom Viridiplantae; phylum Streptophyta; class Magnoliopsida; order Caryophyllales; family Amaranthaceae; genus Patellifolia; species Patellifolia procumbens. The sequence continues at coordinate 270,199 of CANSGD010000300.1, forward strand.
GGCCAACATAATTGCACTATTATTGGAAATAACCCGCTGCATAATCCAGACAGCAGCCCAGCTGTGCTCATAATACATGACCTCATCTTTTGGTTTGTGTTTGCCTTCTTCGTTGTTTCTCATCGGCATCGATGTCACTAATAGTAGTTTTATGTGAAATATTCACTTGTGGATATTCTCTTTGCTTTCTCATGAAGCCCTGACCCCAAACGCAAAAACCAAAGAGTCTACCAATGAGTTCTTTATGTATCAAGCACACCAGCCGTTCGATCTCCAGATGAGCCTCTAATAGTGACCACAGACAATATAGGACAAAAGGGAAAAGCAAGATCGTGAAATTGAATGCAACACATAATAACCCCAAAGGCGCATAATAACCCAAGCACTCTTACATTATTGCTAAAGGCGCATAATAACCCAGCACTCTTAATACAACGCACATTTTCCGAATCTTAGAAGAAACAACCTTAACACTAAACAATCGAACCTATACGAAAAAGCCTCGCATAGAAATTTCCCCACTAGTGGATACTCGACTCACATGCCCAACCAACCATAACCGTTTCTCTCTTATCTTATCCTTAATGCCTGGCTATTAACTACAATCAGCTCCCTCATTCAAATATCTTCGTACAGAATTCTCTCTCTTAATGTGTTTCGAAACATCCATGATCCATCTCAACCTGTACATCTATGCTACCTCCATCTTCCTAAAATGATATTTCTCAAAAGCCAACTCCTAGACCCACACAATAGCGTTGGTCTATTAAGTGTCCTATAAAATCTTCCTTTCAACCTTAGAGCTACACTACAATAGCATAAATTTCCAAAAGAATCCTATGAGTCACATCTTAGACAATATCCTCATTTCCCTATAAGATCAACTTAGGTTCTTAGAACACTTACTACTTTACTAGTGAACAGCTTTCCTTTCCATTCAATGTTACCAAACCCTAAAGTATCCTATAAAATCGTCCTTCCAACCTTAGAGGTACACTACAATAGCACAAACTCCCAATTGGATCCTATGACTCTATGAGTCACATCTTAGACAACATCCCCATTCCTCTATAAGATCAACCAAGGTATTAAGAGCACTCACTAAGTGGACAGCTCCTTTCCATTCAACGTTACCACACGTCCACACCCTAAATTGCCCCTTGCTCTTGTTACTAGTGCTCTCCATGTACTACATTTTTCTTCAACTTATCCTAAACCATAGAGGTTTAAATGTTTGCCTCCATCATTCCAATTTAGCATTGAACTCCATCACTTCAACATCTATGCATATAAAGTGTCAAGAACATGTACAAGTGGAGCACATCGTAACCTTGAAGAATAAAATGGAAGCTTCTCCACCAAATTTTCATCCAGTAGAAATCTCCTTCCTTTCTTCAGGCTCTTCCAAGTGATAATAATTTTCCATGGCATGTAGACATAACTGACTACCAAGCATCTGTCGTGCCATACTGTATCACTTCTTTGGTATTGTAGCTCAATGTTAAACTTCAAATTTAATAAAAACATTTTCCCAAATCCACAATCCTATATTGTATCAATTCTATAATCAAATTTTTACTCATTCTTTGGGTAGAGAAGACGACAGACAATACTTTCATTGCAAGCAAATAGTAAAACTATGAGCTAATAGCATTAGACCACAAAGGAGATTGTAACCTTGAGAAACAATATCAAACAATATCCAGTCCTGGAAGGGCAAAGTTATGTTTTCTCGAAAGCTAAACTAACTTGGTTGAATGAGTAAGAATTTATAATTTATTTGCTGATCATATTTCTTTCCTTGCAATTTTCTATCTCTTATCAAATTTCACTTTGTTGGTTATTCAGAGTTTCCACAACTATACAGTGATATTTTATCATGTGCTGTATTTGGTGATTTCTTGATCAATACAAAGGAAGTTGCCACTGTGATCGCCTCTTCTGCCATGGCCAATAATACCTCTGTACGATAATATATAGAGAGAATAAAACGTCTCTAACTAATACAGACTAAGAGTCGATTAATTACATAACCAAATACCCTAATAACCTCTAATAACTTGAAATTTCCAAACAATTTAACAATAAAATACAATAATCAACTTCACAATACACAAAATCAAAAGATGAAAATCTTACTTAGTAGGATCAAATCCAGCAGCCAATGCAAGCCTAAGCTCATTACCACTAACAAGAACAGCACCACAACCCAACTTCCTCAAATGCTCCAAAATCTTCAAATTATTATTAGCTTTAATAGCATAACCAATAATTGATCTCAACCCTTGAAGGGCATTTGTATAAGCTTCAACATTTTTAGTAATCTGGGGTTTACTATACAAATAAAATGGCCTCTTTTCAACATTCTCCATAACATCTTGCACCTTATTTCCTTCACAATACAAATACCCATCTTCTCTTTTGGTGAAACAATGCTTCAAATTGCTTGTTTTAGGGTCTAAAGTTGCGATTTTTGTTGTGGAATTGTTTTGGGAAAGAACTGATTTGAGAATTAAGGGTTTTGGAATTAAGGGTTTGTTGAAGGTGATAATGGGTTTTGAAAGAAATGGGGTTTTAGGGTTTGGGTAGAGGTTTGGGGTTTTAGAGAGGGTAGTTGATTGAGAGAGAATATGCGTAGCCGCCATTGTTGCAGGAGGAAAGACAGTTAAGAGAAAGAACGAGTGATAGTGTATAGTTGGTTTAGTCCGGTTTCAGGCTCATGTATCATAAACGATATTATTTGCTTTTTATGGGCCTCTAGGAATTGGATTTTGCCCAATTGAGCAACAAACATCCTCACCCATCTAAACATGAAAATCTATGTATTAGCTGGTTAGGACTCGTTCGGTACCATTTATCAGTTTTTTGGAGTAGTTTTTACATTTGAAAGTCATATATGTTATGTAATTAATAAAAAATTAGTCTGGTTTATTAGAACCATGATAATTTTGAAAACTGACGATCAAAAAGTGAAAATCACAGTGGGATCGATTCTTAATTTCTTGTCCCTAGCTGCCTTGGTGGCTCGTTTGCACCACAAAGTTTATAAGCTTCAACCCCCATAAGTATGGTACATAAATTTGATTTTGCATAGTTGAAAATTATAAATATTCTTTTGATTTAAATGGTTAAAATGGATCTTTTTTATCTTTTCGAAATAGTAAATCTCTTCAATAACTCATTGTAAAATTGTTTCACATTGTAAATTCTCTCAAATTGATAGTTTCCCTCAAAATATTTTTGTAAGTTATCAACATGAGAAATTTCTAAAGACGGAGTGGTTTTGTCACCTTTTTTTCAAAACATTATCAAGGTAAAAGAATGTATTTATTGAAATGGAAAATTGTTAACATAAAATGAATATTATTTGGTAGTAGAGTTATGACATTGGAAAACTTTAAGAAGGTAAATGTCATACTATTTGAAATTCGAAAATTGAATTGAATTGAATAAATGATATAATAAGAATACAATATAATAATTATAATTATAATAGTAATAATACTTAACAATAATGATAATAATATATATATAATAATAATAATAATAATAATATAATAATAATAATGCTAATGATTATTATTATTATTGTTGTTGTTATTATTATTTATTATTATTATTATTATATGTATGATGATTATCTTTAGTAACTTTTTAAAAATTAAATCATATAAAATTTCTAAATATTTTTTGTGGCGTGCTTTCTACTCACGAAATTATTCTCTTTTAGTATATTGATTGGTGAACAGGCACATGTACCACCATCCAAGACCACACAGTCCACTTAAAGGATTTTGGTTCAGTCACATGAACTGATTATTTGATAGTAGAGCTCAAGCTCAAAGGGTAATATTATCACTTGCCTATTTTGACCGACTAAGACAATATTCAATTATCAATAAAAATGTATACATGTATCCACTTTTCTACAATATTTACTTATTAATATCTAGATATATTAATACGTAAAATTGTAAATAGATTAATGTAGAAGTTAAAGTGAAACAACTAAAAAAAGAAGTGGAAAAAAATATTTTCAGACAACTATGATATCTTTATAAAGTAACACTTAGTTAACTTGCCTTTGGATTAGTGCAATTTTCGAGTGGTTGCATAAGCCAGTGTAATTAGGGGTGTTTGGAAAATGGCTTTTGGGTGGCTTTTTCATTGTCTTATGACTTTTGACTTTTGTTTGTTGTCAAACAACCAAAAAAGTGTTTGGTAAATGGTACTAAAGATCCATATTCCATAAAGACTTACTTGAGTACTTAACTTTGGTGTTTTGTCACAAATAAGTTAGTAAATGACTTTTCAGTGGCTTTTTCTTTGACTTTTGGCTTTTGGCTTTTATACATGGTCAAATAGCCAAAAAAATGTGTTTGGTAAACGGCTTTAGAATGGCTGAAAAGCCGTCTTTCAATCCAAAAGTTAAGAGCTATTTTTACCAGCTTTTACTGTTGCCTTGTAGCTTTTGTGTTTATTTTGTACTTAACAGCCAATGTTAACAGTCGTTTTTACCAAACACTTTTACATACAATCAACAATTACACAACCGATCAGACAAGACACTAAAAACAGTCGGTCAATCCAGCCACCATTAAAATTCACCAGCCAATAGCCATCGGACAATTGCCAAACACACCAAAATGTGGTGGTTGGATAATGACATATAAAGTAAGTGGCCAAAGATTGAGACATCTTACAAAGCTTTTGATATTTCCTTTCTGGATAGCACCACATTATCATTTGTCAATCATATACAACCTACTACTTTCGTTTTTATTTAATAGAGACGATTGTTTTTTCACGCGGACCAATGAAAAAGTGCAAAATAAGAGAGAATGATGGTAAAAGTAAGTAAAAAAAATTGAGAGAAGGAGAGACAAAGTAAGAAAGAAATATAATAATTAGGTAGGCCAACGGCTAACCTATCTTTTATGGTAAAAAGTTAAAGTGTCTCAATTAAATAAAAGTACCCCTAAATGGAAAATTGTTTTTATTAAACAAACGGAGCTATTATTTATTAGGCACTCTGTGATTTACTTCATCCGTCCCTTACAATTTTCTTTAGTACTTTTTTTAAAATAAAATCTACCTTTTAGTCACTCTTTATTCAATAAAATATAAAATTTATAAATATCTGATATCACGTATTTATATAGTCTTTTCTCCCTTATTTACAAGCTAATTTGTGCGTCATTGGAGCTCTTGGGAGCTATTTTGTGCTAACTATCGTATGTAGTTGTGGTTTCGTGTTTTATATTGAATTGCAGGTTTTACGGAGTTTTCTCCTTATTCCCGAGCCTTTTGGAAGCAACCACGGCTTTACGAGATGTTACGAGGCACGTAGGATGGCTCACGAGCTTTATGGATAGTTTAGGAGGTCCCAAGACCCCTAAACGTGAAGATTAGAGAGCCAAAGAGTCAAATGAGGTTTCCGTGCACTGATCGGGCAGAAATGGCCCGATCGGGCGAAATATTATGATCGGGTACGAAAGTTGCGGACCCGGGGCGAGAACACATGTGCCCAGACCCGATCGGGCACCTACCGCCCGATCCCATCGGGTCTAGTGCTGCTAGGTCTTATTGGGACGTTGCGGAGGAGGCGAGCTTGCTGGCACTTTTTGTCGCCAGACCCGATCGGGTGACTACCGCCCGACCCGATCGGGTGGGCCGCTTTTCTCGCCTTATTGCTGCACTGCTGCTGCCAGAGCCCAGAAGTGAAGTTGGGAGAATTTGTATGTGGACCCGATCGGGTACTGTGCTCGGGCCCGATCGGGTCTGGTGCTTTAATCGCGCTTTTTCACTTTTTGTTTCCGTTTTTAGTGAACTTGAGGGGTATTATAAATACCTTTTCCTCATTATCTTTCATTCATCTTTTTCATCTTTCATTAGGTTTTAGACTAGTTTTATTCTACATTGCTCTTAGTTTAATTCAAACACTTTAGATTAATCTAGAGGTGATCAAACCTAATTCGATTTCAATAAAAGTTCCTGCTTTCCGTCAATTGGTACTCTACTCTACTCTTTATCTCTTTAATTACTTTGATTGCTTAGTTTATTTATTCAATTATTCATGATGCAATTCTTAGGGTTTCATATTAGTTTTGTTGTTGCCGATTCGATTATGAGTGAGTAGTTCTCTTTCTAGGGTGTTAGATAGGAAAGCCATGTTTATACCATGATTGTGATTTAGATTTCTATCAATTTCTAGGGCTTGATTAGGGTGATTGTGATGTGGTTTGTTCTTATTGAGTAATTAATGTCAGTGTACAATTTCATTGATTGCTTGTGGTTAATAGTTGTTTGCACAGATCCGTCTTACGACTAGAGGCCTAGGACACATCAGTAGTTCTGATTACGTTAGTGAACATGCGGCGTATGTTGAACTATGAGCATTGAGTCTTAACCATAGCTCAACATGGGCTCTAATCCCCCGACTCTTGACTTAGGTTTTAATAGTAGTTGACCCTATTTGATTGGTATAAGCATGGTGGACCGACCTAATACCCTAGACTTTTATTCCATAGTTTAATCCTCGATTTATTCAGTCTTCCGTAGTCTATTCTTTAGTTTAATTAATTCCTTCCTGATTTCATCTGGAGTAGCTGAATTGGTTGAATATTGATTTAGAAACTCTGTCTCCCTGTGGATTCGACCCTGCTTCCACTGACTACCTAGTTAGAGGTCCGTAGGTTTATTTTTGATTAGGTGACACGACTAAAACCTATCAATATTTGGCGCCGTTGCCGGGGAGACGGCTAGTTCTCTAAGTTTTTATTTAATTATTTGGTCTACTTCTCAGTACCTCATTGGAACTTCATTGTTTCAATCGAGGTACGTTTTACTGCTGCTTTTTGTTTCTTTTGTATGCCCAGGTCCCAAAGAAACGGTTCCCCAATTCCAGCGGACCCCGATCTTACTAGGACAATCAGGCGGATCCGAAAGATAAAACAGAAAGAAAAGCAGTCTGTTCAGCTAAACACCTCTGGAACAGACACCTTGAATTCAGTTATGTCAAAATCACTGAAGTCATATGGGGTGCCCAACCCGGATGGTCTCTCCACTGGACCTACTATGCCCACCATTGCCGCAGCAAATTTCGAAATCAAGCCTGGACTCATCAGCATGGTCCAGCAAAATCAGTTTGGTGGGCATCCTACTGAAGATCCGGCAAATCATCTACAACGGTTTCAACAACTTTGTCGAACCGTTAAACATGCCGGCGTCACTCCAGATCAACTCAAAGTCATGTTGTTCGAGTTTTCACTGAGAGATAGAGCCCAAAAATGGTTGAACGATGTGAAAGAAACCGAGTGGAGTGAGATTTCTGCTGCATTTCTGAGAGAGTATTACCCACCTACTAAAACAACAGAAATCAGAAATAAACTAGCCACGTTTTTCCAAGAGCCTGATGAAACATTAAGGGAAGCGTGGGCTAGGTTTAGAGATTTACAGAGAGAGTGTCCACACCATAATATGGACAAATGGTTCTTGACGCAGACATTCTACAATGGTCTGCAGCCTCAGACGAAGTGTATTGTTGATTCGTCTGCAGGAGGAGTGTTTTTAGACAAGGCAGTTGATGAGGGTTATGAATTCATATCAAATCTTGCAGCCAATGACCATACATCATCTAGGAGTTTGACTAAGAAGGTACTTGAAGTTGACGCAATTTCATTGCTTACATCTCAGATGGCGCAACTAACTCAGCAGCTAATGAAGTCTTCTAGTCCGACACCTCCACCCATGAGTATCAATGCTATGTCTGCAGTAGCACCCATTACCTCATCTTACTGCGAGGTATGTGGTGTTCAGGGTCACTTTGGGCATGACTGTCAGTTCAGTCAATTTCAGATGGAGCAGGCCAATGCCTTCCAACAAAGACCACAAACCTTTCCCTCTCCACAAAACTACCCTAAACCCTCATACCATCAAACCCCACAACATTTCCAAAGACCACCACCACAAAACTTCCATCATCCCAATAACTTCCAAACTCCACAAAATTTCCACACCCCACCCCCACAAAACAACAACCCACAAGAGCCTAGCAATTCTGAACTGATGAAACTAATATTGTCTATGCAAAAGGCAAATGAGGAAACACGGAGGGCCCAGGAGGAAGCAAGGAGGGCCCAAGAGAAGCACATCCAACTTCTCGAGGCTCAAGTTGCTCAGTTGGCAGAATCTAATGCACAGAGGCAGCAGGGACAATTGCCAGGGCAACCAGTTCAGAGAGAACATGTGAATGCCATCACTCTTCGTAGTGGCATTGCATATGATGTCCCTTCAGTGCCCATTGATGAGGTTACCCCGACTGCAGGGAAGAAGAGGGTGGTAGAGGAAGGAAAAAGAAAGAATTCGACGTCTGAAGTCGATTTGTCTGCAGAAGCTGAACAGACAGGGAAGAAAAAGGAGAAGGTTTCTGAAACGCCTTTTACACCAAGGCTACCTTTTCCTCACAGGATGCAACAATCTAAGGTCGATCAGCAATTTGGTAAGTTCTTGGCTATGGTCAAGAACCTTGAGGTAACGATTCCATTTACAGATTTAATTACCCAAGTGCCTGTTTATGCCAAATTTCTGAAAGACATGATCACTAAGAAAAGAGACTTTGGTGGGGTAGAACGTGTCGCTCTTACTGAAGAGTGTAGTGCTTTTATTCAAAATAAAACCCCACCAAAGTTAAAAGATCCTGGTAGTTTCTCTATACCCTGCCATCTTGGACCTATTTTTATTGATAAGGCTTTGTGTGATTTAGGTGCTTCTGTTTCTGTTATGCCATTGTCTGTTTATAAGAAACTGAACATGGGAGCCCTTAAATGCACACAAATCACTTTACAGATGGCGGATCGTTCTATAAAATACCCTCTAGGTGTTTTAGAGGACGTTCCTGTTAGGGTAGGGAAATTCTATATTCCTGTTGATTTTGTGGTGTTAGATATGGATGAGGATGCCCAGATTCCTATTATCTTGGGTAGGCCGTTTTTGTGTACTGCTGGTGCTGTCATTGATGTCAAGTCTGGGTCTTTAACTCTGAGTGTTGGTGATGATAAAGTAATTTTTAAACTAACCAATGCTGTTAAGGCTCCTATGCTTGAACAATCTTTTTGCAGGGATAAGGTTTTAGATGAAGTAGGGGTGGAGAAGGTTCAAATTCCACCTAAGGTTGCCTCACCGTCTGGAGGCATTGTCAAGAACATTTGGAGGAGAAAGATGTTTGATGAGGGTGGCACTCACTGCCAAGCCCCTCCTATTTGAGAGAGGGAGGATTATGGTCGTGCGGGACCTTTATAAACCAGCGATGTGCGAGAGGCAACTCGTATTTTCTTTTCTTTCCCTTTTTCTTTTCTTTTTATTTTTCTTCCTTTTGTGAGCGAGAGTGAGGGTACTAACATTGTTTTTCCTCTTAGCATAGTCCTTATCACCTTTTGGCATTGAGGACACTGCCAAGTTTAGCTTGGGGGAGGAGTTCTGTTTGTATTCTCTATCTCTTTTACTGCTTTCTAGAATAGTTTTACTGCTTTCGGAAAATACTGAAAAAATGAAAAAAATATGGTTCCCATGACTGGTTTAGTTGCCTCCCTGTGCCCCTTGTTGTGCTCTATTTGAAATTGATTTGACTTTGTTTTCTGGATAGCTGGGCATTTGTGATCTTGAGGCTATGATTTGATGTTTGATTGCTATGATTTCGAGCATTTCTGGATTATATTAGACCACTTTGTGCTGCATACCTGAATTGGTTAGACTGTGAGGCCTCTTTGTAGCCTATTGGATTCATATTATTATCCAGTCTATTCTTGTGTGTTAGTTCCTCTTTAGTGGATTGATCTTGACTTTGACTTCGTACTTGTCTGATTTTAGATGACTTGTAGCATGTGCTGTGATAGAGGCGTTCTTTTGTCTTATTCTTGAGCTTCAGAGTGAGTTTTTGATATACTTTTATCCTCCTTAGCCCCGCTGAGCCTAATGACTTGTTTCGTGTTACTTAAACCCCTATTATGAGCCAAAAGCCTTCACTTGATATTATTCCAAGCCTAGCTTGGGGGAGCTTTTTGTATGGGTTGAGTTTGAGATTGGTTTGTTGGTTTAGTTTGGTTTTTGAGGAATTTAAAAGTGTATTTGCTGTGGTTTGAGAGTGAGAAAGAGAAAAGAAAGAAAGCAAGTTTAGAGTTGCGTGAATGAAGTTCAGAAAAATGAAAGAAAAATGAAATGAAAATTCAAAAGAATTCTAGTTCTTTCATTCACGTACGTTCATAAAAGAATATTCGCTCCATTGCTAGAAAATTGGGTTTGTTATGCGCTTTTCATTGATTTATGAGAGTTGGGTTACTTTACATGGTTTGATGGTGATTGTTGGGAGTTGTGTAGGCCATCTTAGGCCTTGTTTGAATGAATTATGCTCCCCCTTTTTGGTTTTTCCACCACATTACCCAAAAGTATCCCCTACCTCTCGCCTAAGCCCCGTTACAACCCTATAAAGTCCTCTTGAGCTTATGTCTGCATTGTTCATTTGATTGATTTCGAGTTAGTTTGTCAAAGTTAAAGAGTATTTCTGCTAATTGAGTCGACTTGACTAGGATGAGCGTCATTGAACCTTCTTAAACACATGAGAGTGTGAGTGGGAAGGGTACTTATGGTCGGGTTGGTGAGTGTTCGGGCACATTCTTTGCCTGCCACAAAATTGAGAGGAGTGACACCCTTGTGAGTGCCTTTTCAGGACTTGTATGCTTTGTGGGTGCTTGAGTTTGATAAATTGCTTGAATGATTGGTGGTTGGATGGATTTGATTAGCCAAACTTGAATTATGCCTGCTTGAACGATTCTTAGTCTTGAAAATGTTTTGAGCTTTGATTTGTTTTTATCTTTGGGGTGAGGTAATCTATTCCATGTTCATGTGCTGTTTGCTTGAGGACAAGCAAAGGTTTAGCTTGGGGGAGTTTGATATCACGTATTTATATAGTCTTTTCTCCCTTATTTACAAGCTAATTTGTGCGTCATTGGAGCTCTTGGGAGCTATTTTGTGCTAACTATCGTATGTAGTTGTGGTTTCGTGTTTTATATTGAATTGCAGGTTTTACGGAGTTTTCTCCTTATTCCCGAGCCTTTTGGAAGCAACCACGGCTTTACGAGATGTTACGAGGCACGTAGGATGGCTCACGAGCTTTATGGATAGTTTAGGAGGTCCCAAGACCCCTAAACGTGAAGATTAGAGAGCCAAAGAGTCAAATGAGGTTTCCGTGCACTGATCGGGCAGAAATGGCCCGATCGGGCGAAATATTATGATCGGGTACGAAAGTTGCGGACCCGGGGCGAGAACACATGTGCCCAGACCCGATCGGGCACCTACCGCCCGATCCCATCGGGTCTAGTGCTGCTAGGTCTTATTGGGACGTTGCGGAGGAGGCGAGCTTGCTGGCACTTTTTGTCGCCAGACCCGATCGGGTGACTACCGCCCGACCCGATCGGGTGGGCCGCTTTTCTCGCCTTATTGCTGCACTGCTGCTGCCAGAGCCCAGAAGTGAAGTTGGGAGAATTTGTATGTGGACCCGATCGGGTACTGTGCTCGGGCCCGATCGGGTCTGGTGCTTTAATCGCGCTTTTTCACTTTTTTGTTTCCGTTTTTAGTGAACTTGAGGGGTATTATAAATACCTTTTCCTCATTATCTTTCATTCATCTTTTTCATCTTTCATTAGGTTTTAGACTAGTTTTATTCTACATTGCTCTTAGTTTAATTCAAACACTTTAGATTAATCTAGAGGTGATCAAACCTAATTCGATTTCAATAAAAGTTCCTGCTTTCCGTCAATTGGTACTCTACTCTACTCTTTATCTCTTTAATTACTTTGATTGCTTAGTTTATTTATTCAATTATTCATGATGCAATTCTTAGGGTTTCATATTAGTTTTGTTGTTGCCGATTCGATTATGAGTGAGTAGTTCTCTTTCTAGGGTGTTAGATAGGAAAGCCATGTTTATACCATGATTGTGATTTAGATTTCTATCAATTTCTAGGGCTTGATTAGGGTGATTGTGATGTGGTTTGTTCTTATTGAGTAATTAATGTCAGTGTACAATTTCATTGATTGCTTGTGGTTAATAGTTGTTTGCACAGATCCGTCTTACGACTAGAGGCCTAGGACACATCAGTAGTTCTGATTACGTTAGTGAACATGCGGCGTATGTTGAACTATGAGCGTTGAGTCTTAACCATAGCTCAACATGGGCTCTAATCCCCCGACTCTTGACTTAGGTTTTAATAGTAGTTGACCCTATTTGATTGGTATAAGCATGGTGGACCGACCTAATACCCTAGACTTTTATTCCATAGTTTAATCCTCGATTTATTCAGTCTTCCGTAGTCTATTCTTTAGTTTAATTAATTCCTTCCTGATTTCATCTGGAGTAGCTGAATTGGTTGAATATTGATTTAGAAACTCTGTCTCCCTGTGGATTCGACCCTGCTTCCACTGACTACCTAGTTAGAGGTCCGTAGGTTTATTTTTGATTAGGTGACACGACTAAAACCTATCAATATCTTAGTGCTCACGAAATTATTCTCTTTAGTATAATTGATAATTGATTGATTTAACAGACCACTAATACTATAATCGCATTTTAAGATTGTGTCCCTTATTGGCATACAATTATGCAATTCTTCTCCAAACAAAAAAAAATGCAATTCTTTTTGTTCACTTTAATTAAAGCAAACTCCGGCAATAAATCACTTCAATATCTGATATCTTAAGCAAAGAGGAGGTAGGTGAGCAGGTTGCCTGCAATGAGGAGACTTTAAAGTGTTTGAAGCTTGCTAATAACAAATTAATAATAATATTATAATTTTATAATATATATTTAATGGTAAAAGAAGAACTCGACCAAAGTTCAAATCTCACAGTTTTTTGTTCTAACTTTTTCGGACGGCGCACTTAAGCACGCATATAGGAAAATTGTAACAAAATCCTAACCCAAGCAACCTATCACGAGCAAGTTTGGAAACCCCCCCATACGACCAACCCTATAAAATTCAATGTAAAACTCTTATCAAGTGAGTCAAACTTAATACTGTTATATTTAATTAATTATACATTGTAGTAAGATCTTACTTGCATATCCTTTGACTTGTTAGCAGGCCAAACGAATGAACATAGAATAAAATTTTTTAAAGCAAGTGACCCCAAAAACTTAGTGGAGGACCTCAATCATGCATAGAATAGTTGGAGCCCTTGTTATGGATTTCATCATCAAAGTAGCAGCTACCTAATTATAATAAATATAACAGCTTAGAGTTATACGACTATTCTATTTTGTGTAGAAATATTACATGTTAGCCACTTGCCCTCAACGCTTTCTAACAGTCGGTTTCCCTGCATTTTATAGGTGCGAATTTATTGTCCAATTATCGTTCACTAAAGGTTCCTTAAATTATTCGAAACTTAACTAGTCAAAATGATGACAAATCTATTGAAGGTGAAAGAGGAAAAATAAAAAAATTACGTTATCTCTATTATATAAGTGAAGAGGTGGGGGTGGACACCAAAAAGGAAAAATAAATAAAATAAATCAATGAGTTTATTAAGTAATTAAGTTTTATTTCCAAATTTAGTCATAGATTTTTAATAAAAGATGTTCCAAAATTCTAACTAAAATATCTAAAAACCTACAAAGTAAAAACAATTTAAAAAATATCAACAATTATATTTTCTTGAGATCTATAGATAGACATCCACTTTGCTATACTTTTATATACTTTTGAAAATTTTATTTTGAAATACATAAGTAATTGATTGATCATGAGTGAAGGCACATTTGAACAAATTGATCATGATAAAGTATTTTAGCATGAGTGAGAAATATGATAAAGTATTTTCAAGTACTTTTGAATTTTTTCTCATTTGGACAATGAGCAAAAAATACCTTATCGGGTACTGCATAACAAAAGTTGTAGTTGATGATGGGGAGTAAGGGATGTTTTCAAAGAAAAATGAGGCAAAATGAATTTAGCTTGAAAACAAAATATGTTGTGTACCTTCACATTTTATCATGTTACAGTAGCCAAAACACACATCGTATGCAAATAAAATTAGGATTTTTTTGTTCAAAACCACCTAAATTTTTCACGTTTTTAGAAACTCCAACCTTAAAGAATTTTTCTTTTAAATTTCCACCTATCATTCTCAATTTTATTAGAAACTCTCACCATTTAATAATTTTTGTTAAATTCCGTTAACAAGACCTTGAAGTGGGCCCCACATATGCATTTTATTATTAGTTTACGCAGAAATTGAAGTCAATTTCATCAATTTAAGGGCAAATCCTTAACAGATTTAGAGCAAATTTGGAATGAATTACAACTATTTGGAAAGAATTGCAACTATTTCAAGTTCCATTTTGTTAACAAAATGTATATGTGGGACCCACTTAACGGTTTTGTTAATGAAATTCGACATAAACCGTTAAATGGTGGGAGTTTTTAATAATAAAAAAATCATTAAGGTGGGAGTTTCTAAAAACATGAAAAATTATAGTAATATGCGACTATCCATAAAATTATCTACTGTAGATTATGAAATTTCATAATAAAGTTATTGTCGCACGCATCGCGTGCATAGAAATCTAGTTATGTATAGGTTAGCTAAGAAGAATTCATAAAGATAATAATTTAATTGTTTTTTTTCATAATAATTTCAATTATAGACTTTATAGTAATTGAAATAGTAGATTATTCTATGATGTATCCATTATAAGGTATGTGTTCTAAAAATTGACGTATTAATCAGAGTAAAACATGTGTGAAACCGTATTTGAAAATGCGAGAAAAGTTCAATGAAAAAGTTAAAAAAAAAACCAACATGTATCATTAATAATTAAACAATAATGGTAAAAAAAATCCAACATAATTGCCAATATATATACCAAAGCAATCAGACAAGTAAACAACAAACCAACAATCAATTGCCAATTAGTTTCCTTTTAATTTGGTATAGACCTATTGAAGTTACTAACTTATAATTAGATACTAGTGTCACTTTACGTAATAGTGATGTTTAGAAAAATGTATTCAAATTTTTGGCTTATATGAATCAAAGTACTATTATTTGAATTATGAGAATCAAGCCTACGGATGGGAATATGGGATCAAATTAAACATAATTACTAGTTATACTATTAGTTTAGGTCATGCAGCCATGCAGGAATTGCATGAGTATTTTGAGTTATAAATCACAATTGGATACTATTTTTATTCTCTCGAAATAAATTTAAGGGGTACTGTCTCTTTATAATACGTTACCAAGAGAGTCTCTTGAGAGAATCCGTGGAATATTTTTTTATCCCATGGACAAAAGGATCCTCTTTATAATGAATCTTCTTTGTAATGCTAGAAGTTAAGCTGCCCCAACGAAGTATTCTTATCCCCTATTAAAAGTTAGGTCTTCTTGTACGCCATCAATTTACTTTCTAAATAATGACCTTCGTCTATAAACTCTAATGAATGTACAAATGCAAGTTGAAGGTATCTTTTCAGTATCGGTGTCGGGAAGTGAACACATGCTCAGATCGTCTAGTTAAAGAATGAGCAAAGGGGTGTGGTACTTTAATTTCATGGGGATAATGTAATGTTATTTCATTCTCCGATTTTTCTTCTTTAAAAAGTTGTATGATCTTTTCTAACGGTATTGCCTAATAATAATTCTACTTATCGAGAAAAAAATGTACAAATGCATGTACATTTGGAGCATTGTTCACACGATAAACTTGTTTACAAATAGTGATTTGTGATGCGATAGATAAATTATAAATAGATATGCATGCTTTAATTAGCTATTAAGACAACAATCCCAACTAGTTTCGAAGCTTCCTAAAATTGCATAATCAACATACTAAGGCCAATTATATTCACCTTAAAAAATGATATTCAGTAAAGATAAGTACAGTTCGTAAAAAATAAGTTTAGCAATTCAACAAAAAATAAGTCCAGTTTATTAAAAACAAGTTCAAGTCAACAAAAATAAGTTCAGTTCAGTAAAAGTCAGTAATGCAAAGAAAAACAACAACATGCATAAAAAAAATAAGTTAATTAAGCAAAAATAAGTTTTGTTCAACGAAATAAGCTATGTTCAGTATAAATAAGTTCAATTCAGTGAAATAACTTAATTTCAGTAAAATTAAGGTGAAGTGAATAAGACTTAAAAATCTTATAATTGTATGTCTTATAACCCCTAACAATAGATCTTAAAACTATTTCGTTGATTAAGTAGTATAACCTTCGTTTCACCCAATAAGGTATATTTAATTTTTATAGTCAAATATCGTAAACTTTGACCATTATTTTATATAATCATGATAAAAAATAATTACAAAAGACAAGTCTACAGGTTAAAATTTCCAATGAATTTATAATCAAAGATGTTATATATATTTTGAATGTGTATGCTTTTTTGTTGAGATGTTTGAATGTGTATGCTTTGAAAAACTTTAGAATCCAATACGATACACGAAGATTATGTTTGAAGGAATGTGAATATGTGATATGGAGTTATGGACCCCATGATAACCGTATGGTAATTTTAAAGGGGAAAGGGAATCCACTAGAGCTAAGGAAGTTGCCCCACGGTTGGTATGATCGCGGGAATTCAGAAGGTAGTAGTCTAGAAGACAAAGAATCATCCAAAAGGCAGTTGACAAAGATGATGAACTTTTGTTTCAATTTGGTTTGGATTGTATGAATCCATCATGGTATACCTTGACTTTTTGAGTAAGTATTGGAGTTTACGTTTGACCATATATTTATGAATCTATCATGGTAAACCTAAATGATTTTAGTTTTTAAAATTTTAACTTAAAATTTTATTGTATAAGTTTTTAATTTAAATGTGTAAAGTGATAAAAATTTAAAATCTTGAACATTTTAAATTTCATCTTATAAGTTTAACTTAGGGCCTGTTTATTTCAGCTTAAGTCCAGTTCAGTTCAGTTCAGCTCCAATCAGTTCAGTTCAGTTCAGTTCAACTCAGTTCAGCTCCATTCTTTTATAACCATTTTGTTAAATATTATTATGTTGGTCTAATTTATTTTACTAATTGTTCTTATTATTATTATTAGTATTATTATAATTATATTATTATAATTATTATATTATTATTATATTATTATTATTTATTTTTATATCATTATTATTAAGTATTATTATTATCCGTATACTATTTTGTTTATTATACCTTTATTCATTATTATTACTAGTATCATTAGGGATGAACATGGTTTAGGTTAAAAACACAAATAAACCCGCGTTTTCAGCCCATAATCCAATCAAATCACGTCAAAACGACTTATGATATAATTTTGCACGGTCCGACCAATCATTATTTTATTACTAAATATTAATATATAATTAAATCTAATAATTAAAATAGTAATATTAATTCAATTCTAAGATATTATTGTTATTATATAATCATCATCAGGTATAAATATATATACAAAGACTATAAATAATTGTTATTAATTATCATTATAATCATTAATCATTATTATTATTAATTTATGATTATTAATATTATTTATTTATAATTATCATTTAAAAATATCCAAAATAAAATTATTATTATTCATTAATAATTATTCATTATTATAACCCATCATCATAATTAATTAATATTCATATTATTATTGTTTAAATATTATATAGATATTTATTAAGTTCAATTTAATTCAATTCAGTTCAGTTCAGTTCAGTTTAGTTGTTTTCAGTAAATCTAAACAGGCCCTTAAAGTTTCATACAGTCTAGCCATATGTTTAGAGGTAGACTGTCTAAGTGTCTAACCCAAGTTTTTGTAATATACCATATCTTAACCATAATTTAACTAATATTTCCTTCATTTTCGAACTGATTGTTCATATATACCATGTCTAAGTGTTCATATATTTTTTTCTTGGTTTAATAAATTAAGGTTATTAATCATTATGTATTACTATGTCTATGATTTGTCTTAATTATATTTTAGAAATGTGAATAGTTTTTACTAGTAGAGGAATATAGATATCAAGCGTCGAATTTGATCATAGTTAGGGACATTCGTGGACAGGCAAGTGCGAAGGATGGTACCTCTACGCCCGGTCTATACCGCCTAAAAATCTCATCCTCTCCATATCACCCATGCGACAGAGAAAATTTTTATCCCCATCCTCGTCCCATCACTATATGGATCCCTGCACCCGTTTCACACCCATCAACCCAATCCAATATCCCCCATAATACCCCAACATCTATCCCCTTTTTATCAAAGTATATGGGTCTGTTCTTTTCAACTTATCTGAACTTATATGAACTTATTAGACCTTATTCGACCCTATTCGGCCTTATTAGACCTTATTTGACCTTATTTGACCTTATTTAACCTTATTATTATTATTATTATTATTATTATTATTATTATTATTATTATTATTATTATTATCATTATTTATACTATTACCATTATAATTATTATCATTCTTATCTCTACTATAATAATAATTACTCTATTATTAATATTTTTCTTATTATGTTAATCTTTATTATCATTAATACTACTACTATTATTAAATTATTATTATTCAAATTATTATATTATTACTAATATATTACTATAATTGTCTATTATTATTGGTCTATAAGACATTATTTGTTGTTATTGTCATTATTAATTATAAATTTCTACGAAGGGAAAATTAAAAGTTGCATATCAATAGATTGAAGAACAACCACCAACTACAATAGTTTAATGTTCATTTACAAAAGGACAATCCATATAAATCGATATCCCTTATTCATGTAGACGAATAAAATTCTCAAGCGTACAACAAGCAACGATGATAGCCCAATAAATATAATAATAAATAATAATAATTATATTATTATAATCATATTGTCAATAATAATAATAATAATAATAATAATGTTATATAAAAAATATATAAGAACCTTATTAGACCTTAGTAGACCTTATTCGACCTTATTAGACCTTATTTGACCTTATTCGACCTTATTTGACCTTATTAGACCTTATCTGAACTTATAAGGACTGAAAATAAGTTGAAAAGAACGGACCCTATGTTAGTCATTTACCTTCGTTCCTTAATGCTAGTAAGTGACACTTTATGTTTTCACGCTTGCCATTGCATAATTTTAAACATTAATATCTATAATTATCAATATGTAAAAATTATAAAAATATTTCTATTAAAAAATGCACGTTGAAACGAATCTAACAAGATCTCACGTGACTATGTTTTTCTTAAAAGATAAATCATCAAAACTAATTAAACTCTAAACTGTGAATAGTAAACACTATACAATTCTGTCACTTATAAAGAACGGAAGAAGTATTAAATACTAGATGTAGCATTCAAGAAAAGGGGAAGAACCGGGGCAGGTGGGGATGCAAATGGGTAGGCGAGGATGAGGCGAATACATGATAAAATTCACACCCTTCCCATCCCCCATGTATTCCCGCCTCATGATCCGCGAAACCTCCCCGGTCTCCGCCTAACTGGGGCAGATGCAAGACGAGACCTGCAAATCTCGTCCTAATGAGTAATGACATACATAATCATAGACAAATGTAAAAGGTCAAAGTAGAACGAGTAAAAAAAAGAAAAAGTAAATAAAAGCAAATTTGTGTTTCTATGATTTTTTTAACATACAAAATTAAATATTTCAACCAACCAACTTTCCATTACTGATTTTTAAAAATAGATTATAGAGATATACATAATCACATACAAACCTAAAATTATTTACTAAAAATTACATCAGTCAAATTGTTACAACCAATCGAAACGGCAGGTAATAAGACAATTTATACGATACTTCAAGGTGGAAACAATTAACAACTACTAACAAATAACAAGGTCTTTCGAAAGTTCAAAAAAGCTAAAAATAGAAAATGTCTATCGACAACAGTGAAAATCTTAGAAATGGACGGAGAAGTGCCTTGCATTATTTCTTCCTCAGCCGCCTATTTCATATTCCCTTTCCCTCTCTTTTTGCCATTTCATCACTAAAAGTTACACATAAACATAAACAAACCATCTTCTTCCTAAGACCATGTCAATGTTGATATAAATCATATAATAACATCTGTACTGTATTTATATATCACTAATGAAAGATACAATTTTCCTTCAAAAAAAAACAAAAAAACAGAACAAAGAGATTATGCTGTCTTGTAATCCTGGTTGTCCTCTACCCGTTGTGAAGAGTCTCCTCACTCTATAACTCCCTCCAAATTCTCTCTCCTCCCTTCATTTTTTTTTTGCTCCCTAAACTATTTTTGTTTACAGGTAATTATTTCTTCCTCTTCTCCATTTTCCACATTATTTTTCCAAATTTAGAAAATTTCCATGATCACCCTTTTCTTTTTCTTCATTTCATTTGTTGTTTATTTGATTGTACTTTGTACATTAAAGTTGGTGTAATTCTAGTTGTTTGCTTATGATTATGGACAATTCTTCCCTTTTTAAAGTTTGTTTTTTTGAATGTTTGCTCTAGTCATGATTCTGGGTTTTTGACCAATGCTAAAATCTGTGGATTTTTGTTGGTTTTTGGGTCTATGCATGAACATGATGTTGAATTTTTAGTTAAATGCCTACGTAACAATTCAGAGCCTATTTGTTATCGTTTTTTTTCTTCAAATGTTTAATTTTTTTTGGACTTTAATATCAGAAATACGGAAATTAGAAAAAGTAGTTTGCTAATTTGTCGTTAACTTTCAAATTTATTATGATGAAAATAAGTATGAATAATTTTACGTTCATTATACCACTTATATCAAAACGAGCCGTGGTTTAGCCTTTGGATAATGCATCATGTTTTGCTTAAGAGAATGTTCTTATTGTAGTTTCACAATAAAGGAAACGTTTATGGGTTGATTTGTTTCTGAAAAAATCCTTAAATGTTAATCAATGGTTATTAAGGGGGGAAAATTTAAAGACACGGAATTTTTTATATTTAAAAATAGTGATTAACCTATTATGGGGTGTGCTAATCCAAGATACTCACCATAAATGTGTAGTATTTTTGGTGAAATCCACCGTTTTATCTCAAGTGAACCACCCTTCTAAGTGAATTCCTATCATACATGATCTTTCACAAATATCAAATTTATATGGAACAAAATAACCTCAAAAAATCAATCATATATGACATAGTTTGTTGTACAAATATGTTTACTACAATGTGATATGATTGTTTTATTTGCTCTTCCATTGCAGAGTTTTCCACCTTATGACTAGTGTACAACCAATGGCCATGACTGATGCCATGTCTGCACCTCTTCCTGGTATGTTTCATACATACACTACGCGTTTTTGGATGTTCCTGAATAAATAGGTTTCTATGAGAACCACCCTTATGGTGCGAACTACATATAGGTCGCACCATTTTTTATACTAGGAAGTTTTTTATCCATCTCTAAGATGACGGAATCACTACTCCCTCATTTGGACTTGAGTTGATAACAATAATTTATGATCCATATTAAGTTGATATATTTGGTAATTTGTGTTTCCTTGTTTAGGACTTGAGAAACCTGACATTGATTGCTGTGAAGATGAGAAGAAAACGAAGCTTGGTTCCTTCAAGAAGGCGGCTTTTAATGTTTCGAGTAGGTTCAGAAACTCACTAACAAAGAAAGGCAGAAGAAACAGCAGAGTTATGTCTGTTTCTTTTGAAGATGAGCATGATGCAGAGGAAGTGTTGGCAGTAGATGCATTTCGTCAAGCACTTAGCTTAGAAGAATTACTGCCTTTAAAGCATGATGATTATCATATGCTACTTCGGTAACAATCTTTTCTATGTTTGTATTAATTGGATAATATGAAGATTGTTCCTAGACATTTCAAGAACTTGATTACAACATTTCTGAAATTTTGTAATATTTTTAAGAGATGATAACAAATTAAGTATTATTTGACAGATTCTTGAAGGCCAGGAAATTTGATATTGAAAAAGCAAAGCAAATGTGGACTGACATGCTCCAATGGAGGAAGGATTTTGGTGCTGACTCAATCATGGAGGTATAAACTAATCAATGATTATGGAATATTCTTAAAAAATTTATAATGTTTCTCTCATTTGGCACTTACTTAGGGTCGATATCGAGCCAGTCAATCCAATTTTTTGGGGTTTGAAGTTTCTTTTACAATTATTTAATAGACTTTCGAGTTTTTCACTTAAATCCGGTCAGATTTTTTATGATGTTAAAGTCGGATTGGTCACATATAGTTTCCGACTTTCTGCCATTCTTAAATGGTTGGTTTGGGTAGATCACTCGTATTTTTGCCTTTCTAAGCTAAAATCTCACGGTATTCAAAGTTTCAAGTCAATTTTGGTCAGTTTGTTGTCGAATTAGTTTTGACATTATCTAGTAGTCTAAGCCACCTACTCGATCTCAAGTGATGTTTTTTCCTACTACCCATGAAAATACATTTTTCTTTTCCTCTATAGGATTTTGAGTTCAAGGAAGTCGAAGAAGTCAAACAATACTATCCACAAGGACACCATGGAGTTGACAAGGAAGGAAGGCCTGTTTACATTGAAAAACTAGGCCAGGTTGATCCAAACAAGTTGATGCAAGTCACCTCTATGGAACGGTATGTTAAATATCACGTTCAGGAGTTCGAGAGAACCTTCATTGATAAGTTTCCAGCTTGTTCAATTGCCGCTAAGAGACACATTGATCAAAGCACCACCATTTTGGATGTTCAAGGAGTGGTATGTACGAGATCAGTTCACAGCATTGCATAAAACTTCTAAACACTTCTTTAGAATCTACATGATTGCATTTTGGACTGTATGATAACTTATTGTAGATCCTCGTCATAAAAGAATCTACGTAATTTCTAGGCATTAAGGGCGAAAAAATCATTTTAGTATGTATGATATGATATGCAGGGGTATAAGAACTTCAACAAGGCGGCAAGGGAGCTCATCCAGTGCCTCCAGAAGATTGATGGTGACAACTATCCCGAGGTGCAAATCCTTTTACTATCAGTTAACACGATTTTGATTGTTTTTGTTCATGGTATGAGACTATGAGTAATTGTCAAGCTAAAGATATGTACAATTTTTCTGCTTTCCTCAGACCTTGTGTAGGATGTACATCATCAATGCAGGGTCTGGTTTCAGGCTGCTGTGGAGCACTGTTAAGTCGTTCCTTGATCCTAAGACCACTCAGAAGATTCATGTAAGAATTCAATACAAAAACTCTCTTCCATCCGTTACTCCCTCGTTCACTTAGTACTTAAATATGTAGCCTAATTTTGATTATCTTGACAAGGTCTTGGGAAACAAGTACCAAAGCAAGCTGCTTGAGATCATTGATGCCAGGTTTTTTTGCTTCCATCTTATTGTTACATCTTATAATAAGCTTATTAGCTTAACTAAATGATTACAAGTTGCATCATTTTGAGACTAATCAAGCCTAATTTCATATGATATGTAGTGAACTGCCGGAATTTTTGGGTGGTACCTGCAACTCATGCGCAGATAAAGGTGGCTGCATGAATTCCGACAAAGGACCATGGAACGATCCTGAGATAATGAAGGTTTTCTGGCACAAAATTTGTTTCTACTATCTCTTCGTTTTAGAGTTTGGTTATTTCGGAAATACTTTTAAAACATATTAGAAGAGTGTATTTTGGTAAATTCACTTGATGTGGGGGTCTCGTACTGGTTCCTTCTATGTGTTTAGTGGAAAACAAGTTCTCGATTGAACTTTTTTTCTTTGTCTTAATAGTTTCTTTCTATTGCCCTCACTTACTCAGATGGTTCGTAACGGCGAGGCCAAATGTGCATCAAGAGGTCCCATCCCAGTGATAGATGAGAAGACCATAGCTGAAGATGAGATGGCAAAACCAAAGGTAGTTCTGGAAAATGGAACTTAATTCATAGTATATGAGTTGAATTGTCTTGTAGAGTTAGTGTTTTATGTTGTGTTTACTAACTTAACTTTGTTGCACATAACTTGAAGGGATGCGAGTGGGATGACTTTAAATCTTGTGCTCTCAAAGTAAGTGTTTCAATGCCATTCGTCATCCTAGGCTCCTAGCTCATTTTTCTTTTCATCTTAAGAAACTAAGTTTCGGGAAAAAAAATTAAGATAAATGGCAAAAAAAGTTTAAGATTAGGGAAATTCAATCCACAATTAAAAACAAATTCAGATAATGATTTTTCCGGCGAAAAAAGTAAGTCTGTCTCACCATATGGTTATGACACAAATTTGGGAAGGTGAAAAGGTTGTGAGAAAAAAGTAGATGAGTGAAGAAATGGGAAAGTGAACATATGTTACAATTAAACCGGGATATCCCGTTTTGACAATTGCGATGTGAAATTTCTAACGTGGTCATAATAAATATGGCCATAGGAAATGTAGTGGTCCAAGACGGTTTTAGAATAAAAGATGTAGGTCCTGAATCATTCTAAACCATCAGATTTCCATGATCATATGTATTGAGTAACCCACCTTAGAATCATTAGTTGCCAGTCTTGTGATAATTGATAACTACAGAAGGAGTACTATCCGAAATATTTAGCAGTGATGAATTGATGATGAACCTTTCTTAAAAATTGGAATCTTTGTAGGTTATTCTGTAAAATGATGTATAGGGAGCATTTTATTTCAACATATCTAACACAGAGTTTTGCAGGAAAACCTCTGCAAAGATGCACCAAGTGCCTTCCAATATGAAAACTTCATCCCAATTATGGTAGACAAGGACATGGATAAAATGTGGGTGAAACCTGTGGCTAATAACATGGCCATGTCCAAAGGTAATCATCCATGTTACTGGTGTTGTTAGCTCCTCATCTCTGCCGTCTTTCATTTAAAAATTTTCAGTCAATGTTCATCATTCCCTCCATCCTAAAGAAAAGGCCAACTCTGTTTTAGGCCGTTCCGTAATAATAAGATCATCTTGTAAATTGCAATAAGTTAAACTTTGTACTTTCTCAAAATACGCTTCATGGTACACACTTGTCATATGTGAAACGGACATTTCTAGGTTGACCCAGTGAATAGATAACTCAATACTAATAGACAATTAAAAATTAATTTTAGCAAATGAGTTGGAATCCACTATCTCCCTTATCTATTAATAGTGGGTCATGTCAACCAAGTTTTCTCCATGTGAAACAACATCGCATAATAAAATTTAAAACTTCAAATAAAAGGGAGATGTCTTGGTTTTTTGGCTCAAATTTTGAAGAATTATCCATAGTTAGATGTGACACATAAATTTTGACTGTTTACTAAGAGCTAATTCTTGAAACTACAGGTTGCTCTCCAGTAAAGAACAGTTCCAGGTGTTCTGATCAGAAATTTAGTAACCATCTTGTTACCGGTCTCATGTCCGTTGTGATGGGCATTGTAACGATGATCAAACTGACTCGAAACATGCCCAGAAAACTCACTGATGCAGCCTTATATTCTACCCTGGATTATTGTGATGACAAGGTCAACTCCCACAAATTGCCAGAACATGATATCTCTGAGGTCGACTATTTTGCAATGATGAAACGCATGGGAGAATTGGAAGGGAAGGTGATTTCTCTAAGCGCGAAAGCAGGAACTATGCCACCTGAGAAAGAGGAAATGCTCAACAATGCATTGAACCGTGTAGAAGCCCTTGAACAAGAACTTTCCTCAACCAAAAAGGTAATTAACTGATACAATTTGTTTCGTAACAATGTGTACTATATCCAAATTATTAAGATCAGATGAGTTTTAAGGCTTAAGACGGTGAACTAAAGGTTATGGTAAAGTTCCTAGGCTTCGGAAAGATTCCTAGACTTAACGCCAGCACGTAGACGGTATAGTTCCTAGACCAAATTATTAAACCGTGTAGAAGGTAATTAACTGATACAATTTGTTTCGTAACAATGTGTACTATATCCAAATTATTAAGATCAGATGAGTTTTAAGGCTTAAGACGGTGAACTAAAGGTTATGGTAAAGTTCCTAGGCTTCGGAAAGATTCCTAGACTTAACGCCAGCACGTAGACGGTATAGTTCCTAGACTCCGTGAAATTATACCCACCTGCCATTAGCCCATCCCTATAGTAACAAACTAACAATGTATCAAAAAATTTGACAACTTTTGCATATATCCTTGAGAAGTTTCTAGTTATATTTCTAGAAATTAATAGTGAAATTCAACGACCTGTTGCAGCTTCTTGAGGAATCTCTTCAAAGACAGGAGGAGATTTTGGCATTCATTGAGAAAAAGAAGAAAAAGAAGAAGATGGTATGCCATTACTTTTCTCTTACTAGTATTTAGTTACCTTTTTGCATATTACTTGCTGAAGCTAATTTTTGTTTCTTTTCCTTTGTTGCAACTGCAGTTCCTTTTTTAAGTGCACATCAGTTTTTTGTGATCAGAGATAGTGGATGCGAGACGTCTGTATACTGCTTGCCGTACTTTTAAGAATCGGAGTTAGCTATACCCCCTCGCGTCTGTATACTGCTTGCCTTACTCTTAAGAATCGGAGTTAGCTAACCCCCCCCCCCGACGTTTGCTTGTTGCTTTGTATATTACTATCACCACACAATACTGTAATTCTTTGAAGTTCTTCCGAAAACTTTGTACATCGTAAGAGACAGACATTTTCTGTTAATGACAACTATATCTGTGTATTTTGTGAACTCTGGTGATAACCTGAATTAGCTTAATCGTGTAGTTAAGCTTCCCATAATGTTGGCTTCGCCACAATTTTAAGTATACAATTTTCTAAACTGAGATGTTTCCCATCAAAATAAATAAGGGGTCCTCGGTACGAGTCATTGATCAGCATAAGTTGGATAGATTGCTCAAATCTCCCATTGGCTTCAACAAAAGAATTCTGAGTTCAATCAGACTCTATCACACGGCCATGGATAGTAGCTCGGAGAAAGTGATTCGCTGCTGAAGTTTTTTCCAGTCATCTTTCAAGATTGTGTTATATTTTTCTCTCTGTCAGTGTTTTGTTTGGTGCTTATGTTCATTATCGTTTTTCTTTTTAGTTTTCAGTGTTTTTGCTTGGTTTTCACTTTTTAGTTGTCAGTTATCATCATGTTCCCCATAAATTTGACTTTTTTTTTATTCACTAGGACATATATCATATGACTTTTAAAATGAAAAAAAAAAAACCACAGCCCGAACAGACCCTTGATTTGCAATATCATCTTTTATCAAACAAAAAGACCTAAAGAGGCCAACGGTTCTGGAGTGACTGGAGTCTAGAATGTGGTACGCCGAAATTGTTCTCAATATTAGCTTAAACCCACTAATTCATCAATTAAAACCTTCTAAAACCTGTTTGCCAATAACCTCAACATAGATGGTAATATAATTTTGTGAAAGGAAAAAAAAACAAATGAATGCCCATGAATCTTCTAACAATAAAAATTCATTGCCAATCACATACTTCTTTACAAGTTATTATTAACCACTCAATATCACATTTTCAAGTGAGCCTGGACGTAATGAAATTTTCTGAGAAAAGGAATGTTTGGGTTAAGGTTTCTACATGGATTCTGGCAATATTGCTTTCCTAAAAATTTTACACTAAAATGCATTAGTATTACTAATATTTATGACTACTTGCCAAACAATCCGCTTTGGTCCTAAAAAGCTTTTTTTTTTAAATATTACTACATTCTATTGATATGCCAATTACAAACACAAAAACTTGTGTACAATCTAACCATGAATATAGAGATAGATTGTATGCAACTTTTACGTTACATTACTAAGATTTAAGGTTAAACCCCATTGGACGATCTAGCTCAAGACTTACTCTATGCCAATTGCTACAACACAGCCAAAATAAAAGCTCGATCAGTTCAGTTAATCTAACAGACTAAACAGAGAAACAAACAAAACCCAAGAGAAATGTCAAATCTTATGCATGGTACATATTCTATTCATCTGCTTAATCTGAATGATCCTAAATTAGTTTAGCTGGAAAAATGTTCAGATAAAATCAGTAACTTTAAGAGAAAAATACGCCACATAATATTAAATCTCACTTCGTCTAGTTAAAAGTATAAGATCGATAGATAAATGTATCGGACGAAAAGCACACGTGACAAAGGTTTTCAGAAATACCATGTAATTCTTCTTCCACCCTCCCCTTAAATAGGAACTGGGGGGTATTAAAAGTAAAAATTCACAAATTTTCTGCATCTCTTTACATCATTAGCAGTAGCTCATTCTGTGAAATACAAAGTAGATATTGTTTCACATATAGGTCTCACATAATGAGAAGATACGGTTAAGAAAATGCCTCAGCTCTCACCACCGTCAAACTTCCGTTTCCTCTGCCTCTGAGCTATCTGCTCACCAGCAAAACTTGTTCTTTTTCTGCTCCAAAATGCAAGGAGGAGAATAAGAGTATGAGCCCACGACGCAAAATAGATAAAAGTAATTTTATAAAACAGTATGGTGACTACTGACTATGGTCAAGTAAACTAATTCTATTTACTTGGTGCTTACCCGAAACTTGGCTTCCTCTTGACGATCAATATAAGCAAGAAGTTCCTCTTGCCTCATCAAAGCTTCATGTAGAGCCTGTACATGAGAACCCAATATGAAAACATAGAACTTGAAAGCATTTTAGAATTTAAAATAATCACGCAACAAAAAATGCTTTGTGTTAAAACTAAGCTATGTTTCCCATACATTTTCAAGCAATCATAAGATAGATCAAGAAATCAGTCTAAATTTATCCAACAAAAAAGAGGATTTAGTTTAAATTCCACAAGTATCAAGTACAACGAGGTGGTCAAAGTTGACACAACACGACACGAAATTAGCAGGTTTTGGTCAAGACTTTCAACACGATTAAGTAAATGAGTTGACTTGACACATTTATTAACGGGTTGAGCTGTGAACACTTTAACACGAAAATGACACGACATTGTAATGCTTTACTTAATCCATTGGAAAAATTGATAAGAATAATCCGACCTTTGGCCGGTCTTCCATCAATGGTACCACCTTCAATTAATCCAGGTATAATCCGACCTTTGACACCCATATTCTCTCATTGGTCCGTCACCTGTTGGTGACCTACAATTACAGGTAATCTTCCTAATTACGTGATTAATAGCTAATTAAGTGCATTTTAAACTTAAATTTTTAATTAAGGTTTAAAATCAGATTTAATAAAAAAAAACTTAAAAAAAAACCCACCTCTCCCCTCCCCCTTCCCCTGCCACCCTCCCCCTCCCCTGCTGCCACCCTCACTCTGCCCTGCTGCCACCCTCCCCCTTCCCCTGCCACCCTCCCCCTCCCCCGCTGCCACCCCCTTCCCCTGCCACCCCCCTTCCCCTGCCACCCTCCCCCTTCTCCGCTGCCTCCCCTTCCCCTGCCACCCTCCCCCTCCCCCGCTGCCACCCCCTTCCCCTGCCACCCCCCTTCCCCTGCCACCCTCCCCCTTCTCCGCTGCCTCCCCTTCCCCTGCCACCCTCCCCCACCCTCGCTGTCCCCCTTCCACTGCCACTACCAACCACCCAGACTGCCACCTTCCCCTTGCTCCGGCACTAATGCGCCTCCTCTAACCACCGCACAACCTCCCCCTTCTTCCTCCCTCTCCTCGCTGCTCATCTGTCCCCCTCCCTTTGCCTTGTTTCAGCACCACCGTGGCTGTTGGAAGCCACGCAACACCACCCAGCCACCCTCCTTCGCTACTGGCTACTGCACCGCAGCACCACCGGCCTCTGGTCGCCTGTTCCGAACCATGAAGAGGAGGTGGCAGGGAAGGGGAGGGGTGGGGTGGCACGTGGCAGCAGTGGGGGCAGGGGGAGGGAATGGGGGTGGGGGGTGGGGTGGCAGTGCAGGAAGGGGGGGAATGGGGGTGGGGGGTGGGGGGTGGGATGGGGGTTTTCCTTTTTTTTTGAAGTTTTTTTTTTAAAAAAAAAGTCAACGGTCATTTTGGCCGGTCAAACAGGTTGCCATCATTCCATACCAATGAGAGAATATGGGTGTCAAAGGTCGGATTATACCTGGATTAATTGAAGGTGGTACCATTGATGGAAGACCGGCCAAAGGTCGGATTATTCTTATCAATTTTTCCTAATCCATTTGATATTCATTTGTTTATCTTTAGATTTAGTTTATTTGATATTACTTTTATACACTATTAAATGTTAAATTAACTACTACATAATATTTACTAAGTTCCACACCAAAATAGATGAATTGAGAACATCAAAGATATAAGATTTAAAGCTAAACATGTCAACCCGAACTTGGCACGTACAATAAATAAATGGGTCGGGTTGGGGTTAAGGGAAGGCAACCCGCCAACTCATGAACCCGACACAAACTTGACACGACCCGACTCGTTTACCATCTTTAAGTACAACTTCTAAACGTCACTGGGGCTTTGTCCTCGAATTTCACCACTAATAACTTGAAAACCATTACAGCTCAGTTTTACATGGAAATCCCTATTTAACAAGAGAGCTGAAAGCCTAGGTAGAAACATACTTCAATGTCTTCCAGGAGACCTAATCTCACAATTAAAATATGTCTTTGCACACACAGACCAGGATGACAACAAGCCCTTTCCTTAACAGCGTATAAGTTCTAGCTATGATAATAATTGGAAAGACATTAAAAGTTCCACAAAAATCCCATTTTTTGCACGAAAAAAAGAACAAATTGAGAGATCAGTTATTTGCACAGGAGAAATATGATATAGAGTGATCCGCATGAACTCTTATCAGACAGACTACAGTTTAGGACATTACGCGTTGCAAATCCCTCATGGATTTAAGAATCGTTGCACCAATGAATTATCGAGCAGGAAATATTAGGTGACTTGGTATCCACCCATCATCATAATTAATTAATACATACAACTTTCTAGTAAACAACTATATATTATTATATTTCACCTACCGTTAGGTATGACAGCATAGGCTAGAGCATTAGGAATATTCAAACACGGAGTTACCAACTAAACAAACAGTATTTGGCAGTCCATTCCTTGACTATGTCACTGTCTCATGCAGCATGATTGCCCAGAAACTTGGCATTGATAATTGATGAAACAAGTGACAGAAAGAAGGAAATTCACAGTCAAAGGACACATGATAATGGAGAACGAAATGATGGAACATAACCATAATAATAACTGCTCATAAAGACAGCACAATCCAAAAATCTGATAGAGCGATTATGAGCTATGAGATCATGAACAAGCAACGAATTCTTGAGAAGCAAATGATACATACCTTCTTGGTAGCAATTAACTCCGCTTCCAATGCATCCACACGGCATACAGCAGCATTCAGCAATTCCTCTTTCTCATATGGCATTTCAGAAGGCTTTGATTGCAGTGTATCAACTTTCTCCTCGAGCACAGCTAGCCTCTTCAGTACATTGGGCATGAAGTCAACTTCGGTAAATGGCAGGGGTGGAGAAGGGGGACGACATTCCTCAGGAACTGTATCTAGGGTAACATCAGTGACATTAAGCACAGTATGAGGAGATGCATCAGGCAATTTCTTAGTCACACGGCCAGCCAATGACCGGAAAATTGTGAGCAGGGTCATGAAAAAGGCCATAATAATCATCAGCAAACGATCTCGGATTCCTTCTGGGGTCTTCTTCGTATCCGGCTGTGGAAGTATCCCTGCATCAAAAACAGTTTTTTAGTATTAGGAGCTTGACATATAGCAACCTATAAACAAAAGATGCATGCTACTATGTGATTTAACATTATATTTAGCTGACATCTATGTGATTCAACATTATATATAGCTGACATCTTTTTCTGTGGCCCCTGCCTTTCCCCATCAGCAATCCACACACATCAAAGGTTCTTCAAAGATGTACCAGATGAACAAAAGTTTACAGAAACACTGAAGTGGGAAGATGATTAATGATCCCAGGTTGAGCCATAAAAACAACCAAATCTAATTTCAGCTCTCATCTAACAAGCAAGCATACAAAGTATTAAACTGAGTGATAATCATGAGTCAAGTACGGACACCAACATAAAGGACTAAAATGAGCCAGAAAGTGGAGGAGGGCAATCTCAACATCATACAATCGTTGGGAATTCAAGTGCACTAATATAAGATACATAAATGAAGAAAAGCCTGTTTCTTCCAACCTTTAGAGGAATAAGATCTTTGAATCGCTGATTGTTTCTTCCAACCAGCGTCAACTGGCTTGTCCACCATAGGTACATATTCGTCGTAGCCAGAATAGCTAGCAGCAAAGCCTGTTTTTCCAATTGCTTTGACCTACATGGTAACAACAGCAAAAGAAGTGAAAATGTCAGAGATATATATTACGGTAGAGTAAAGATACTAATATATCCTAAAGATATTATTATATACTTATGAAAATGAATCACAAGATAATAGTTCCCAATAATTAATAATCCTAAAGATATTATCATATCATTACTCTGTGTGCCATTTTGCAGAAAATCTTTATCTATTTTATTTTGCAAGGTCATTGAACATGTATCAGTATCCAAGTAATAGCAGTAAAATTAGAATTATCAAAACAAGTTGACAGTTGAAAGCCTACCTCTTCGCGGACAGGAGTCAATCTCAAATGAGAGTAATTCATTGCCGCCTTAGGTGAAGCAATATCTTCTGCTTCAGATCCCGACTCAGCAGTAGACGTATCGCTTCCTTTCATCTGTTTAAAAGTATGTCATAAACTGTAACCAACAACTCAAAATTTAGAAGTTTCATTCAATTGAACCAATATCTTCTGTCATACCATTGGATATTGGGGCTTAGCATAAGCAAGAACTTTCCCATCACTGCTCAAGACTTTGACAACCTGTCTTGCACGCCGTGGTTCACTAAGAACCATCTGCAGAAAAATTAAAATCCTAACTCAAATGCATTCTACAGCACTTGAACTATTTTCGTCTATGCAGAGACAGATGCAACAAAACAAGCTATGCCAGACAAACCTTTAAGATTTCCGGATTTTTCCAAGGTCCTTTATCAGAAAGCATACATCCTCCATTCTCTGCACAAGTGCAAGTCCCTCCAAGGAACTCTGGCAACTCACTGCATATGGTAGTAACCAATGAGAACAGCTGCATTCAAGTAACATTCTAAATGTTGCAAGGGAAGCTCCACATTACCAAGAGATACATGTCATAAAACAACATAAGAAAACATATTACCTGGCATCAACTACTTCCAGTAATTTGCTCTGGAACTTGGTGCCGAGAACCTACGAAAACAATATCCCATCATTACAATCCAAAAAGCAGAAGACCTCCTGTAGAAGGACTGCAATCGTATGTAAGCAAGAGGTCATACATGAATCTTTGAGGTGGTTCTAGGATCAAGGAAAGACTTAATAGTGTTCCACAGAAGCCTAAATCCTGGACCAGCATTGACAATGAACATCTGGTATAGGGTCTGCACAGAAAAAATGACTATAATTATGGTCACTCCCCATCTGGTGAAGACATTTTTTGACTTATCAGAAACAGTTATGGAACATTTGCACCCAAAAAAGCAGCTTCAAAACATACCTCAGGATAATTGTCCCCGTCAATCTTCTGCAGTCGTGTTATAAGTTCCCTAGCAGACTTGGTGAAGTTCTTCAGTCCCTGAATTTGTATAAGCAGAAACTTCATATCTAAACCACACATTCGAATAAAACATTCCTAGAAAAAAAGTGCCAGAAATTGCGATATTAGCGGAAAAGGATAGATATGCAGACAACATACCACACCCTGAACATCCAAAATTGTAGTGCTCGAATCAATGTGTCGTTTTGCAGCAATGGTGCAAGCTGGGAACTTAATTGCAAAGGCTTTCTCAAATTCTCGAACATGATATTTTATATAGCGATCCATCGTAGTTACTTGCATGAGTTTGTTTGGATCAACTTTTCCTAACCTTTCAATGTAAACAGGTCTACCCTCTTTGTCCACACCATGATACCCATGGGGATAATACTTCAAGACTTCATCTATCTCTTTAAACTCAAATTCCTGGAGCCAATAGATAAAAACCACCATGAAGAACTGAAGTAACCAGAAACTTAAAACAGGGGAAACAAAAGAGGCATTCTTACATACCAGCTATCATCACAAAAAACATGAGTTGATGTAAATAATTAGCAAGGCTAGCCATTAGCCAAGAGTTATTACCTGAACAATAGCATCAACACCAAATTCCTTCCTCCACTGAACCATATCAGCCCACATGCATTTCGCCTTTTCAATATCAAATTTTCTTGCTTTAAGGAACCTGCACAAAAGTTACAGGAATTTTCCAGCTATCTCCATGAATAGTTATAAGAAATGAATACCAAGAACAGAAAAGACAGGCCACCACACCTCAACATCATATGATAATCGTCATATTTAGTGGGTAAAAGTTCCTCTGACGACAATGCTCGTCGAAATGCATCAACAGCCTGTAACTCTCCTACATCTCGGATATCCTCTATTGAAACCGAGCTGACACGTCCATCACTTTTCCTTCTGCTACTCTTTTTCTTGAGGGAGTGTTTTAATTTGGTTGATGCATTTATTGCTTTCTTCTTCAAAGACCAATTTCTTGACCTCCTCTCATCCTCCGAATTCTCAAAATCAGATTTTCTTTCTCTCCTCTCATCGTGTCCAGAGAATCCCTCAAAACCTGCAATAGATTATATGGTTGCAAAAGGGCAGTAAAAAGTTAGTGCAAATAATTGAACTATTCACTCCGCAAAATCAAGTCAAATAGAATAAATAACTACAAACCTAGCATGTTTATAATCCTGATATCTAATAATACTCGCAATTTTAAACTAAGATTTTAACCTGATGTGATAGAAAATGAAGAATCTTCCTGCAACAAGTTGCCTATAAAGCAACCTGAAGGAGGAGCTCAGACATTTGATAACAGTGAACGAAGAAGTCCACATCTTCTCCAGTGTGAAAGTTGATTTCACATATAATTGCAAGACAAATTTATCATTTTAACTAACACTCTAATGATGATCTTTTAATCTAGTAAATGCTCTATAGCACCAGGAAAGAAGGGAAACAAAAGAGGGATGCAAAATTCCTTGGTCTGTTAGTTATCAACAAAAGCAAGTCCTTCAAGTATCAGTGTCTGTTCACTAACTACCTCATACAAGGTCACAGTTTACCTCCTTCACCTCGATATAGACCAACAAGAAACGGTAGAATTGCTGCGCAGAGTCGCAGACAGGCTAAAGATGATATTAAACACCATGTACTACACACAAAATTCCTTGGTCTGTTAGTTATCAAAAAAAGCAAGTCCTTCAAGTATCAGCGTCCGTTCACTAACTACCTCACACAAGGTCACAGTTTACCTCCTTCACCTCGATATAGACCAACAAGAAACGGCAGAATTGCTGCCCAGAGTCGCAGACAGGCTAACGATGATATTAAACACCATGTACTACACACAAATCAGTATAACCAAGCTTCACATCTTCATTCCCTCCTAATATACAGGTAACTGTTAACTAGATATTTCGGCGAGTATAGTCATCGAATAACAACAATGTGCCTCATCTTTACCAGCTACCCCTCACCTCCAGGTCCCAACCACTACCACCAAACAAACAACAAATGAAAAAATAATAGCCAAAACAAGAAAGCAAAAACAAATACAAATTCTTCATATTTTTTTCAATCCACATAAAGATAAACAAGAACAACACGGAAACATCCTAACATGACTAAAATTACGTAGAACTTGAATATATATATATGAAACTTTTTAGAAAGTGAAAAAAGAAAAAGGTTAAGGATTTAGGGTTAAAGACTCTCAGAAAACCCTAATGTCTAAAAAATGAACTCAAATTCAGCTAGAAAATCAATTCAGCAGAAAATGACAGAAATGAGATGATAAGAAACCCCTAAAAAATTCATCCAAAATAAATTGAATTAAACCAATTTAATTAGACAAAAAAGTAAAAAGAATCAGAAAACTCACAAGGCCGTGCAAATCGATCAAGAGGTCCAGACATTTTTTAGAAAATTCCGATCAAAATTTGCATCACCGGAGCCCCTAAAAATCGACGATCTTCGTTCGCCGATTCCTGCATTACGATAAATGAAACCCTAGACTCATCAAAATTTGAAAACCTAACTCAATTAGTACAATAAAATCCAAATTAAGCAAGAAAAATTCAAAACCCTATATACCTAAAAAATTGCTAAAAATCCAGATCACAAAAAACGCGTGAGGAATATATCAAGTAATCTGAATTGTCGGTGCTAATTTAAGGAGGAGAGACAAAGAGAGAGAGCTGAGGGAAATTGAAGAAGTAGATAAAAAGATTCCAAATTTAGAAGAGCTGAATGTTTCAGTGTTTTAAATTACGATGATGAAAACTTAGGGTTATTAATGAAGTCAAATTTAATATATAGTTTTATATTGTGATGATTATGTGTTGAGAATGATTTTGGTAGTGAAGAAAATTCTCCCGAATTTGACGGCGATTTTGGGGAGAGGAGAATGGGAGAGAGAGAGGAGAATGAGGCGGAGTGATTTGAAGAGAGAGAGAAAGGGAGGAAGAGGAAGAAAAAGAAAAAGGGTAGATGAACTGTGATTGGAAAGTAGTGTTTGAGGTGGGACCTACGGAGTTGCAGTTTTTATCACCTTATTTTCAGTTTAGTTAAGTTATTTTCAGTTCAGCTAAGTTAGCTTTTGACTATACTTTTACTTTACATTTTACTATTTTTTCCGTTCAATTCAATTCAACTATTTTCAGCTAAAGAAAACATAGTATATTCATCCAAAAAAATACACCCGACCGTAACATGAGCATAATACAATCAAAGCTTATTTTTGCTCATTGCTCATTTAGAGTCCAAATGAACACGAACTAGACGTGCAAATGAGCAATGAGTAAAAAATGGTATATCATACATACTCATAGTAACCAAGCAAGGCTTGGTCTAATGGAAAGGAGATATTTTTCCGACCTTGAGGTTGGAGGTTCAATCCCCACCATGCACTTTGAGAATAGGATTTCTCTTATCATTTTCATTCTCTTAAAATGTATGGTCCATTTATACCTGAGTGGAATACGGACCATTTCTTCTTACCAAAAAAAAATACACACTCGTAGTATATCTGAATGGATGATAAAAGTTGTACACACTCTATGCTCATCCTAGTACATCCAAAGTTATTATTTTATTTACTTATTCGATAGTCTTATAGTGAATTTTGTTCATTTAAACACTTCAAGTGACTAATGAACAAGAAAATAGTTTTAATCGTACAATGCAGGATAAAATAGTAGAGACCTACGGGTGTGGGACCAGTTATGGGGGTTGAATTTGTCCGGATTGATACGTCGGAATTATGGTTGGAGATGAGCGGGAGGAGACGAAGGAAGGATAGTATTATTATGCTGTTTGCCTACCTTGGGTTGCAGCTACTTTGGCTTTGCCTTCTGGTCTAGTTGCTTTTACCATTTGTCTTCATTACAACATAGTGCCTGTCAAAAAGAACAAAATAAAGCAAGCTATAACCAGTTAAATTATGTAGGAAAATAACACTAATGTATGGGATCTTTTACTTTTCTGAAAACAACATAATATCTTTAATTTTCTTTAAGTTATTTTGTTGGTGTATATGAAATAATGCTACATGATAATTGCTTGAACTATCGTTTTTTGGTTGAGGAAATTATTCTTTATTATTGGACTAGAGTGCATTTGATACATTTAATGATGTAATTAGCTGAATTGGGCTTGAGGGCCGTTAATGCCTATAGTTATAGGTCGTATATTAACAAAGCTAAACTGTAAATCAAAAGGAAGAAAAAACATTTACCCTAAATTTGACATTTATTGATCTAGTTTAGTTTAAATTTCATTGCATACTATGGTTTAAGATTCATTTATAAGAAAAGAGTTCTCCAAACTTATCCTAAACTTTTTATGTTTCCAAAAGAGTGAACAAGTTGCATTATTCATATCTAAGTACTTATCATGCATTTGTAACATTGGTAGTTCATAAAGGGACCATTTTTTTTTGTTTTGCCCTAGGTCTTAGAAATATCGTGAACGGCTCTGACTCTAAATCTCTAGCTAATTAAGTCCCCTCTCAATTTTCTTTGATTGCATTGTGATACTTTGACTTTTGTTATTGTCAATACAATTCTTGATCATTTGTAGTCGGTATTTAATTATTGAGACGAATAAAAAGTATACGTATAAATATATAATGAGACGAATTTGACTATAATATATTCTTTAAATGTTATTACCTAACATAATCAAAGAAAATTATGTTCACATGTCAAATGGTTAAAAATTAACACTAGAAAAAGAAGTTGAGCAAATGTAACAACTAATCGCTATTAACTGAGAATAGGGACAATTCAACTGATTAGACCACCTTTAAGAGATAGTGAAATCGATCAATACGACTTTTACGTCTCCAAAATAAATAAAACAAAAAGAACTCCTAATCAATGTAGTAAACATTGAGTAGCTATGACAATGAATGGAGAAATATGTTAGTTTTGACTTTTAATAGTTGTGCAATAATGGCTATTATTTTAATGTGATGGAGGATTTTTTTTGTGTGTGTGAAAGAGATAGAAGAACAATTTTAGTCAAAATATATAAAAAATTGTGAAAATGTAAACCTTCCACTAGATATCGGAAACACCACTGTTTTAAAATAATGCAATTAGTTTAACAAATGCAGTGTGATATAGTATTTTAATTTTTTTTAATACTCCCTCTTGTATATACCACCTCCTTAACATATTATTTACAAGACATACAGAAAGTGTGAGCACAAATTGTCAAATTGTTGCAAATAATATGTTATAGAAAAAGTGTGAATTGTCTATCACGTGTCAGATGACACAATTTTTTATTATACATGTGTGCATAATCTCTGAGATGACACACTATACATTCCCAATTTTCTGTCACACGAATCAAAACACACATGCAAGAATTAGACCAATTAATGGCACATTCCTTGGAGAGTGCCAAGTGACAATACTACTACTATGTTGGGTCTGTTCAGCAGTATTAGCTGTTGGGGTAGCTGTCAGCTGTCTAATAGTAGCTGTCAGCTGTTGGGGTAGCTGTCAGCTGTCTAATAGTAGCTGTCAGCTGTGAAGGTAGCTGTAGTAAGTTTTAGTGTTTGGTAAAAGTAGTTGTTAGAATTGTGAACCTAATAAATGATATTATATATTAATGAAATTAAGTACAATAATCTAATTAATTATATTTATGAATGAATTGATTGTTAATTCAATAAACGCACTACAATATTTATCATCAAATAATAATTAAAAGAAGTATCATACTCTTAGATAGTAGTATTCATATGCATGAATGAAAAATTTACAATCATCAATTCCTTTATAAAAATGACTACCACCATCGATAATCAACACGATGTCCAAAATAAGTATCATATAAAATAACCTAATTTTGTTTCCTAGCATTCCATAGTAAATTGGCTATACGATCACGAATAATAGTCATTTCTCTAGAAACTCCCACCGTACTATTACCATTGGAATGAGCACGAACATCGGAAAGTTCCAATGAAGGTATAAAATCAGGATACTCCTCTAAAACTCGAAAAAGGGGATCAGTTGGTGAATTTATTCTTATGTAGTTATGCAACGCAAATGTAGCAACTATGATTTGTATTTGTGTCTGAACACTATATTGCGGCATTTTAGTAAGTACTTTCCATCTTTGCTTCAGGACACCAAAACATCTCTCAACACAACTTTGTAGGGATGAGTGCCAACGATTAAAGATTTCCTTATCATTTTGTGGTGGCATGTTTGCATATTGTGATTTATGATAACTAAACTTAGGATATGGTACTAGATACCCTTTTCGATCTGGATAACCTTTATCCGCCAAGTAATACTTACCTGCATGAAAAAAAGTAAAAGAAGTCTCTCAGCTATAATCATAAAACCTAACTACATATCTAAAAATAATTATTATTTCAACTTCAAATTGATTTTATACCTTTAGGCGGTTGGGGGAATTTCAACTCTGGATTTTCAATGGCATGAAGAAAAACACGGGTATCATGTGATGAACCTTCCCAACCCGCTGATATAAATAAAACACATGTCAAAATCGCATGCAGCCAAAACATTAAATGTGGGAATTCCTTTCCTTCCTCTATAAGGCATCTGTAGAGTTTCGGGTATGCATGCCATTATATGTGTACCATCAATACATCTAATACAACCCTGTTTAAAAATATGTGTAAAACAAGTGTTAGCTATACACATGTGATCTATTTGAATCACCAGAACGCTGAAAACGTTCACCAAGTGCTCTATTTGAAACACCTTGTGCGATTGCATACAAAAATATGCCAACTTTCTCGAATATAGACATGTTATAACTGGATTTCAACCCATATTTGTATTAATATATTCTATATACTCCTATCAACAATAATATTCCAGTAACAAAAATGGAGTTTTTTTCTTCAAAGGATTGAATAATTAAAATGAATTGTATCATTGCTTGTGATTTGTTAAGGGTTACAACCTATGGAACAAGAAAAACACATTGTGGAATATTCCTCTCTAACATCCAAAAAAAGGTAATTGAGATTATAAAATTATTACATGTAAATACTTAACTGATACTCCCTTCTACAAAAATAAGTTACTCATATCAAAAATTTGATGCCATTTGTTTTGTTTTATTAGATGTGTTCATGTGTAGAAGTCAATTAATATTAGTTAAAACAAGAGTTGTTTTTCAATTTCTATACCATGAGTATATATCTATTCTCATGAGTCATGCCACAAAGAATCTACTAATTGGTCAACTTGAAGGTAAGTCCCACCAACAAACACCTTATAATTTTTTTTTAAAAAAAATGGTTATTGGACCTAGCAGGCCAACTTAGTTTATTAGTTTTCCGATATAATTTTAGGTCCTTGTTTTTTTTTGAAAAAAATATGGTTCACTTGGCGTAGGACTAAAGGAGATCGAGTCAGTTTTGTTTTTTCGGGTGCTCCAAACTATTTAGAAATTTCTATTTCCAACCCGATTCGGTCTAGTTTGGTCTGATCGGGTACCGATAAACATATGTGTTTAAGCAGGCAACACAACACGTGGCTTATTTTATTAGTCATATACAACCTTTCCTCGTGGTTTGTGCATGAAGCACAAGTACATTATGCTTTCGTTGTCAATCTCAAGGCCTAACCAGCCTGAGAAGCAGCCTCATAGAAGCACGAAATATGCACATCTCCGACCTAATCATCGAAGGTCATAATCCCATTATCATCAACATATTGAAAGACATCTACAATGCCCCCATGATGCATTTAGACGCTCATCAACAACATCAGGCAACTACTTCCAATGTTCACTTCTACACCAATAACTCATGTGTTCAGAGAGGTCAATAGAGTAACAGACTATCTTTCAAAACAAAGACATCTTCTTACTCAAAAAATAAGGGAATTTGATGTCCAAACAAACAAATATTTATAACACTTTTTCTTTTTAGATAGATTAGGATATACACTCGAAAGAAGGTTACCTAGCTCTCTTCCTTGTGCCTTTTCAAAATAGAGAGTAAAGGAGGGAGTCCGGATCATCTGTCCTACAGGCTACAATGTGTCCCATTTGGTGTCCTATTTATTATTGTTTTGTCACATAACTTAAATAAAAGAATTTTTTTGCTTAACTTCAACGTGCTCCCTATTAATGAATACTCCCCAAAAACAAAAATTAAGAAAATAAACTTCACTTAGTAAAAATAAAGAGCGAAAAAGAAATGAATTATTTTCGCACTTTATTTTACTAAGTGAAGTAATTTTTTTCATTTTTTGTTTGTTAGAAGGATCTGCTAATAGGCAGCTTTTAGAATCACAAAAAAAAATATTTTATTTAAGTTACGAGACAAAGTAATAACAAATGGGACACCAAGTGAGACACCTCGTCTCTACTAAGGTGTGGTAGAGTATTCATGGGTCTATGGCGCGTTTTTGGTGGGGGAGTAAAGGATTGGAGAGAAAGTTGCATTGGAAGAGTTGGGAGTCCCTTTGTACTCCTAAATGCATTGGAGGACTTGGATTTCGTGATTTACATGTCTTTAACATAGCTCTTCTCGGTAAGCAGTCCTGGAGGCTCGTAGGGGCGGATAACTCGCTATTATGCAAGGTGATGAAAGCTAAATATTTTCCAAACTCACATTTTATGGACTCCTCTTTAGGCTACCTCGGGAGCTTTTCTTGGAGGAATATTTGGAGTTCGAAAAGTCTCTTCAAAGAAGGAATGTTGTGGCGTGTTGGGAACGAGGAAGATATCAATATTTGGCGTGACCCCTGGGTTTTG
Organism: Patellifolia procumbens; assembly: GCA_947645195.1. Classification (NCBI taxonomy): domain Eukaryota; kingdom Viridiplantae; phylum Streptophyta; class Magnoliopsida; order Caryophyllales; family Amaranthaceae; genus Patellifolia; species Patellifolia procumbens. The sequence continues at coordinate 312,558 of CANSGD010000300.1, forward strand.
AATGTTGATAAACAATTTATTACTAGTGAGCAAGTGCATGATTTGAGCACAGTGAGTGAGCTTATTGATAGGGAACGGAAGGAATGGAACTTAGAGACATTAGAGCGAGTTTTTAATGAGCAAGACCGCAAGGCTATTCTTGCTATCCCAATTAGTGATCGCCTCCCCAAAGACGTTATCACTTGGGCTTACTCGAAGGATGGGAAGTACTCTGTGAAGACCGCTTATATGCTGGGAAAGTCATGTAATTTTGATGAGATTCACAAGGCATGAACTGTTATATGGAAGCTTGATGCATCCCTGAAAGTTCGACATTTTTTCTGGAAATTAGCTTCACAAACGCTACCAACACGGAGTGCGCTTAAGCGTAGGCATTTGATTGACAACGAAGTATGCCCTTTGTGTAATGCAGCATCTGAATCGGCTGAGCATGCCATCTTTGATTGTGATATGTGTAGTGAGATGTGGAGCGAGGTGGGCTTGGAGGCGCTTCGACCTCCTGCTGGGCGTGGTACCTTGCTTGAGTGGTTTGGCGAGTGGGAAAACATGGAGGGGGAGAAACTCAAACTTGCAGGCTTCCTTGCGTGGGGGATTTGGTATAGGCGGAACTTGGTGGTCTTTCAAGGGAAGCACACGCCCAATAGGGTTGTTCTTGATCAAGCAAAGCGGTATGCGGCAGAATATGGTCACCATGTCTCGAAGGTATATGGAGGTTGTGCTGGACATGGATCTATGCAGAAGGTTGCCAGCTCTCGTCATTGGCTAGCCCTTCCAATGGGTGTGATTAGAGTCAACACAGATGCTTCTTTGAGCGAGGACGAACGGGTTGGGCTTGGGGCAGTTGCTAGGGATCATGAGGGTAAGGTGTTGTGGTCTACAACGCGAAGGCTACGAGGATTGTGGACGCCTGAGATCGCGGAGGGGAATGCTTTATGTTTGGGTGTGCGCATAGCGAGTGAGGAACATTATCCTCATGTCATCATTGAGTCGGATTGCCAGTCGATTGTGTCTCGTCTTTCTAGTGGATCGATTTTTCTTTCAGATTTAGATGTTATTTTAGAAGACTCGTTGAGTAGAAGTTGTAATTTTCTTTCTATAGCTTGGAATCATGTTCGGAGGGATGAGAATATGGTAGCCCACCACCTCGCGAAGTTAGTGCCTTTTGGTGTTGAGCAAAGGTGGGTTCGTCACTGCCCACCCGAGGTCTCACCTTATGTATTGATGGACTCTTTGATTATTAAATAATATGACACTAACATTTTCCCCTAAAAAAAAAGAAAGTGAAACACCCTGTAGGACGGATGATCTGAATTCGAAGGCGGTGAAGCCTCTAAGCTTAACTTTCAATCACTTTCTAGGTCTCACGTTCGAATTCGCGCAAAACCCAAACATTTTAAATCTCTTTTTAAGTTTTATCTATTTTTAGCTTTCTCTAATAAAGTATTACTACTGTAACTCACACACTAGGGTTTTTCTCCCACGAACTAGGGTTTTGAGTTTTCCATTCCAAACCACTCTCAGCCTCTCCGCCCCCATTTGCGGCGGCGCCGACGGAGTCCCTGCAACGCCAATTAAGGCTCTATTCCGGTATTATTTCTGGCTTTCAAATTGACGATAACAAATGGCATTTAGAGCAATGGATTTGGCATTGACAATTCCTATAGCAACTTTTTCTTCGAATACACGGAAATCTCAGTTCTTCAGAGTTAAGTGTTCGGTATCTGTAGCTGACAATGCTACTGTTTCAGGTATTTGTTACATTTTTGCGCCCAATTATGTTGTTATCCCTGAACAGGAGTATCTATGAGTTGTCTTTCTATCTCCAATTATGTTGTTATTTTTAATGTTGCATTTGTATCGTCATTTCAATACGAACTTAATTCATATTGAAGAAGTAGGAGTAATTGAAATTGTTGTCTATAATATTCGTCTTTCTGTTTGGATGAGTTCGTTGTTATTATAATGATAGAGTAGGTGTGAAAACTAGAAAGTTGGTTCAAAAGGAGAGGTAAGAAATGTAAAAATGAAATTGGTGTTGCCATGCCAAAAAATGAAGTGTTGAAAATATTTCCGGACATATGAAAAAATAATGTTTTCAAATTGTATAGGTTGTAAGGAGTAGGAAGTAACTCTTATTATTTGTAATCATCATTTCGTTGGTAAATTTGAGACTTATAAGTAACACTATTCCTTTTATCACGAAAAGTAATGGCTTAGTGGTTGTTTGGTAGGCGGGAAGAAACACAGGCAATGGAAATTTCTATAAATTTCTAAAGTGGTCAGTTGTTTGGTTAACCGGAAGTAACAAAAATGGGGGAACTCAAAATTCCTGGGAATTTGTAATTCCAACAAAACGTGGGAATTTATTGACCCACTTCTCCCTTGGTCATTCAAAATTCCTGTGAATTTCAAATTCCTTGATGTTTACCAAACAATTTTAACAAATTCCTATGACTTACATGAGGGAATTGACTTCCCATATATTGTAACGGGAATTAGATTCCTATATGTACCAAACAACCACTTAACTTTTAATGTTGTGGTGGTTCTTATCAGAACGTGACACTCGTTGTCTGTGTTTGTAATTAAGTATCTCAGATTATAGCTTGATAATTGGTTCTCATTATTGTCAATTACAAAATGTAATTAAGCTTGTAATTAAGTCTGTGTTTGTAATTAAGTCTCTCAGATTATAGCTTGATAATTGGTTCTCATTATTGTCAATTACAAAATGATGCTCTTTTTGTGTTTCGAGATTGTTATTGCTCTTGTCTTGTTTTTTATTTCCCAATCATATACTTTTAATACACAGGTTTGGGAGGCAGACCGTGGAAGGTATCGGATGCTAGACTCGTGCTTGAGGATGGCTCTATTTGGAAGGCCAAGTCATTTGGTGCTGCTGGGACACAAGTTGGCGAAGTCGTCTTCAATACATCGTTGACAGGGTGAGCTGATGCAATTTGCACAGAAGTTGCCTCTGAGCTGCTGATGTTCCATTACCTGCTGCCACCCTTGCGTTGTGTTGCAACCTGACTTGGGGTGTTTTATATTTCAGATATCAAGAGATTTTGACTGATCCTAGTTATGCCGGCCAGTTTGTATTGATGACAAACCCTCATATAGGGAATACTGGTGTGAATTTTGGTGAGTAAACATTGTTTGCTTCTGTTTTCTATTTCTTTGGTCAACGATGTATCATGTATGGAGCTTCAAAATACTGTTATTGCAGATGATGAAGAATCAAGGCAATGCTTTCTTGGTGGTCTGGTGATTAGAAGCTTAAGCATTAGGTTGGACTTTTCCCATTATTTGTCTTGATAAAGATGTTGGTGGTGTTTGACAAACGGCTTTTTTGAATGGCTTTTTCATTGGCTTTTGGCTTTGGCTTTTGTTTCTGGTCAAACAACCAAAAAAAGTGTTTGGTAACTAAAAGCCGGCTTTTTAGCCAAAAGCCAAAAGCTGGTGGCTTTTCCTTCTATTTTGTACTAATCAGCCACCAATAACAATCACTTTCACCAAACACTTTTAACAGACAATAATTATACAGCCGGTCAAACAAGCCACTAAAAACAGTCGGTCAAACTAGCCAGCATATAAAGCCACCAACCGATTGCCAAACACCCCCGTTGTTTATTAACAAATGAACTGCCTTTCAAAAACTTCCCATCATAAGTGAGCATCTGCTTGTTGTTCCTACAGCACTTCAAATTGGAGATGTGTGGAGACACTTGGAGATTATCTAGCCAAGAGGAACATTATGGGTATATGTAAGTTAGATCCAAACTTCTAGAAATCTCCTTAAAGAACCTGTATCTGTTTTTAATTTGCGTATTTGTTAGCCTTTTAACTCAATTTTTTTGGGTCGTGAAATAGATGATGTTGACACTCGTGCTATCACCCGTAGATTGAGGGAAGATGGGAGCCTTATTGGTGTTTTGAGCACAGAGGAATCAAAATCAGACAATCAGCTCCTAGAAATGGCTCGTTCATGGGACATTGTTGGTAATGTTTACTTTCTGTCCCGAATGAAAAAGGCTTTCTGCAATCTGTGATTTTAAATTTTGGTTATGGGTTCTGCAGGTGTTGATTTGATTAGTGGTGTCACATGTCAAGCTCCTTACGAGTGGGTAAATCAAACTGATGATGAATGGGAATTTAATACGAACGGGAAACCTGGGGAAACTTTCAAGGTACATATATCTTTCAGTGCAATATTGACCATCAATTTAGTAATTGATAATTTAATTCTCATTGATTATCTCTTTCGCTTTATAAATTTGAAGGTGGTTGCCTATGATTTTGGTGTCAAGCAAAATATTTTGAGGCGTCTGGCATCATATGGATGTAAGATTACTGTTGTTCCATCAACATGGCCAGCATCAGAGACACTGAAAATGCAACCAGATGGTATTCTCTTCAGCAATGGTCCAGGGGATCCTTCAGCAGTTCCATATGCTGTTGATACAGTGAAGGAATTAGTTGGACAGGCTCCAATATTTGGAATTTGTATGGGCCACCAGTTGCTTGGCCAAGCATTGGGTGGTAAGACTTTTAAAATGAAGTTTGGTCATCATGGAGGAAATCATCCTGTTCGTAACCTGAGAAATGGTCAGGTTGAAATTAGTTCACAGGTACCTTTTTCGTTACTTAATTGCTAACCTGTTCTATCTCTTGTATAGTTTATTTTTTCTCTTGTCCTCCCCGTCGTCGGTGTTTTTCTTCATCTTCTCCTCGCGATGCCTTCCCATACTCTCCTATTTTGGTTCACTTTGTGTTTTGATAGCTGTCTAGAAGTTACATATAATATTTAGAAACTGCTCATTGCTTTGCATTTCATGCATCATTGATGTTTGAAGCTTTGAATCAGTGTTACATAATTTGCGAAACCCTCCACAAACTGCAATCTGAATAAGGTGATTTGGTACATGCACTTATACAGGTGGTATATATATCTGTAATTAAACAAAATTAGCTAGCCGATTGCGTTTTCGTATCAGTTTTTGTATCGTGAATTAGGTAAAAATGCTTCCCTTGCTAAAGATCAGGGACTTTCTTACATGCCAGCAGCAATGCTACGAGTTCAAAGACTCCAAAAGTTTTAGAATATGGCTATCATATGTAATTTCTTCTCTCCAAGAATTTTCTCACTTCCTATTCCTGCTTGTCTGGAACTTTATTTCAGTCAGTATTATAAGCTGTGCTTTTTAGATTTTAGTTTCAATATTAGCATATTCTTTGACAGCTTTGACACTCGAGCGTCAATAATGATAAAATATGGACCATAAGTTCTAGTCCGTGATTTCAACTCTCTTAAGCATATAAGAGAATGATTTGGGTTGATTTTGTGTAATTTGCCAGAACCACAACTATGCAGTAGACCCTGCATCACTTCCTGAGGGTGTTGAAGTGACACACATCAATCTTAATGACGAAAGCTGTGCGGGTCTTGCATTTCCATCAAAGAATATCATGTCTCTCCAGTATCACCCTGAGGCATCGCCAGGACCTCATGATTCAGATTCTGGTAATTTGGTTCTTCCATTGCAAGATTTCTGAATGCATTTCATCAATGTCACTGCAAATTTTCTTCCGTCCTTTCATATGCTCTACAATGATATGCCGACGCTAGTTGCATTTTTATTTAGTTTCTTGAGTAAGAGGGTTGGCAATGAAGTATTTCTTAGAATAACAGTTTTCTATGCTTGGTTTTTGAAAGGTAAAAATTAGTTTTCACAAGGATGGTAAATAGGTTTTTCTAAGATGGAAAATTTTCCTAATTAAAGCAAGGAATGACTCAACTCTCCCCATTCCATACATTCTTCTCTTTCTTCTCTCAATCCTCTTCTATTTTCCAGTTTCCTTTTTCTTTTCATCTTTGCTAAGTAATCAAACGAAGAAACAGATTTCATTTATGTTTTCCCATAACTAATTTTCAATAAGGTTTGCTGTGGGAACATGATTTTTGTAGAAAAGCATTTTATATTGAAAATGTTCTCCCTGCCAAACAAAACCTTACAGCTAAGTGTTTGCAGGGCTTTTTCTTTTCTGAATTGAAATTGTTTTTCTTGTCACAGTTTTTCGAGACTTTGTCGACATGATGAGGCGAGCGAAAGGAAACGCTTGATGTATCGAGATAATTGGTACTGGCGGACTAGGTTCCAAGCCATACATTTTTCAGTTTTCATCAATATCCTTAGGAAAATGCTCCGTTGTAGTTGTTTTGTGGAGTATGACTTGTTTGAGTGCCAAGTAAATGTATGATTCATATTTCGTCGTTCTTTTTTGGTAAGTGAAATGCAATAGCAAAATTAATCATACCAATGTGTCTACGAAATACCAAATCTTGCCAACGCTTTCATATTGTGGGTTAAAGAACTACTCATACGGGTTTGCCAATTCAAAACAAGACAAGAACCACAAGTGGAATTGATTTGATATCAAAATAAAAGTTGTCTTTTTTGTTTTTGAAGATGAGAGAATGTGGTTGTGAAATGGGGGAAGAAAATGAGGTTAATATGTGGAGTAATGTTTGGTGTAAAAGCAAAAAAGACATAGATATCAAATAAGGAAGGAAGCAGAAGTAGTAAGAAAATTTTGAGGGAGGGAGGGAGTAATGAAATAAAATTTCAATTAGAGAATTTCAATCCAAGCAGCCACTTATTGTTTGTGTTACTTTTTGAGTGTGAAGTATACAGGCCCAGGTCAATTTTAAATCAGTTCTAGTCAAACCAATATTAAGTTAGGTTAATTTAAAATATAGTTGATTTAGGCTAAGCTCAAATGAAAATCTAGTTGATTTAGGCTAAGCTCAAATGAAATTCTATCATAATATTTTTCTTGTTTACGACTAGTCGTCATTTTCGTATCAAATCGATAATTGAACTTAGATAGTTTATATTGAGCCAATTAAACAAGGATTATATACCAATCCTCCCCTTTATGCATTAGGACCTTATCTGCTAATTCCAGAAAGAGAAGGGCTTTTTAAATCATTACCCTTCTTATTTTTTGTTATTTCTGTTTTATAGTCTGATCTTTTGAAAGTTTCGCATGACAACCTCCAGATTATTCTTTTTTCTAATGGGATATTCTACATGGTAGCCCTGAGGTTTGGAACTTTCTACGTAGTAGCCTTACTTAAAATGAATTCTATAGGGTAGCCCTGAAAGTTTTGGAAAATCTATGTGGTAGCCCTAATTAAGTTAATAACCACCATTACTACCTAATTACCTTAAAAAACCATTAAAAAATTAACTAATTACCTAATTAACAAAAAAAAAAAAAAAATTGAATCCTCCCCCACCCTGGAAACACCCACCCCTCGAAAGCCCCCACCATCAAACCCCCCACCCCCGGAACCCCCAACCACTGTAACCCCCTCCGCACATCAGCCACCATCAAGACCACTCACCCCCCCCCCACCGAGCCTATTTCGACCACCCCTCCCCTTTCCGACCACCGATCTGCTCTCGTCACCCCTTTCCGACCACCCCCTCCCCGTCATCGCCCCCCAAACCTCACCCCCACCCCACCCCCACCCCCAGCACAACCCCTAAACTTATTTTCTTTTTTTTTCTTTTTTCTTTTTTCTTTTTTTGTTAATTAGGTAATTAGTTAATTTTTTTTAAGGTAATTAGGTGGTAATTAACTTAATTAGGGTTACCACATAGATTTTCCAAAATTTTCAGAGCTACCATGTAGAATTCATTTCAAGAAAGGCTACCAAAAAGTTGCAAACCTCAGGGCTACCATGTAAAATTTCCCTTTTCTAATATATAAACCCTTGTGGTTCTAAACCTTATTTTCAATCTCCCACCATTACATAAATACATATTAATTATGTACCATAACTATTGCAACCTTTGACATTTTACACTATTCATACATTCCATTTGACCTTCTTTAGTGATTTATACATAAGGATAACTATACTTAAACGGGATCTTGTTAGATTCTTGTCAATATATGCTTAATTAATATAACTTTTCATAATTTTTACTTAAATAAAACTAGAGATATTAGCGTTTAATGAAAAACGTAAAACTCTCTATGTTGCAATACATTTGAAACGGACGTAGCATGTTATTTAATTAGATTCCCAAGATTGCATGAAGTTCACAAAAAATTGATAGTGTCGAGTTAACACTAAGAGAATCGTGGGTCTATTCACTCGGCTAAAACAACTGAATTGAAGTAAATTGTAAAGCGCAAAATTGATCTAAAGATAGGTAAGCAGTATGTATTAAAAAAATTAAAGGATACTTCATGAAATCTATAAAGATTAGGATAAAAGGTATTGTTAGAAGAAATACAAGGGTATTAAAATAATGTACAATATGTACTACTATCTCCGTAACATAAAAAATGTAACAATTAAACATTTTTTACTCAGACTTTATGTCAAATCGTTGCGATTTTATGTTAGGATGTAGACATGTAGCATATAAAAAAACACATCGAAAAAGGGTGCACACTAGTTCCAGTTCATCAATCGTTTCTTTCGCGCAACGTCGTCGTCGTTTCGTCCTTTTTCAAACAAAACAAACAAAACAACGCGTATATTATATTTTCGGACGATAAATAGATCTATCTTCCATTCTTCCGTTTGGGGAGCTCAAGAGCCGATCACAATAATTCTTTCTATTCTTCCTTAATTCGTATACTTCAGCAATACTATTATCTTCCATTTTTACATAACCTCATTTCAAATTTTCAATCTCCAGCAATTCAAGCCTAATTCCGCTGATTTCTTTTGCTGATTTTAGCACATAATTTTGCTCATATCACGATTCAAGGTCATTTCTATGTTCTTGAATTCTAATTGAATCTTCAATTGTTTATGTTTTGATCTTGTTTCAGCTGATTGTATTGTTGTTAAGCTTGAGTTTGAAAATTTAACTTATGATCATATTATGTGTAGGAAATCTAGTAGAAAATGGTGAAGGAAACTGAGTACTATGAATTACTTGGAGTTAGCGTTGATGCTTCGCCGACGGATATCAAGAAGGCTTACTATGTTAAGGTAAGCGCAATATTACTCCAAACAATACTTCTTTCCTTTAATTTTGGATGTATTTTGAATTTGTGTTTGTGGTAGTATTTGTTGAGAATGTTTTCATTGCAATCTTCTAGTTATCGGACTTCGAAATTGCGTACTTTTAGGAAGTTGGTGAACTTTTGGTCTAATTTGAAGTGTTGTATTGTATTGAAGTTGCTAAGAGGGTTTAAGAAGCATACTCTGAATTAGAAATAGTTAGAGGATAGGACGGGTGTATGGCAAGAAAGAGTAGTGTTTATAACCTGAGATGGCCGATGTGGAGTGACTCGTACGAGCTCCTCTATGGAAGGTTAATGGATAACAGTGAAAATGGGGTGATTTTGGCCATTTTAATTTAAGTACCTATCTCATCTAAGTCATCTTAGAAGTTGCTTTGAATTTGAAATTTAGGATGAGTTGATTGAGTTGATATGAAAAGTGAGGTTATGGGCGGTAGGGCATCAATAATCGTAGAGGTAAGAGCCTCCGGGGAAAGGGGATGTGATATCAATATGCAACATTTGAGGGTTTTGCTTTTGGTGATCAATGGTCAGAGTTGGTGGAGGTAACAACTCTTTTAAGTTTTTGGCTGATATTGGTAAGATTATTCGGCTGATTAACTTGGTTTCCCTAAACCATGCTTTTTTACACACCCTTCCTCCGAGCTCAAATGTTTATTATTATTTAGAAGCACCTCTTTTCAGCCGGGATAGAGAAGAGTAGTACTAGTATCTAGGCAGTCCTTGACACACATAGAGTTGACTTTTTGCTGAATTCAGCATTGCCTAGCCATCAACTTGGTTGTGTAATTGTATATAACTCCCCTCATTTCTCCACCCTCCTCCTTTAAAGAAGAAAACCAAAGATATGCTAGTGTGTCTCTCCCGTTTACCTTAGATATCTGTGTAACTGTGTTCGATCCTCGACCCTAGGACATTGGTCTGGACACTTCGGCACTCCATTTTGAGTCAAAATCCTGGAACTTTAATAAAATAGCTGATTCAAACACTTGTTTACGTTCCCGTGTCCGAAACTTGTACTAGCATCCGAGTAACATAGGATGTTATTTGTGATTGCATAATTTGTTGGAAATCTATGTTATTAGGGCTTTAAGGATTCTAGCTTCTTACGCCTTTCAACTTCTTCTTTTACTGTTTTTAAGAATCTTATTGTAAGTATAAGTGTTTATATTCCCTAAAGTGCCAGAGTCCACACAGAAGTATGGCAAAGTAAAATGAGAGTCAGAATAGTAGAATTGGAGACTGGAACTGACGTGATGTACTTTGTATGCTGTAAAATGCAAAGATGAACAAATGGCAGGCAAGTTTGAAGTACAAATTCAAACAAAAAAAAGAAAGAGAAATATGAGATTGATATTCTATTTGGTAATTAGTTGGTTGTATCAGAAATATTTGGTAATACTAGCCATTGGATTGGCGTAAAATATTAAATGATGACATGCTGGAGGCATAAATATTTTAATTGATATAGACGAGCTAGTTTGGAACTGAAATAAAATTGGAAATAAAAACATCTTGCACACCTCTAGAATAGTAAGCGAGCTAAACATCTCAACAGGAGTGCAATCATTTGTAGTCTTTTTTATCCAGGGTAAAACTTCTTTCCAAACACATGTCATATAATAAATAAAATCTACACGGGATCAGCAATTAATGACAACTCACCTTCCTTTAATGTTTTGCAGTAGTTGAACTTGTTGTAGGCATTTCTTATTCCATTTGCTTAAATATACAAACATCTGGACGAAGGAATTATTCCATAAGAAGCAACGCTAGCATTGTATATATGTATACGCTGTTTTTGTGAACTGCAGATAGGCCGTTGGCCATAGGCCCACTCTGATACTTAAGTTGCATGATGCTAATGCTGTCAAGTAAGAGACTGGTGATTCTGCAGTCAAATTTCGGCATTTTAATGCATCTTCCTACTTATAACATTTAAGCTTACAATGGATAGCTTTGCTCTGTTTTTAATTACTAGCCTCTTTTTGGTTCAAAATGAGGCCATAGCTTCAAAATTCAAATGATTAAGCTAAGACCTTCTAATTCACAATCATGTAGGCTTCTTATTAATTAATTTTTTTTCTGCCTCTCAGGCAAGAATTGTTCACCCTGATAAAAATCCTGGCGATCCTCAAGCTGCCCAGAAGTTTCAGGTATGATCTCTGATGGTGCTGTTGTATCCTCAGTACAAATCCGAGATGTCGCAAGGGTCATTAAAAAATTATGACATTGTTAAAGCGGCTAATGTCTTTGTTTTAGTCCCTAATTGGATGTATAACAATATGAGGTTCTAAAGTTTTGTCTTTAGTTTGACAATGATGCTAGCATTTGTTAAGTAGAACAATTTGAATGTTGGAAGTCTTTTTTCTTCATTATATCCTGATGGATTGGATTCATGTAAACCCACGTTCTTTTGTGGAATTGTAGGAGCTTGGTGAGGCTTATCAAGTATTAAGTGATACTGAAAAACGTGAGGCATATGACAAGTATGGAAAGACAGGTGTACAGCAGTAAGTGTTACAGTTGTTAAGAAGATGTTGGTAAAGTAGCTGCTTCAAATGCTCTAATAAGTGTTTTTTTTCTGTAGTATATGCTTTAGAGTATTGTCTATGAGTAATTTTATTTGCTTATTAGTCTATCTGGTATGATAGAAGTGTATTCTTTATCATTCAGCATTCAAATATTCCTGTTCACAGTTATTTTGTATGATTGTCTCATACTGCCGTTGTACCTTGAAGTTGATGTTTTCCTCAGTGGGCTTCTACTATTATTTGCAGGGATGCCATGGTAGATCCAGCAGCAGTATTTGGGATGCTTTTTGGAAGTGATTTTTTTGAAGATTATATTGGTCAGCTTGCGTTGGCATCTGTAGCAGGTCTTGAGTTTGAAGAGGACTCCCAGCTTCCAGCAGAACTTAGGAGGCAGAAAATTCAGGAAAAGATGAAGGTATTTCTTTGCTGTTGTAACCTGTCATGGTATTATGTTCAAGCATGAGAGCAGAGATGACTCAGCCTGCATTACATCACAGGTCATGCAACAGGAAAGGCAGGAAAGACTTATAGAGAATCTCAAAAAGCGTCTACAACCATATGTGGATGGTCGTATTGATGAGTTTGTGGAATGGGCAAAATCAGAAGCATTGAATCTCTCAAAAGCTGGTATTCATGTTTATGCTTTCCACTATATTCTGTGGCCTGTTGCTCATCGAAGTTGGTGACTGTAGCACATGTTTCTCTGTGATAGAAAAAAGTTCAATTAATCAACCAATTGAATTTTAAATGAGAAATATTAGAGAATTTTATCTGATAAGTAGTTACATAAAAGGATTCAAGTAGTTGACGTCATGTACGAGTATATCATAGGGAATGTGCTCTTCTCTAACCGCATTTCCTTACTTCTTATGTGTATTTTTCTTGTTGACTTGCTTTGTTTTTGGTTTCTTCTATTGTTCTTCGGTTACATTAATTAGCTATCATTCTGTATTTATTCTTGTCTTTCTTCTTTATTGTTACCACTGCCGCCGCCTCCATCACTTCAGCTTTAGTTGTGTTCTCTTCAGCATGTACTTCTCATCATGGTTATTAAAATCACAATTTCAGTCTTAAAATCTTACGATTTTACTATCTTAATTTGCGAAACGATTTAAATCACGACTAGAATCTTACTCAGTTAAAATCTTAATAAATTATTAGAATCATAAAATCGTCATTAAAATCTTACGATTATAACAATGTTATAATGTTTCTCTCTTTCTAGATTAGTAGAGAGAAACACTCACAAATTCAATCAAAATTTTTACCAAACTTACTCATTCACTTTCACAATTCACTCGTCACTTTCACAATTCACTCGTCTTTTTCATCAACAATGATACTGGTAGCAGTTCTTTAATATTTTCGCAAATTTACGATTCAATTGTATGATTCGATTTTAACATGCCTTTCCGATTTAGATTAAAATCTCAATTTTAACATAAGAAGTTCTTATAAAATTACTTATATTGCTCTATCATTCTCATTTCAGAAACCAGAAAAGGGATTCTCTTTTTTGCTGTCTTTTTTTACTTCATTCCTTTTCTTTTGAAGATAATCTGTTAGGCCTTTTACGGAAACAGGCAAACAGCCTCTCTAATAGATTTAGATTGCTTGGGGTAAGATTGTGTACATTTTGAACTCCCGAGTCCTGACTCTGTTTTGGCACCATGTAAATGAAAGAAAATATTACCGTGACAAAGGATGATCTCAATTTCAGCTTGTAACTCTGTGAATGATTATTTATAACCCGGAAAGGAACTTCTGTTAGATGAGAAGACTTATAAAACACAGAAAGATCAGGATTTCTTTAGGTGAATGCGACTTGAAATCTCTTAGCCGAATATACGTTTGATGAGTGCTGCCTATGTGGATAGAAGACGTTGACCACTCATGTGTACTGAGAACTAATACGCTAAGCACCTTCACTTTCCCCTGTAAGGGCATAGCTTTGTTCACAGACATATTATTGTGTATTACTATACTAGTAATCTAGTATGCTTAGGAAGGTTGCTGATTTTCTTCTTATTTCCGTACAATATTTTGTAACTTGTAATCAATATTTTGCACTTATTGTTATCTTATTTACTACGTGTGTAATTTCTAAAGTCGACTGTATACTACGGAAATATACTGTGAAATCTTGTCTCTTCTACATGCTTCAAACTCATCTCTAAAAATTACCTTTTCATACTTGGTTTATAATTCTTGAATCTTGATCACCATATGCAGTTTTTGGTGAGGCCATGCTGCACACAATTGGTTATATCTATACAAGACAAGCTGCCAAAGAAATTGGAAAGGACAAGAAGTTCTTAAATGTACCCTTTCTAGCAGAGTGGGTGCGTGACAAAGGACACCAGATGAAGTCACAGGTGATGGCAGCTTCAGGTAAGAAATGATTTTAGACGTTATTTTTGGAGTGTTTTTGTTTTTTAACTTCCAACTTCCGACTATTATGTGCTTTTGGTATACAGGAGCTGTATCATTAATACAAATACAAGAGGATATTAAGCGATTGAGTCAAGGAGAGAACAAAGAAGAGAATTTGATGAAAGCCATGGAAGAGAAGAAAGACGCCATGCTTAATTCTCTTTGGCAGCTCAATGTCATTGATATAGAGACAACCTTGTCACGTGTCTGCCAAGCAGTGAGTGTATCTATATTACTATTTGCCAGGGCTACTGGGCCTGTTTGTGGCGCATTAGCATCTTTGTGAGAAAATAAAATATATCAGCGAAAGGCATCAGAGTTAAGGTTTTTACAAAACCAGAATTTGAGAAGGGAATAGCCGAGCAGATGGCGTCATATATACATTTTGGTGTATATATGAGGGTTTGTGAACTTAGAATAGGTAGTACGGGTCCTTGAATCCATTAGAATTTTGTATTATACTTCTTCCTAAGCCAGCATGTGTCACGAGCTATCTGAATGCGCTTTGTCCTATTACTACTAACTACACCTATTTTATAATGTGCTCCTTCAACCCAGACAGCATGTTACCTTTTCATCATAGGCTGTCATAAAAATCGCCACAATCATATTGCCCTGGTCACTTCTGAACCGTGCTCCAGTGTATTCAACTATGAACTACCCCAGCATATGTCTATAGGTTCATGCAATTCCTTGTATCTTTAATGTATTTTCTGGCTGACACTTTTTATAAAGTAGGATAGAAATCTATGTGAAAGAAGTTGAGCTTGGAATCATCGAAGTTGCTGCTTAGATAAAAAAAACATACCTGGTAGAAGTTATTTCTAAAAGATCTTTGTTTCATGTAGGTTCTTAGGGATAGCTCTGTTTCAAGGGATGTTCTCAAGTCACGTGCTAAGGCATTGAAGAAGCTAGGAACTATATTCCAAGTAAGTTTGTTTGATCAGCTTGTCAACAATCTGGATTCATTTTCTGGTCAATTTTTTCTTTATTTGTTTTTGTCTATGTTTTTCTTTCGTACTTCGCTTACACGTGGATTTCCTGAACTTTGCCCTAGTGGGATCCAATCGATCCATATCAAATAGTAGTAGTTATTTTGTCATGCTTTAATGGTAATCATTTCTCTATTAGCTAATCATTCATGGTGGGCTTTGGTTTGTTACTATACCGTAAAAGCAAGTTGATGAACAACAAACTGAAGGATCCTAGATAAATACGAGCATCAGGATATCGATGCAATCATGCAATCCTCATTTTGTTAATAGGACCTTTGTTTCAAGATGGATGATGTAACATTCATGGTGGGTGTCTCCATGTTGTAACTTTGCTCCGGCAGCAAACCGCTCGTAGGCTTTCTAAGTTAAAATTCCTGAATAAGTTCAAAATTCCTTTTCTCATCAGCAGATTCAGCTCTATGCTTACTCTGGCATTTTGATGAATTCGTAATGTACAGTAGTTAAACAAACTTCGCCAGTTGGAATATGTAGTCTGTATCGGACATAATTACGTGCCCTAGTGTCCGACTCGGCTATTCTATGGAACTTTCTTCATGGATTTAGCCAATAAGAAGTGTCGGAGTATCGAGGGTCCGACACGGTTACTTGGGATAACACGATTTAGAAACAAGCAATTTCCTTTGAGTTGGCTGCAATTGTGGTTCCCGTGTTTTGAGTTAAAATACTTCTAGCATTAGGTTCTTAAACAGATACCCGGAATTTTGCTCTGTTTCAGGGTGCAAAGGTTCCTTACAAGAGAGAGAACAGTCTCCGGTGTGAAGTGGCCACCACACCCGCAGACGCATCAGGGTCAAAGCAATCTTGAGTTTCCATCAGTACTTCAGCTTTATTGTGTATGTATTGGCATATTGTATTCCATGTTTACCCAGCTGTACGTGTGCAGTGTGCTTCTTTGCTGTACTCAGATCAGTTGACATGATTCTTTCACTATTGTAGTATTGTACATTATTTTTCTTACAATCTGGTCCTGCTTACCACTTTGTAACTCTTGCATTATTGAATTAATGCAACACTAGTGTCCACTTTTCTTGAACTCTGTTTCATTATTGCTATACATGTTTTAAATGTTTATAATCAAAATATACTTCAGTCAGTATATGGAATTTCAAAACTTAAAAAAATAAAATTCAAGTTCAGTATGCTCCCACGATGTTTATTATAAAGTGATAAAATCACAAATTGGAAACTAGCCCTCGGACCTCCTGGAATCGACAGAGATGCTTCAACCAACCGAGCTATCCCTACACTCTCCTTCTGTACGCTTAGTGGTTAAATTTAAATCTATTTACTTATGGTGTTTTAGTCATCTCGAGAGTCTTCATTCAACAAATAAAGTAGCCCAGGAAAAATGTCAACGTTGGAGTTGGTAAGAGTTGGCAGGGACTCTCTTTTAGCTAGACTAGAAGTCTAGAAGACTAGAACTGCTGTTTAAAGATTAATCCGAGGCACATTGTCCACGGTTATAGCAATAATTATTATTTTATTAGGGTAAATATATTGTTGTTATGATCTTCCACACCTCTCCACTCAACTTCTTAAAGCAATACTAAAGATAAATAAATTTGCCTGATATGCAGGTTATAAAATCGGTGATGTAAACAGAATTCGATTTCAATGTGTATCTTATTTTTTAAAATTATGCTATAAACAAAAATTAGATTTTGTAAAGCATATAGAACCCGATCCCAAAATTTGACTTTTATTCTTTGAAATCAAAGTACAATCAAATTAGTCGACATCATATTTGATAAATTATTTTATTGACTACTGTAAGGTTTAATATCTACTTATTATTGTTGTTTTGTCGCAGATAAGACATAGAGGCCGAATTATGGTGTAATCATAGATTTTTTTACCGTTTGGGGGTGGACTCATGCATAAGTTATTTGCATTTTTACAATTAGATGTCTTTTGGGTTGATATGTAAGATAGAGGATGATATTACATCTACATCAGAAGAAGTAGAAAGTTGTAAATTTTATCTAATGAAGTCAGTAGGTGATTGTTTTGTGTAATATAAGGCCATATTAATCATTAAGCAACATCTAATTATTAGTTAGAGGATGAACTTTGACATATAAATTCTCTTAACTGACATAATCAGATGAGTTGGTACAATTATGTTGGCAGATTTTGGTAGGAAAATTCAAGGAATAGAATGGACAAAAACTAATCCTTTTTTTTTGGTGCTTCAATATCCTTTATATAGCTTACCTTACATTTTCCTTTCCCACCAATCAACAAAATTTGGAATAAAAAGAAGAAAATTTCTCATGATGCCGTTGTTGCAAATAAAGGTCGACATATAGTATATACTTTGTCTAAGATAACCTTATTAGAATGTAGGAAAAATTGTATCTTACCACCTTTTGCGTATCACTTTTTGTAAATTATCACCTTGAGTTTTTTTTTTGAATTAACACCTTTTGTCTCCATTTTCTCATAAATTCCCACCAACTAACGATTTTTGTCAAGAAATCCGTTAGTGTGGTCCCACTGCTTACTAACTTAACAAATTACACATTTTAGTTTTGAATTATCAACTAATTAGGGATTATTTACCTAAACAACCAATAACCCTAATTCAATTAAACAATTAAAACCCCTAATTTCATCCAAGCAAAAATCCTAAATCAATTGCACAACTAAAAATCCTAAATGAATTAAACAAGCAAAATCATAATTCAATTGAACAAGAAAACCCTAATTCAATTGAACACGCAAAAATCCTAAATTGATTTTAACAACCAAAACCCTAATTCAATTGACAATATAAACCCTAACTCAATTAAATAAGGATAACCCATAATTCAATTCAACAACAAAAACCCTAATTCAATTGAATAATAAAAACCCTAATTTTTGTCCAAAACCCCCCTAATTTTCGTCAAAAAACCCCTAATTTTCGTATCATTCTTAGTTAAACAATTGCACTTACCTTCTTCAACTCCTTCTACTCCCAAATGGATCAAAATCTAGTCACTCTTCAATATCTCCTACTCTCTAATGCAAAAAGAGAAGCAAATCTGATTAATTAGGTTAAGCTTGATTGTCAATTGCATTTAATACGATGAGTGTTCAAAGGGGAAATGAGAAATTGGTAAAGTTATGTTAAAATGAGCCCCACACTAACGGATTTCTTGACAGAAAACGTTAGTTGGTGGGAGATTATGAAAAAAGTGAGACAAAAGGGGTAATTTTAAAAAAAAAAACTCAAGGTGGTAATAAAAATGATACACAAAAGGTGGTAAGATACAATTTATCCTAAAATATACAATGATACATCATAAAAAGTAAACCAGCATTTCCCGTTTAACCAATGAGTAAATTTTTATTGTCGTTTGCCCTTCATGAGCTACTAAGCAAGCTGAAACGCCATCATTTACATGTGATTTCTCTATAATTAACTAATTTCAACTCTTATTCTTTCCCTTCGTTTCCTTCCATATCCAAACAAGTCATTTCACTCATTTTACTCAATCTTTCTACATATAGCATTATAGCAACATTCACGTACTAGACTTAGGTACGGCAATTGTGGGTGATTTATAGACGTAAGCCATGATTCCAAAAAGCAGAAACAAAGTGTCAAGTTTTAGGGATGAAAATAAGCAATAATCAAAAGTGGCTTTGTATTATTATTTCATAAGGACGAGATAATGCCTTCTTAGCCAGCTTAAAGATCAGAGAGAGTCAGAAAATTCATCTTGAATTTGATTGCTCAAGAAAGAGAACCTTAAACAATCAATAAAATTAGGATTAAGATAGGTTTTTAGTGGCTTCTCTTTATTCTCCACCACTGTCTTATCGAGTGTGTGCGGTATTTGGTAGGTTGTCTTTTGTCTTTAAGGGATTATTGAAAGCACTAGTCATCCAGTAATTAGTTGATTAATACTACCTATTTTAGCCTAACCAAAGACTATATGAAATATCTAAGTCAAGCTATGTGTTAGATAGTAAACTATAGAAAGGGGCTCTCTTTCTCTCACTTTCTCCCACCCAAGAAAATCCCACTTACTAAGGCATGAGGTATATCTACATTATTTAAAGAATGTATCGGTAAAAGTTGCAGGCCGCCATGTCACGTTTTACACGTATGTTTCGATAACATTTTATTTTAGTCATTCTCATACGTTAAAAACATTGTCAATGTGAAGTTTCATACCCACAAGACCATAATCTGAAGTGTGGGAAAAAGAAATCTATCCATCACCCTACTACACTGTTCTTGCTTCTTTATTAAAATTTATGATAATATATATTACAAGTTTTTAACACAATATTTTATATGCCTAGTATGAATGAAACTATCAATCGGTTTGACTTGTGTTGCGCCTCTCTTCACGATTGCTTTTTTTTTTTTATATCTAAAGTTTCTTACTGAGATTGATCCTTTAGAAAGTTAAGTAAATTATTATCAGTAAATCCTACTCAGATATTTTTTTTTAATACCTAAAATAGCATTACTCTACATACATACACTGATGGGTGTCTGATTACTGATTAGTAGTAGTTAATGTCGAAGGTGCTAAGTGTCTATCATATGTAGGTTAGTTAAGCCATGGAAATTGGGTAAAGCAACTCTATATATAGTCAGCTCAAAGTCAAAGCTCCGACTAGGAACTCCACTGCCAATGGACCAATTAGGTAAAGTTGGGACTATAATTGGTCTAAAATGCCAATAGTAGCAACACAGTTAGCACTGTTTTATTTCCACATAGAGATCCAATAATTATTGTATTCCTTTGGATAAAAAAATAAAAATTGCATTCGTAACATACATTTTTTTTACTTGCATCATTTTTTATTTTTGGAAGTTGCAAATTACTTGCATCATTTTCTTTTATGGAAATACTTCCTCTATACCTCTCTCCAATTACATGAGTCCCCCTTTTTTTCCCTCTCTCTATCTCTCTCCTCTCCTTAATTCTTGTGCATGCTCAATAATGCAAGTATAAAAAAACGGAGGAAGTACAACTTTATTGTTAAAGATACAAGTAAAAGTTAGAGGACCCTTCTTTCAATGTTGAACCCTAACCTATTTATTACATAATAAATATCTAAGAAAACAACTAAAAAATGAATCTTTATGTTTTATTATGGGGCAAAAATATTTACCAATACTGACTGTGTAAATCTCTCTAAAAAATTTTAAGCTCAAGAATGAAAATGTAAACTATTTTTTTTTGTAATTAATTGTTTCTACTATTATTAAGAAGAGCGAACTGCCTATAAATATGACATGGTTTTTTCCCTTAAAATGCAGGAATTTATACATCTAGATACTTCATATTTATATATTAGTAATAATTTCGACAAAAAAATTAATCTAGAGAGAAAAAAGAAAAATGAAACACAAATAATGATAAATAGGGCATTTATGATACGACTTCCCCTAACGTTGAGAAACCTTAGGTTCAAAGTATTATCTGTCTACTTTTCGAATACTTCAAGAATTCACCTTTCTTTAATAAGTACTTATGGAAAAGATCGATCATATTATTATAGAATTTTAAAAGATAAACACGTGGATAAATCAAACCAAATAGAGTCTAAGTGCAAAATAATAACTACACCGTCTAAATTTCTTTTTTGCATGGAAAAGGATATTAAAATAGTACATAAATAAAGTCAAAATGTAAATAAAACATATGAAACGAGTAGAATTGAATTAGGTACATAAAAAGTTGCTTTCAAATATTCTTCTCCTTGGCATAACAATCTTGACAATCTAATTCCCCTATTAAAATCCACTAACTTCATAGACTTCATGCCCCAACAACAGGAAAGTGGTCTCCTATTCCCTTTATTAGAACCTATTTCAAAATTTTATTTTAAATTTAAAAGCAAATAGAGATGACATTCTTTTGCATTATTATTATAAATTAATTAGTGATTCTGTTATCTTTATCTAGCGAGAAATGCCACTTCCATGTAAAGTTCATGTCTTTTGCATCATATTAACAATAAGCCACCATTATCTCTTGTACTTCCTTCAACAAAACAAAGAGAATTAATAGAATTTAAGGAAAGAGAGAGAGAGAGAAAGAGTTGCCTGAACATGGGTTCATCGCCATTCACAAAACTCAGTCTTCTTTTCCTCATCATTTCTGCTTCACTTATTTCAACTTCATCTGCAGGTAATACCAGCTCCGCTTTTTTCAGAATTTTTTTTATTTGTAGGACATATAAGAGCGACAAAACGCAGTGATATAGACGAGATTTAATCCCAAATCTTGTGTACCACGGCTGTCGCCCGTCGGCCACTAACCTAGCTAACATTCACTAGCCAGGCCAATATATGTCGCCTTTAGGCTCACTCTCATACCTCATACTCTGAACAAGCTAGTAAAACTTGCATGCTCCTGAGTGCTAAGTATCTACTAACAGCTAAGTTGCTTTTTTTTGTTTTGTTTTTAAATTATAATTGTAGGTCGTCAATCCAGATTCTTGACTAAAAGCTCAGCTGAGGAATTTGTTGGAGCTTATGAGGTAAACTAGTCATCAAGCTAGAAATTACTATCTAATAATCATCATTATTATTGATATTTATATCCATATTGATAACATTGTATCATGTTTAATTTGAAGAAATTTTGGATGAATGATACTAGCATATACTATATCATAAACCTTTACCTCAAAAAAATATTAGGACTATATGTGCATGTCCTCCATATAAGTTGTATTTTTTCACAATCTCTCCTGTACATTTAGAGAGTTTCCTAATTTTATAATTTGTGACCAAATCATTTTGAGAATAAAGTTTAGTTGTTATTGTATTGGCACAAAATTCATAAAAAGCACGCGTATAACTCTTTTAGTAAAAAAATAGCAATCTGAAAAATAGGAAGGCCATATGAAGAACTATTGACCTCAAGCCACCTTAATTCTAGGTTATCTTTAGTAAATGAGATGATGCACCAGTAGGCCTGGGCTATAGAGCTAGGTTATATGCATATAAGAGGGTTTGAACCTCTAAGCTATCAAGTAAAATATCACACTCTTCCACTCGGCTACACCCCTATTTTGTAATTTATAACATGATAGTACTAATATTGACTAATATACAAGACTCCAAATATACTTTACATATACTTCCTCCAATTCAAAATTCATAGTTGCTTATGGATACTGAGTTTCAAACTTCTTTTAATTTTATAAAGGGAGATGAGAGAATACTTAAAAAGAAAAAGAAAAAGAATATTCTAACTGCTTCACCAAAATAGATAATTAATCGTTTCAACAAAATTTTTAACTGATTTCACATGCATCGCGTGTATTTGATGCTAGTATATAATATCCAACACTTTCTCCTATGATGACGCAGGCATCACCAGTGGAAGGAGATGTTAGGGAAGAGAATATCGTACACGAGAGGATGTTAAGGTGGATGAACACCCATGATTATGGAAGATATGACCCATCCCCGTCATTTTCAAGGCCTCGTCACAAACTCATTCCCAATTAAATTAATCAAGTGTCCTAATTAGGCCATGTACGATAAGCAACATGCTAATCTCAGTGGCTAAGCAGGATGTTTTGCTTGAATTAAATAAAGTTAGCCAGCTAGGGAACGTTATATATATATATGCGTGTGTGCTCTCTACTTACAAATATATGTATAGTATATATACTATGTTTTCTTTAATTTGAATGTATGATAAGTTATATACTTTCATGTACTGCGTCTTATATAGTTATCTGTAGTGAATTTCAGTTCAAGGAATTTTAATTTTCTTACTTATTTCAGTATGAATAACAAGCCCTAGCTAGAATAACAAGCCCTAGCTAATTTAGGTAAAGTAGTTGTTAGTTTGTTAGCCTAGCTAGAATAATAATCCTCCGTGTCTCCATGTCTTTTACTACTTGCTACTTTTTTAAGGAAAAATTGACAAAAACCACCTTAACTTTCCAAGATTTTTAAAGTTACCACCTTTAATTTTTTTTTTAAATTACCACCAAAACGTTACAAATTCCTTTAAAGTTACCACCACTTAACGGAATTTTCCATTTTCTCCGTTAGTTCCCAATTTCATCCCAAAACAAAACCCTAGTTCTTCAATTGTGATCTAAATTACTCAAATTTGGACTAATTTAAGACTCAATTCACACATTAGCAACACGAACGACACTGAATCAGGTAATTTGAGTTGTTAATTTTATAAATTAGGATTTTTCTAGGGATATTGAAAACTAGGGTTTATGAACTGAAAATTTGGGGGAATTTGTTGTGTTAAACTGTAATTGAAAATTGATGCAAGTTTTGACAATCCATCAAGTTTCGAATTTTAGATTTTACACAACAACTTACCCCAAATTCTTTTAAACCTCTCACTTCTTGCTTCAATTTTCAATTAAACAACTAACAAATCATTCCCCCAATTTTCGTTCGAGGAAACCCTAGATTGAAAAATTCTCGGAAAAACCCTAATTTTGTCAAATTACCACTTAGAATAGCATAGATTTAGCTCGTATGTGTTGCTAATGTATTTTTTGGGGATTAATTTTGTCCACATTCGACAAATTCGGGTGGAAATTGAAGAACTAGGGTTTTTTTGGGGATGAAATTGGGAATTCATGGTTGCTAACGGAGATAATTGGAAAATTCCGTTAAGTGGTAGTAACTTTAAAGGAATTGGTAACGTTTTGGTGGTAATTTAAAAAAAAAATTAAAGGTGATAACTTTAAAAATCTTGGAAAGTTAAGGTTGTTTTTGTCAATTTAGCCTTTTTTAATGATCAGAGTTCATGAACTTCAATCGTTTTTACTACGACTGAAAATCTTGTTGGAATTGTCTCAATGATTATCTTCGTAGTATTAAAATTTTATTAGTGTTTGATAATGCGCAAATAAACATATCAGGGGTTTTTGACAATTGGTGGCTGGTGGCTTTATATGGTGGCTGGTTTATCGGATGTTTTTAGTGGCTTGTTTTACCGGATGTATATTGATTGGCTGTTAAAAAAATTGGTTGGTAAACTGGCTGTTATTAGGGGTGTGCACCGGACCGGTCCAGACCGGAATTTGGACCGGAATGGACTAGACCGGACTGGAATTTTCCGGTCCGGTCTTCGGTCCTTAAAATTTTACAATTTCGGTTTTCCTGTCCGGTCCAAAACCGGAATTTTCCGGTCCGGACCGGAAACCCATAAAACTATACATAAATTTATTTTGGTGTTATAAAGCAATAGTTAAATTAACCAAAACTATTATTTTTATGTGTCACTAGTCACTTAAATATATTTTGAATTGAATATAGAATTTAAAATATAGTATAAGTAAATGAATATGTTTAAAAAGTAGAAAATATATTTCATATAAAATAAATAATCATACAAACCGGTCCAAAACCGGTTTCCGGTCCGCAAAATAGTTGCGATTCCGGTTCCGGTCCGGTCCGGCCCGGTTTTGGACAGGTGTTATTGCTGGCTGTTTAGTACAAAATGGAAGTAAAAGCCAAAAGCCAACCATAAAAGCTGGTAAAAGCAGTTTCTGGCTTTTGGCTGAAAAGCCGGTTTTTCAACCACTGCAAAAGCCAGTTACCAAACACTTTTTTTGGCTGTTTGACCAGAAATAAAAGCGAAAAGCCAAAAGCCAGAAGCCAATGAAAAAGCTAGCCAAAATCCATTTGCCAAACAACCCGTTAACAATTAAGAGAGTTGGTCTTGGAGACTATGAAAAGTAAACATAACAAGTAAAATTAGACAAATGGAGTATTTTAGATAAGTTCTTAGGTTCCAATAATTTTAATGTAAGTTTTATTTAAGATAAGTTCAACAAAGTTCAAGTAAAGAAAATGCACCATTAGATCGCAATCCCTATGCGCCTTAAAAAACGAGTTTCAGGAAAGATAAGTTTTGGTAAATTCCAATCATTTTAGAAAAATCTATATAAATTGTAATATTAACTGGTATTATCTAATAAGGTGTAAGATAAAATTCAATAAGCTCAAATGAAAAATTATTCGGTGTAAATGTTACACCACACAAATTATGGTGTAACATCCCATCCTAATATATCATTTTTAGTATATTTTATATCATTTTTTATACTTTTTCTTGGTATCATTCCAGTACAATATATATTATCTTTATTTAGCATTTTAGTAAAAATTTATATCAAAATTTTTTTGTGTCATTTTATATATGTTTGTATAATATTTAGGACTAATAATATAAACTTTTCACCTTGTTATACCATACTTATGGTGTAACATTTTACATCTAAACCTAAGACCTCTTCGAGTTCAAATAAATTGGATAGGTTTCAATAAGTTTAGAATATGATTTATTTCGAAAAAAATTGCTCATAAAATCTATGAATTTGCCAAGTTACCTAGGAAATTATGAGTTGACACCCGTATAAATATATCAATTATTGTAAAGTCATTAATATGTATCCACAAACACAATAATATTATGCATAGATAAATGTTAAAATGAGTTTTAAATAATTATACATAAAAACAAGAATTAGGCCAATAGGACAAAAAAGAATTAGGCTAGTTTTCCCATTAATAGTAAATGAGGAATCACCTCATATAGTCATATGCACGCGAAATAACAATATGTAAGGATTTTGGAGAAATGGAAAAAAATTGGCTAATATTGACATTTTTTTAAAAAATAAAAAATTTAACTTGTTTAATTATAGTAGTTTTCACTTTTTTTTCATGTTAGGTGTCAACCCTCTTCCTTTATAGTGTACAAATACGCATTTTGTGACTGGTTGGAGTTTTTCACATCGAAATAAAGTTGCTGATTACCAAGCCCAATACATCCACTTGCGACAAGAGTTCAGGAGCAGAAAGTAAGCCCAAAAACCAACTTGTATTTTGGCTATTCCTCATTTACTATTTTAGAGATTATAAGGGGTTGGGGTTGCACCGGGACACAAGTTAACAGGCCATGATGATTGGGCTTAAACTGACTATTTTACTGCTTGAATGGGGATGGGTCAAAGCCCTTTAAAGTTTGAGCCCAGTCATAAAGAAGAAAGAGACATACTCCACTTCACTTTGAGAAGAATTAAAGAGCGTGTTGAAAAACATGTGGTAGGAGATAAAAAATATGAAAGGATAAACATGTTAAATGTGTTATTAAATGAGATTATTAAATGAGTTAGAGGCCTAAAATTATGTTAAAAGAGGAGAAAAATGTGACAGTTACTTAAAATAGGAAAAGTGAGAGTGTAATTTATTAAAAAGAAATGTACAATTATTATTTCGAAACAGAAGTATTATAAATAAGAAGTACTAGAGAAGCACTAACTTGAATATGTAGATTCATGACTTTGCCCATAAAACTCTAACCCGACCAAGGGCGGTGAACAACCAGCTACTACTCATGATAACTTGGCCCATGATGGGCTCAGACGCAGTCTAAACAAGATTGTTGCATACGAGTCAGATCTTGGATTTAGGAGAGCCAACAACTACTTTACAAGTCTGCATAAGACTCCCATGTGATATATGCATCTGTGATGACACGACAACGTATTAGACATGATTTGACAATGTTTTATAATATCAAATGATTCAGCTATAAACAATTAGATAAGTGTAACTAGTGCTCGAACTTAAGACCTTTTACTTCGATCTAATGATATGATTTAAATATCATGCCAATGAAATAAGTTATGTTTCCGCAATGTTTGTTTTTACAATGAAACTAAGTTTCTATAAATCAAACACAAAACGAACTATTACAAAGCTATTAATTCCCATAAGGATTTCCTCAATCCAAACTCTCCATATCCTGTCTCCCTACTACACTTTTCTAAATGGTGAGCAACCATATTGCCATTTTTCCTAACATACATGAGATTATTTCTACAATGTTATTACTAATGAGAGATGAACAAAAGAGTAAACAACTTTTATTTTACAAGATTAATATTTTCATTTTGGTTGATAGTTTGGTATTGGAAAGAACTTAGGGGCGATTTAATGAGAGAGGGAAAAGGAAAAGAAATCAAGAAAAGATTTAGATAAGGTGAAAAATGCTAAACCTTTGATTATTCTAGATGTTTGGTTAGGTAAAAACAAGGGGTTACAAAATGTGACATTTTCCCTCCCTACATCCCCTATGTTCATATCTGAGACCTTCTCACGCAGTAAGCACCGTAAACTATGGCCACTAGCATCACAGGATACTCCAACACTTCCTATTGGAGATACCACAGAACGACTCTTTCTCCTTCTCAGACGCGAAGTGTATTGGAGATTTTCGGTGGTTGTTGCATCACTTATCTCTTCGATTTGAAGGTCATGGTGGTAGTTCCCAACGATGGTTATTGCATGTTTTCTCCCTCAGATCCCCGAAAGTTATAGCTCGTTATGGTTGTTGGCAGAGGAGTAGGTAGGGAGTTGCGGCTGCGCTTTTGGATGACTGCTCGTTGTGGGGTGGGGTTCGACGGGGGGAATGACAGTGGTGATGGATGCGACGTTGAGAAAGGATGGTAGGGATGGAAGTGGTGATTGTTGCGGTGGGGTTGTGATGGTAAAAGGTGGTTGAGTTATTGAGAGATTTGGGGGAATTCAAAACCTTAGGGGGTTGGGATGAAATTTTTTAGGTGCACCAGACTAGGGTTAAGTGGAGCCAGGTCCAGCCGTCAAACGCTCTTTCTCTCTCTCCTTCTTTTTTCCTTCCACAAAACTTCTGGCAATCTCCATCGGCGAACGCTCTGGCGCTCCACTGCTCTCTCTCCTCCTTCTATGAAACTACAGGCAACATCCAACAACGTCGGGCAACGCCAATGAGCAACTTGGCCCAACTATTTTGAACTTTTAGATGATGTTCTATCAAATCTTGTTTTAAATTTCTTCCAGATCATTCATTTTGTTCTTTTAAAATACTTGTTATGTTCTTTTGGTTAATCGTGTATGTTCTTTCCAATTGACACTTATTTTTTACTTTTTAATATTCCTTTAAATAATGTTTAATGTTCTATTGATGTAAAAAAGTATTTTGAATTCTTTGAATTTTCGTATTTTGTTCTTTTTGTTTTAAGGAAATGTTCTTTTAAAATTGACAGTTTTTTTTTAAAAATTTGTAAGTAAGTGTTTTTTGAAATTTTGTATTTTGTTCTTTTGTTTTAGTAAATGTTCTTTTAAAATTGTCAGATTATGTTTTTGTATGTTCTTTGAAATTTACTATTTGTTCTTCACACAAAAGTATATTTTTCTTTGAAGTTTTGTATTTGGTTCTTTTAAAAAAAGTATGTTGTTGTTTTGAAATTTTGTTTTTTAATTTGTTCTTTTTGTTTCAGATAAATGTTCTTTTCATTTTTTGTTCTTCCAATGTTCATTAAATATATGTTCTTTAACTGAAATAGGTAAAGTGAAAGGAAAAATATATCAAACAAACAACAAGTAAGGGAAACATAAAGCTTCATTGATACAAAGAAATGTAGTTACCAAAAAGTACAACTTTTATTATAGGTATACAATGAGCATTGTGCACCCAAGACAAATTTTTTTGCTCATTGCTCATTGGACGTCTAATTTTGCTCATTTATAGAAGTCCAAATAGTATTGGGTGTACCATTCTCATGGAATCATAGTACACCTGAGTGTATGATGAATACTCTTCCAATGTGTAATGATGCACTAAGTCTCAATATTCATAATAACTTAGGATATGTTCTCTTCAGCTCTTGAAAATACCGCTCCTCTTACATATTACTATTTCTTTAATTCAGTTCAGTTTAATTCAACTTTTGATAATACCTTTAGTTTCACATATCACTATTTCTTTCAGTTCAGTTTTTAACAATACTTTCGAGAGTTTTGTACCTCATACGAATCCGTAGTCAATTACTCTCACATATCACTATTCCTTTCACTTCAATTCATTTCAATTCAACTCATTTTAGCTTAGTGATATTCAGGTTAGTTATTTTCAATTTAATTTAGTTCTTATTGAATTACATGTAATTTGATCCCTATCATCTTAATCACGTCCTTTTGTACGTACACTTTGACTGATAATTCTAGAATTGGACTCTTCGAGTTCAATAAAAAACATTTTAATACTTCTATTCTATTTAATACTACTACTAGCTAATAAACTACCTATAAACCTTTCGTTAGATGGGTTAATCTGAAATAGATTGGTGTGACATAATCCAAAAAGAGAAATAGTATAAAATGGATAACCTATGTGTGATCATTTAATACGGCACACAAAATAACTTACCTAAAGCAAACGCATACTTATGTCCGTGTGTACAATTTTTACCATACTACCCTCCAAAATTTATCCAACTTACTAAGCCAGCAAACGAGAAACAAGGGTGAAGTAGTAATTTGAATAACATATTAGACCCTACTTGTCAACTTCGTTTGACTTTAGACAAGGTAATCAGTCAGGTAATGTTAACAAAAATTGAAGTTGAACCGTAGCATCAACCAAAGTGTATTTATTAGTTATTACTAAGTGTGTTGTTTGCATAGTCATATATCATATCGATTTCTTGACTCTCGTCATCTGGCTTTTATTTTACGTGCACAATTTGTCCTTTTCTTTTTATTGCCACCAACCATATGGGTAATATTAAGATTTAAAAAAAAACAATGAACTCGATTGTAATATAGTAAATTTAAAGCTATAGTTTACTTATTCAAAATCTTATAGATAAGCAATAAGCAAGAGAAAGAAATTGGTGTATTATTATCCTATTACGAATTATGATAATACTTCCTACGTCTCATAATATAAGTCCCGATTCTGTTTTTACGCGGGAATTAAGGTAAGTAGAATCTTATTTTATTTTACTAGATAGATTCATTTTCATTGGGAGTCATAATCTATTAAGTTTACATTGGGAATCATAATTTATTAAATCTTATTGGGAATACTGAATATTAAGAGACAAAGAAGATGAGTGAAAGGAGGAAAATGGAGAATGAGGCAAATGAAGGGTTTGATGCGTGAAACCAAGAAGAAAAAGGCAATAAATTTTGCGAATGGTTCCATTTGACATATTTAAGCCATTAATTTAACTTAAAAAGACAAGAAATATAAATTTAAGATTCCAATATGCATTTGATTAAGGATCACTTTTTTCATGGCAATATAAGGATATTTTAGAGATTTTAGTATTTTATTGATGGTGTTTTAGGTATAATTATTGGATTAATTTAGAAATAGGACTTATATTTTGGGACACTATAAAAGGAAACATGACTTATATTATGGGACGGAGGGAGTATAATATATCCGAATGACCGATTATATGATGAAAGTTCATTAACTTTTTATTAGCTAATAATGCAACAACTACCTTGGGAATTGCAGTTAACTACTATTTAATGTGACTAAGGGTCTGTTTAGATTTACTGAAACAGCTGAATTGAACTGAACTGAAATGATTGGAGCTGAACTGAACTGAATTGAACTGATTGGAGCTGAACTGAACTGAACTGATTGGTGTTGAACTGAACTGAACTGAATTGAATTGAATTGAATTGAATTTAATAAATATATAAATAATATTTAAACAGTAATAATATGAATATTAAATAATAATTATAATATGAGGATATTTTAGAGATTTTAGTATTTTATTGATGGTGTTTTAGGTATAATTATTGGATTAATTTAGAAATAGGACTTATATTTTGGGACACTATAAAAGGAAACATGACTTACATTATGGGACGGAGGGAGTATAATATATCCGAATGACCGATTATATGATGAAAGTTCATTAACTTTTTATTAGCTAATAATGCAACAACTACCTTGGGAATTGCAGTTAACTACTATTTAATGTGACTAAGGGCCTGTTTAGATTTACTGAAACAGCTGAACTGAACTGAACTGAAATGATTGGAGCTGAACTGAACTGAATTGAACTGATTGGAGCTGAACTGAACTGAACTGATTGGTGTTGAACTGAATTGAATTGAATTGAATTTAATAAATATATAAATAATATTTAAACAGTAATAATATGAATATTAAATAATAATTATAATGATAAGTAATAATAATGAATAATTATTAATGAATAATAATAATTTTATTTTGGATATTTTAAATGATAATTATAAATAAATAATA
Source organism: Patellifolia procumbens (assembly GCA_947645195.1). Classification (NCBI taxonomy): domain Eukaryota; kingdom Viridiplantae; phylum Streptophyta; class Magnoliopsida; order Caryophyllales; family Amaranthaceae; genus Patellifolia; species Patellifolia procumbens. The sequence continues at coordinate 343,668 of CANSGD010000300.1, forward strand.
TTAATAATCATAAATTAATAATAATAATAATGATTAATAATTATAATGATAATTAATAATAATTATTTTATAGTCTTTGTATTAATATATTAATACCTGATGATGATTATATAATAACAATAATATCTAAGAATTAAATTAATATTAATATTTTAATAATTAGATTTAATTTTATATTAATATTTAGTAATAAATTATTGGGTCGGACCGTGCAAAATTACATCATAAATCGTTTTGACGTGATTTGATTGGATTATGGGCTGAAAACGCGGGTTTATTTGTGCTTTTAACCTAAACTATGTTCCACCCTAATGATAATAGTAATAATAATGAATAAAGCTATAATAAATAAAATAATATACAGATAATAATAATAATACTTAATAATAATGATATAAAATAAATAATAATAATAATAATATAACAATAATAATAATAATAATAATAAGAGCAATTAATAAAATAAATTAGACCAACATAATAATATTTAACAAAATGGTTATAAAAGAATGAAGCTGAACTGAACTGAACTGAACTGATTGGAGCTGAACTGAACTGAAATTAAGCTGAAATGAACAGGCCCTAAGTAACAAAAGATATTGTTTTCACAAAAAAAAAAAATCATGATGAAGTGGTGTAATTAACTCGATTAGAAGGGGATCTAGTTTGGATACATAGCTTTGGATAGGTGTACCTTAGCGATCAGTCCGATCACTATGTTATGTAATATCAAGTAAATGTTGCAAAAGATTTGATTTTATGAAGCTTATTATATGCTAATATGCTAGTTTATTAGGCTTTAATTGATTAATTGTATATGAAAATCTGGTGAAAACTCACATCCTATATGAGAGTTCAAGGTGTCACATATTCCATCTCATAACCATGGAACTGTCTTGTAGACAACTTTGCCATATGAGAATATTATACTAATCAAAAGCATTAAGAACCTAAATATACCATATTGAGTATATTTCTAGGTAGTATCTACTACTGTAATCGGATCCTTTATTTGTCATAAAAGTTGTCAGAATAATGTGTCTCGACAATTAAAGCATTGTCTCTAATCACATTAGATCAATTTGTAATATTCCCTTTTAAAGTTTGCAATACACTAATCATTTCACTTTTTACCGTCTTTTTATTCGTGTTTTTAGGCAATAATGCATTTATGCTGTTGTGCACAAGAGTCAGCATCATATATTAGTATGTACTAGTAGTACTACATTCTATATATGTGCTATGTCTAAAGAATAAGTAGTTATTAGAAATAAGCAAGAAAGAAAGATTAACTAATCAAACAACACATATTACTTTCTTGAAAGGTGATTAAAACTTAAAAGCATAGAATGCGTTTCATGCACTCCACGTACCATACAAGAAAGGAGTTGAATTTACCTTTCACTAGCTCAAGATAAGAACATTGTTCTTTACGAAAAAATGTATTCTTTTATATTGATTGAATTTTTGAAAGAAGCCTAGTGAGATAAATTAAAGATTAAAACTCAGTAATATGTTTATAATATTGGAAGGAAAATTGTGAAGGAGAAACCACATGTGATTTGACATTGACAAAGAAGAGGAATGATGATACACATCTAAGTCTGGTGGGCTACTTCACTTATCACCAATTAATTTTAGTATAAATTTCATACGGACTTATATGTGATCAGACCCTCCTCTAATTTGGACTAAATGTACAGGCCTAATAGGATTTAGGGCTTATGTTCGTGACTAATCCAGACTACAAATTTCAAGATGGGTTTGCCGGCTTGGAGAAAGAGTGAGAGTAGTGCTAATGGTATTAAATATAGTTTGCTTACACTTTAAATGTAGTCCTTCAGTGGCTAAAAGCATTAAATGACATTGGCATAAAACATCTAAAGAAAAGATTAGTATGAGTTTGTTGCACATGTTGTCGGCTGCATTTGTAGACTAGAATTTAGCTAAGCTTTTGTATTCCAATTAGTAAATCCTACACACGGCCTCATGGTGAGCACCATGCGCACGATGAACATTATCCACTGTCCAATGAACATCACCCAATGAACACACCCAATGAATAATGAACGTCACCAAATGAACATCAGTTGGACATCACCCAATGAACATCACTGAACATCACCCAATGAACACACCCAATGAACATCAACCAATGAACAATGAACGTCACCAAATGAACATCAGTTGGACATCACCCAATGAACATCAATGAACATCACCCGATGAACATCAGTTGCACATCATCCAATAAACGTCACCCATGAATGTCACCCAATGAACATCAGTTTGTGTAAAAAGAACACTAAGTTCACACACAAAGAACAATAATCAGTTCTCCAATGAACAAGACTCCAAAATTGATTTGACATGAAAATTTTCAATTTTTTGAAAATTTGAAAATGTCAACCAATGAACATCAGTTTATGTTAAAAGAACATTAAGTTCACTCAAATGAACAATAAAGTAAATCAAAAGAACCAACTGGTGTTCATTGGGTGATGTCCAACTGATGTTCATTGGGTGATGTTCATTGTTCATTAGGTGGATCATTGGGTGATGTTCATTGGGTGATGTCCAACTAATATTCATTGGGTGATGTTCATTGTTTATTGGGTAATGTTCATTGGATGATGTTCATTGGATGATGTTCATTGTTCACTGACTGATGTTCATTTGCGCACGGTGCTCACCATGAGTCCGTGTGCAGGATAGAATTTACGTTTGTATTCAGTGATAGTCTATTTGGTGTCAGTGATTATAACTTAGATGGTTGAAAGCTGTACAATTTTAACATAGTAACACAGTATTATCTCTGATCAATATGGTACAAACAACACACTGTTAGTACTTTTGATGAAATAAGCAATATTAGGGGGTGTTTGATTGAGTTATTTTTAACGGTATGGTATGGAATGACATCCATTCCAATGTTTGGTTGAGCTCTTTTAGGGTAGAATATCATACTCAAGGGTTCTATCTCCACCCCATCTCCCTAGAATCTCAATCTCCCCTCCCCCTAAAGTTTCTAACTCCATTCCACCCAAGAATCAAACCCTAATAGCATATGGCCTTTGTTCATACTCGGTGACTACACCCACTGACCTTCAACCGACCTTCATCTTCTCCGTCGAAATCCAACCAGTGGCCTTCATCTTCTCTGTCGAAATCCAACTGTTGACCTTCATCTTCTCCAGTTACTTGTTGTTGAATGGGTTTCAATTCTACATTTTTTTCTTGTTTTTAATTTTCGCTTTTATCTTCAAAATTTTCTAGACTTTTCATTCTACTTCATTCTTGTTCATTAGCATAATAGCAGGGCTTCGACCCTTTTCTTGAATGTGATTTGTAGTTTTTTTTTTTTTGTGTTGTGTATAGTGATACTTAATTTTCATTTTCCATGAGTTGTATTGTTTTTTTTTCCAGGATATCTTATTATAATTTTCGTTTTCTCCTTCTTTGTATCCTTTATGTTGTTGTTTATATTATTATTTAAGTAAAATGTTTTTCAGAATTAAACATATAATCCATTCCAAATGTGAAACAAACGGCTTGAATGGATATCAAATCCATTTCAGGTTTGAAACAAACAACTTGTGAATGGTATGGGGATCTCAATCCATACTACCCTGATATGTATCTCCATACCATTCCATTCCACTTTTGTGTACCAAACGGGCCCTTAGTGTAATGAAGGAATGATTGGAGGTATCTCTTACATATTTGAGGTTGTGAATTCAAATATTCATATTGATAATTTCTATTTAATATATATGAGAATGACCTGGACCGAATGCTGTTGAAAGAGGGATGGTGACAACTGACACGTGGCGGATTACAATTATTGCCTACGCTTTTTAATATAGATATATAGATTTAACATTATGAATAACACTGATTTTTCGCAAAGAAATTGGGGGATTTTTATCCCCTGCATTCGCCTTTTAAATTTCGAAAACACATGAAATGAGAGCGTTCTGATTAATGGGCGTGCCAAGTAACTTAAGTTACCAATGATTTAATTCTAATATTCTGTTTTTGGGAAGAGGTAAAAAAATGAGATTGTGTTGGAAGTAATGACTATAGATACCTTTAATAAAATCAAGGAAAAGATTATAAATTACTCTTTGAAGATCAAACTTGAATGAAATAATTTGCGTACACAATCTTAAAAGCAAAATTTCCACCACCGATTAAGGTTTACATGATGGCAATGTCCCGGAGGCCAATACAAATAAATATCTTCAAACCCGTTCCCCCGAGTATAAAGATTGAAACAATTCTCAATAAATGCTCATAACTCTTTCAAAAGAACAAGATCTCTCAAATAGGTTAATGAATGATAACTAGTTTTTAGGTCCCGGTGATGCTCGGGGTGTTTAGAGAATATTTATCATATCTGGGTGTATCTTGAGCATGATACATCCAAAACTATTTTTTGCTCATTGCTCATGTGAAAGTCTCCAAATGAGTAAAAATTAGACGTCCAAATGAGCAATAAGTAAAAAAAAACATTGTGTATACCAGGCTCATGATATAGAAAAATTGTATGGTTTTTGCATATTATTACAATGTAGTGATGTTAATCAACTAATATCACTTTGTATGGACATATACAAGTTAAAAAACAAAATGAATTATTTTATTCATAATACTTCCTCCGTTTTTTATTAGTTGACCTGTTTCTTTTATTACGTTTGCCAACGCATGATTTCAATCACTTTTATCTTGGAAAATTGATTAGTAAAAATTATAAAAATATGATATTTTGAAAATATATAATGAGACGAATCTAACAAGACCCCACATGACTATATTTTCTCTTACGTATAAATCACAAAAGATAGTCAAAGTAGATTATGTGAATAGTGTCAAAAGTCAAAACGTGTCAACTAAAAAAAACGGAGGAAGTATACATTTAAGTCATATACTATAACTTGCGGTTAAGAAAAAAAAAGACAAAAAAAGACAAAAAAATAAAAAAAATCATCTTATTCATACCCAATAATAATATTTTTATTTGTGATAAGTGAATCACAAAGAGTGTGGTGGAGTAGTGGTTAAGACACTTCCGTTCATGTGTTGAAGTCATGAGTTCAAAACTTCATGTTGAAAATATTTGCTGCTTTTATTTTATGCCCATGATATGGGCAATATGCAATTGAAGAGAGAAGAGTGTCATGTGGCGGCCTCCAATTGTTGTCAACGTCTTTTAGACCCGATGCTCCGAAATTATTATGCATTACAATTTACTAATAGTTGAAAATAATTAATGTCATTTAGCATAAAACTTATCATTAAAAAAGATAAAAAATTATCTCATTTAAAATGTGGATTTTGAAAGTTACAACTTATAACTCTTAGTTATATTTCATCATTGATTTTGAAAGAAGAAGCAACAATAGTACATTGGTGTAGTGGCTGGAGCTATTTTCTTACATACTCAAGGTCGTGGGTTCAAATCTTCATGTAGACAATTTTTTAATATGAGAAAGAAGTGGATAGAATGTCATTGAAGAGGGATAGTGACACGTGGCAGATGCAATGCTTGGCTACGCTTTTTAATATATATATAGATTAATGACAATTTTAGAAGAAGTATATATATATTGGAGAAAAATTAACATGTTAAAGAATTCCGAAAAAGAAAAGAAATAAAGAAAAATTTTGTCGCCGAAACACTCGCTTGATTGGGTGACCCGTCACTCGGGCAACAGAAAAGGAAAACGGGTTGTCGCTCGACGGGGTGAATAAGCTCTAACGATATCTCATTAATTGTGTAAACAAGGCTTTCTAATGAGTTTAAAAATGAGCAACTAATTCAGGTACAAGATATTATCACTACCGCCTGTATAATTAGACATCCAACCTCTAATCGACCCACGGCCCGACTATGCAAGCAAGAAGCACTCGAGTTTTTCCTTCTCATTACTTCTTCTTGCATTACCAAGATCGAACATGTTGTTGTACCACTGATATCGAAGACTGTGAAAAACCAATTACAATAAGTAATTATAATACAAATATGACCATTAGTTTGATATAGAGAGTAACTCTAAGCATTAAAATACAAATTTGCTATTTTATGATAATTCGACAAAAATGCATATGTATGAATGTATGATCAAGTCGGCCATCCAATACAACTTATAGTTAGTCTCTTACCTATCTCACCTAAAACCTGATAAAGGTCAGTCAAGGCTCAATAGTCAACTCATAGTTTTTTTTGCATTTTTTTTTTGACAACGTCAACTCATAGTTAGAACTTAGAAGATGATACTACGCGGTGGTCTCGGGCCGAATATTTATCGAGTTCCGATTAGTAGAAAACAATGGCCTATACTCCAACAGCAATGACTAATTGCAAACTAATATTTTAGATTTGGACACTGTCCTGATTTTTTTTGTATTATAATTTAGTAAAGATAATTGCTCTATTCGTCTCATAATATAAGTAGGCTTTTTGTTTTGAGAGTCAAACTTTAAAATCGTTGGCCAAAATATTCTTATTAATATATACAAAAAAAAAACATATTCATTTGGGTTATTGTTAGATTTACCTTAATATGTAATTTTATAATATCTAGTTTTTATATTTGTACTAATATGAAATTGAAGATATAAAAGGTCAAAGGCGCAATCTTGTAGATTATGCAAAATAAAACAAGACTCACATCATGAGACGGAGGGAGTAATATGTATCATTTAGTGTAAAATATAGATTTCAACTGTTACAATTTAACTTGTGGTTTATACTACCTCCGTCCTATATTAGTTGCGACAATTTGACTAACACACTTGTCAATACACAAATTTGATCGTTAATATATCTAACAGTTATTAAAAATTATGAAAAATTGATATTTGGAAATTATACATTGACACAATTCTAAAAACATCTTACTAATTTTGTATCAATGTATAATTTCAAAGAGAAGGTATTGGGTCAGACGCGTCCGACCATAACATTTGGTTGGACGATTTTCAGTTGGTTTCATTTTTGTTTCAATTGGTTTCAATTTTTGTTCAGTTGGTTTCATATTTTGTTCAATTGGTTTTAAAATTTTTTCAGTTGATCTTTTTATTTCAGTTGGATGTCTTTTAAGTTTAGTTACTTATCTTATTGTTTTATTTACGTGTTTTAGTCTAACTGAAAACAAAACTTAAGTAAATGAAACAAAATTAGTTCTAAATGAAAGCAAATGTAAAAAGGAGTAACTACATACCTTCATCCTTTTAACTGAAACACTAACTATTTTGGAATTGATGTTTTCAGATCAAGTGAAAGCTAAAACTGATTTGGCGGACTCAGGGAGGAGCAGATGCAAGGTGGAGATGAGATGCAAATCACTACCATTGACTATTGAGAACAACACTGCCATTGTCAGTCGCTCTGGGAGCTAACCACCAGAAATTGGAGAGGAAATCTTCAAACCAACGGCGGCAGAGGAAACAGCAGCGAAGGTGTTATGAAGGCGGCGCAGGAGCAGCGGCGCGACGGCGGCGGAGGAAGAAGATGAAGAAGGAGTAGCGGCGCCATTCTCGCGGCTTCGTCTGACGAAACATACTGACCCAATAGTGTCACAATTTCAAAATATCAAATTTAAAAAATTGAGGACATAAGACCGAACCCAAAAATTTCTACTAGTTAATAAGGGGACTTATACTTGAGGTTATGGGTTTGAAGTTGATATTGACAATGTTGGGAGTACTGCATAAAGTCTACTAGTTGATAAGGGGTCTTAAAACTTGGTCTTCATCGGAAAATAGACTTGAATAGACCACTTCGTTCGGGACCAAGACCGGACTAGAATTTTTGGGTTCGGTCTTATGTCCTCAATTCATGAAATTTCGAGTTCGACTCAGTCTAAGGCTGAGATTTTTCAGTCCGAACCTGCTAATAAATAATGTTTGTAGTTAAGCTTAATTTTATAATAAATATTATTAACTTCACTGGACATATACGTTCCTCATTTTTGGCGTATTCTAGGTTCCGATCCAATCGAATCTGATCCAAGACCATAATTTTTTTGACTCGATTTTTGTTGCAAAAATTATGAAAATTTTGATTATCAAATAAAAAAGTCAGTCTATTGAGGTCTTGGATCATTTTCAGTGATCAAAATTTCTCGACCATTAATTTTAGAATAGAGTAAATCATTTTCCGACCCAAGACCATAATGTTTTCGACCCAGACCGATGAATAATCTTATTGATGAACATCTTGCCCCTCGAGTAATCTATATATATATTAAAAAGCGTAAGCAAGCGTTGCTATCCGCCACGTGTCACCATCCCTCTTTGAATATCATTTTATCCAACAAACATTACATTCTATATATTAAAAAATGTCAATGTGAAGATTCGAACCCCCAACCTCATGTATGAAATGAATAACTCTAACCACTATGCCATCATATATTATTATTGATGCTTCTATCAACAATTATGATGATATATAAATGAAAACCAAGAGTTAAGTTGTATAAATGAGATGACTTATATTTTTGTAAAATGATATTTTAGACGCTAGATTACATTAGTTATTGCTAACTAATAATCCAAGCATCGCGGGGGACTAATACTAGTATAACATTATAACTCGTCTCTCCAAAAAAAACTTTAATTATCAAAACCCCTAAATGAATTAAAGAAAAAAATAATACTTCCTCCGTTCCAAATTAAATGCAACAATTCACCTTTTACGCTTGCCGAGACATAACTTTAACGGTTAATATCCACTATAATATATAAGTAAAAATTATAAAAAGTTGATATTACGAAAGTATTTAACGAGATGAATCTAACAAGATCCCATTTGACTATGTTTTTCATTATGTGTAAAGCTCAAATTTTAGTCAAAGTACATACTGTGAATAGTACAAAATATTGACTGTTGCATTTAATTTGGAACGGAGGAAGTATAAAAAATAAAAAGACTTTTAAAAAACCAAATTTCCGAATCCGCCAAACCCACCAAAAAACGGGGCCATATTCTTAACGACGTTACTCACACTGTTAACTGTACCAAGTACCAACTGTCCCAAGTTAATGCAACAGTGGGACTCCTGCATCTTCTCTGAGTATGAATCAAGTAAGCAGAAAGCATCAAATTAACGTCGTTACTTTGCATCCGTTAAAAACGACCTCTCACTTTAAAGACCAAGATGAAAACTAGAATCAGAATCTCTCTCTTCCTTCCTTCTTCTTTCTCTCCCTCTCTCTTCTGTGGCGCGTTCTCAGTTGCAGCACTTTCAGGTCATTTCTCTCACCCTCTCTCTATGCTTTTTCTCTTATGTATTAAATTTTGGTGATTAACATTAGTATAAACTAGTTAAAAGTGGAAAATACTAAATTAAACTAAACATTAATTACACCGATCGACACGTGATTTTGGTATACCATTTTAGAAAATATATCGGGGTGTTTCTTAGCGAGATCTTATTTATGTAACAATTGTTGGAGGGATGTCATGAGCAAGATTTTTGGTAACGAAATCTTGCAATATTTAGTTTTTTTTTAACAAAAATTGGGTGTTTTTTCAATCATCTTAATATTGAAAATGTTTTTTTTTCTCTCTCTTGTCTTCATTTTCTCCCCTTTTCTGTTTAATCTCCTTATAATACGGATCGTTCTGACCTATTAATTTTCCGGGAATTTTAATGATTTTTTTTGGTTATGTGAGGGTTTAGTAATTATTTAATCATTATTAATAATTATTTATTTTATTAACAGTATATGCTATATAGTTTGCCCTTCACTGAATCACTGTAGCTTATTTACTCTTCAATTTCTGTAGTAGCTTCTTTCTCACTCGTTGAGGTTTTCTACTTATTTATGTTGTTTTATTTATTGTTTTTGATTTTCATGAAATTCGGGACTGTTATATTGAGTTTGAACTTAATATTGTGTATCGATTAAGCTTAAATTGTACATTGTTTGTGATTATTCCGGGGGTTTTTGCATAGAGGAAACATTTGTTTAGATTCTACTTTGCTCTTATGATTTGATCAATTATTGATTCTGAAGTGATGTCATTAATCTAGGAATGGGCGGGTACGGGAACCCCCTCATACCCACCATAAGTCTACTACTCATGGCGGGTATAGGCACGATATCATAGGCTGATTGACAATTTGGTTTTTCGGGGGTTTATTTGAATTTGTAGTTTTTGGTGCTGAGATTTGGGTCTTGTTCTTGTTTCTCAATGTGTTCCTTAAGAGTATATGTTTGTCACTGTGAATATGAAATGCCGCTATACATGTGTTCTTATTATAACATTCATGATTTCCTGTTGCTTCCTTTTTATTCTTGTGCGAAGAATGTTGTACGCTTGTGGTGTGCTCCATTCTTGAAGTTCCATCTACTAGTTTGCATTAAGCCGGATTTTTGTATCCCAAAATGATGTGGGGGTAATGGGACTTGTAGGGATTTATCAATGGCAAGTTAATCAGAGTTTCGGGGCAATCACATTGTAGTTTGATCATTTGAGTGGTGAGATTTGGTAGATTGAGAACTTTTTAGTGAAATGAGTATAGTTTTTTCAATATGCTTCACATTGTCTTTGTTTATTAATAGTATGTGCTCCCTTTCCAGAAAATATTTGATCTGTGGGAGGATGTGATTGATTCTTCTCGAGTTAAATACCTAGTGGTTAAGGGGCAAACAACTTGGATGCTGGAAGCTGAAAATTTGAACTGGTATAGGAGCAAATATGGGAGCTGCTTGTTGTGTTGCAGCTAGGGATAGACCCATACAGCATGGATCTAGTGGTGAATTTCTGCACAGAAATTTTAGGCACTCTCCAACATGGAGTTTTCGTTGGGATAGTCGAGTTGGGATAGCTGCTGAAGAAACTTCTGTAGGTTGGTTGTCAGATGTGGCCAGCAGGAATGACGCAATCGACGTGAAATCTGCCACCGATGTATCAGCACAGGTGTCAGATGGAGGTAGTTCATTGGACAGTTATCGAACAAGTGCATGGCGTAAGTCTCCAACTAACGAGGAAATGACTAAGAGCCTAAAAACATCTGCCTCAGGTAAAACCTTCGTTGTTTTCCTTTTCTTGTATTGCGACATACCTTATATGATTGTTTATATTCATCTAGATTGGGTTAAGGATTGGAGTCTTGATCTTTCCTTTTCCTTTTTTGCCTTTAAGGTGTACATATGCTAAAAATAATAAATAGAAAATAGACATGGTCCATGTCCAATTATTAGGGATTTGTGAAATAATTAGGCCTCAATTTCTTTTTGCCGTTAATAATTTTGAAGGATGTTGGGTGATTGCAAAAGCTTTTCACATTTATAGAACAAACACGGATTATGACACCCTCTACCCAAAAAGGAAGATGGAGTGGGAAGGGAAACTAGGTAAAGAAGAGTAAACAAACACCTCGATGGATGAATAAGTTAGGTAATAGTATACAATCTAGCTTATATACACATGTCCTTTTAAGTATATTTGCGCAATTATCTATGCATCAACTAATTAGATAATGATCTAGAATATAAATGGGCTTGTTCAGTTGTTCCTTAATTACCAAAAGGAATCTTATCCGGTTTGATTTTCTTTCTGCATTTTTGAATGTAGATGAAGAACTAAACTCCCGCAAAGTTTTTTTCAAAGAAATATTTTACTCCTAAGTAATGTATTAGGTGATTAGAATAGTTTCAGGAAAATCAAATTGGTGCTGCTAAGTTGTGCTTGTTGAACATGCAATAGTTTCTCATTACCTTGCATGTTTACTCACTATGGTCTCTGTACTTGTGATTTTGTACCCTCTTCTATTGGCAAACGTGAGTTGACCTGCGTGGCGAGATTGCTGCTGCTGGCATTTTTTCATGTTCTCAGACACCATTGCTTTATCTTAAATTTTCTTTGGGAATTTTGTTGTTTAGTCTTCAGGAGGTTGACATATCATTTTGGTTCTCCTTTCCTAATGTGCCCTACATGTTTTGTCTGTGATTGCATTAGAAGTTGTCCGTCTGCATTGTAACTTTGTAAGTAGAAAACGCAGTATTGAAAAAAACTCGTGTTCATGTGTATGAAACTGCCTAGAGTTGTAATTCAAGAACCTGAGATCAACCACCTTACATGTGATTATATCGTTGTTATATCTAGTTATCAATGTATAGATTATCTAATTACACATGGTATTGTAGAATGGAAAGGATTGGCAGTCTTGCTGTTGTCACACATAAGTCCTCATGCCAATGAGACTTTGTCACGTTTTGACTTCCTTCCATGAATTCTAGAAATCTTGTCATGATACAGGTAGCCTGCCTCTCAGGCTGTCAGTGGCTAGGCTACTTGACCTTCTTGAACCCCACTAGATGCAGAAGTTCCCTGGAAATTATGTCAGTTTTTTCTTGTATTATTGTCTCTTTTTGCTCTAGCAGTTCAAGATGCGGGTGGGTATTAACTTTTTGAGGGCCTTTGTTCTCCAATTTTATTGTACCACATTTCTCAATATTTCTGTAATGTTACAACTCCATAGTCCTCGGTTATATTGTTTCCTCGTACAATTTAATTCTTGACTGACTCAGAGTTTTGCTTTAATTTCTTCTTTTTGCCTCCTTTTCAGTGCATGATTTTCTGTGTTTTAGCCATCTATGGCCTACTGGCTTGTATTATAAGCGTAAATCTAGGCAGCCTTTTCGAGCCTTTATTTTGTCTTTTACTTCCATCTGTATTGCAATCTTCCTCCCTTCCGAAACATTAAGACCATGAGAAGTTTGTCTTAAGTTTACAGCTGCTTTTTTAATCTCTGTTATTGTAGGTCAATCTGCCGGGAGGAATGCCTGTACAGAGGTACGCGCTCAGTGTTTTGTGGTTTCTAGCAATATGGTTTTCTTTCTCATTATCACATGTTCAAATAATTTGAAGTTTCCAATATTTGTTTAGGTGAAGCAATGTACAGAATCTTCAGTAGTTTCAGACCCCGCTGCTGTGAAATTATCACCCTCAATTAGTACAACTTCTATATGCATGTCACCTCTCTCATCCCAAAGTCATCCACCCCCACCTTCACCTTCACCTTTACCTGCACCAACCCCATCTAGCTGGGCCCGAGAGTCGGCAGCTCACCGGCTAGCCCATCAGGCGTCCGACAGCCACAGCTCTGGGGGGAACTCACCTAGTATGAATTCTGTTTCTGAAGAGGGGCAGGTTCCTTATGGGAACTCTGCTGCAAGCAACCTCTCGACTCGGGCTTCCTATGGCAGGTCTTCCGATGGTTGGTCAGCTCATGCCTTCTCAGAACTCATGTCAGCATCACAGAGAGGGCGGTGGTCATTCGACAGTGACTCTTACAGCTTTGCTCGTGATAAATTGAGTAGAACAAGCGGCCATAATTCACGGTCGGTATCAGTGGATTTTCAAATATGCGGGATTTGCTCCAAGCTCCTATCTGATAAATCAGCTTGGAGCACTCAGAAGATTATTGCGGGTAACGAACTATCTGTAGTTGCTGTTTTGATATGTGGGCATGTATACCATGCAGAGTGCTTGGAGACTATAACACCCGATATCAATAAATATGATCCTGCTTGCCCGGTTTGTACCATGGGGGAGAAGCAAATCCTGAAACTGACTGGAAAAATGTTGAAAGCAGAAAGAGACTTAAAAGCAAAAAATAGCAAGAAGTTGAAGAACCGGGTTATGACAACCCATGCCTCTTACGATTTTGATTATTGGCAGAGAAGCGCTGCTGAACATGAAGGGAAGAGTCCCAAGCTTGGCAACAGCTCCAGCTTGAAGATTTCGGCCGCAAAGCCTTTTCTTAAGCGGCATTTCTCCTTTGGGTCTAGGGGCAATAAATCTACTTCAGAGAGCACATCTATTAGGAAAAAGGGACTCTTTTGGGCAAAGTCTAGCAGAGAATGAGATCCTATCGATTTGTTCGAAACCTTGGAGGTGAGTACTCTTTATAGCTAGTTATTGTTTGCTTAAATATTTGCTGCTATATCGGTCCTTGTTTATCACACAGAATATGGCTAGATGCCAAACTGCTTGTTACCAAACAAGAGCCGAGGACAGGTAGCGACTAGCGAGGCCCATGCAAACGCAATTACCAAAATGTTCTTGTCTCTCGTTTTGGTAACAAGCGTTTTGATGTTTACCTTTTTTCACTAGTCATTTTTGCTCGTTTTTTTAGCCTTACAGATTCGATTTGAATGTATATGAAAAACAGAGCTTAACATTAAATTAAAATTTTATTAGTTCAGTTCAGCAGGGCGTAGTATTGAGAGAAGACTCCCAGAATCTCGTTTACCTTTTCTTACAACGACGAAAAGGTTCCATTAGACATTGATTAAACTTGGACATTGATTAAGCTTTCATTCGCAGGTTTTCAGTGAGTTTTGCTACTCGTGTAACATGATGACACTGACAGCATTGGTGTCACGACATGAAATATGTGACGGAAGCTGAATACGGCTTGTTTAGATCTCAATTGATTTGTTATATCTTCTCTGATATAAAGGGTTTAGGTGGTGGTATGACACTGTAAAGAAGGAAACATAGGATAGGAACTTGTAGGTAGTAAAATCAAGTGGCAAGTAATTTATGAAGGTTTTGATCTTTATTCATGTCATGTACATTTAAATTCGTTTGAAAGCAAGAATTCAAGTAGCCATATGTTTTGAAAGAATTACACTGTTCTTGAGTTATGTGATATGGGCTTGTTATAATTACGTACAATCTGAACAAGCATGGAGGGCATATTTCTTTAGTGATATTTTAAGTGGTTTTTCTATGTCATCAACTCACCAAAACTTGGAATGAAGTTTTCTAAAGTTATATACTGGAATTCAAGACTTGAGATTTTATACTTCTGGTGATAAATTTATGCTTGCGTGTTAAATAAGCATCTCATAGGTTTCTTGTTTAGGATAAATTATTTTTTCCTTTCCTGTCTTCCGACCGTATCTCTTAGAACAAACTATTAGCTGCATTAATTAACAGTGTGTGGGATTGACGGGTTGGTGAGTTGGTGCGGTGGTTGAGCAATCACCTTCAAATTCCGGGTCACATGTTCATTCTTGTAATGAATTTGAAGGGTATATGGCTCTCATAATTTGGATCCAATAAAAGCCTCATTGCTGATGCTCTACAAAAGCTTATAATTTTTTGTTGGATATATTGTATAATTTATCTTTTATATAATCTATAAAAAATTGGGATTTTGGTGAGAAAGATTTTAAAATAAAAAGGGTGATAAGGATTAAGATGCATATTTTATTTGTGTATTTAATTATTTTATTCTTTTGTTCATTACATGCCTACTAAATATAAATAAATAAAATAATAATATTACATTGTGGAAGTACATAACTCTATGTATGCCAAGGCATATCTAATGAATTGGCGAGTATGAGTACCTCCTACCAGTGGCGGATCTAGGATTGCCACCTTACGGGTTCGAAGTCAATCAAAAAATAAGACTAAAATAATGCAATAAAAAATTCAAACCAAGCAACATTGAAGCGACGCATACTTCCTATTTCTCTTTGAGGAAAATCATGTCTGCGAGGGTCACAATGTTTATTGACAATAAACCCTCTTCTCACATCATCTTGATCATTAGGAGGATACTCCAAGATTGGAATACTTTTTCCGGGATCGTGTGGGAGAAGATCAACATCATAAATCCGGTCATCGGCACTTGCATTTGGATTACTTTCTCTTTGGGGTGTGTTTAGAGGTGGTGGGGAGTGATGTTCCTCTTTCTGTTGAACTAGGGGAAGAGCAAGCAGAAGATTTTTGCGCCTTTGCCACACAATCTTTCCAAAGATATTCTAAACCCTTCATAGTCAAAACTCCACAATCTTCATTGTCAAGTAAATAAATGTATTAAGAGTATAAATTGAAAACGATGAACTATTAATTAACTAAATGAAACATTGAAACACATAACACTATAACATCATATACAATACAAATTACAAAACTTACAAGTGTATAAAACTAAATTACTTTGTTCAATCTACATTAACTAATTATAAACATTAAACAGAGAATCTAAATTACTCAAAAAAAAAAGAAACTATGTTCTTATACTACAATATTTACATAAACAACAATCAAAATACCCAAATTACTAGATTAGCTCACCTAAATTGCAAAATACGAGTACTTACTAATTGAAATTGAGTTTCTAACATACAAAAAAAAAGAGAAACAAAAATTTGGAAAGAAAACAAAATTTGAAGTTAGGGTTTACCTGAGTTGGCTCACTGTCGTCACTGGGTGAGTATAATGCTTGGTCCGTGCTCGGTGCTCCCATGGTCGACTGGTCGGCCTTTGTTGGGCCGCCTGCTGCCGTGCTACGGGGGTGGCGGTAGGCGGTGCCACGGTGGTGAATTGGAGAGAATTGGGTGAGTTAGAGTTGGAGTATTTGGAGAGGAGTTGGAGGACCTAGGCGATTAGGGGAGTGACTTAATAAAAATTTTGGAAAAGTAAAAAAAGGGTGTTAAGGAGAGTCGATCTCGCGTCTCCTTCGACATAGGCGTTTTGGTAACCAGGCAACCTCCAGTGCTTTTTTGTTGTATTTCGGTGCGCTGTAGATGTTGTCATTGTTTTTTTTTTCATTTTTTTCAAAAATTTAAAACTTCCGTGTTTTTTCAAAAAATCACTGGGTTCACCTGAACCCAGTGAATCCGGTGTGTATCCACTCTTGCCTCCTACATATCAAGTATACTTAGTCTAGTGGTAAGGAGCACATCTTTTCAACCTTAAGATTGGAGGTTCAATCCCCATTAGGGGCATTTTAAGTAGACCTGTCAAATAGGTCGTGTCGTGTCGATTTCGTGTTCGTGTTAAAAATAAACGTGTCGGTAACCCTCAACATTAACCCGACTTGTTTACCTAATCGTGTCAAGGACCCTTGACACTAACCCGACCTGTTTAATTTAACGGTTAGGCGTGTCAACCCACTTAACCCGTTTAAGCCGTACAATTTAGAAAATTATGATTGCAAATTAATTTTTCGTGTCTAATATTGTTCAGTTGTTGTATGAATTCATGTTTGGCTAAACATTAACCTTTTCACGTAATAAAATTTAAAGAATGAAGTATAAAATTTCTTTTTATTACCTTCATGTCATACTATAATTTTATAAATATCTATGTTTTTTAATTCAACGGATAAAATCGTGTCAGTTTCGTGTTGAAAATCTCAACACTAACCCGACCTATTTATTAAACGGTTAAACTCGTGTTGACCCGTTTAAGTAAACGTGTCAAGAATGCTCAACACTAACCCACATATTTCGTGTCCGGTTCGTGACGTGTTGTCTTGCTGTGTAAACTTTTGACAACTCTAATTTTAAGGATAGAGATTTCCTTTATCCTTCCCCATACTCTTAAGTAGCTGACCCATTAGAATTCGATTGAAGTTCGGGCCATTTTTTAAAAAAAAGTACCTCCTACATGTATACAAGTCTTTCTTCAGTTTATTCTCAATCTAGTTCAAATATTTTTAATTTATTAACACTTGATAATTTTACTCTTAGATTTTACCGTCCAGTTCAATTCAAACCTTAACTATAGACCATAATCCAGATTCCAGATAAAAACATTCCAACCGACAGTCAGCCAACCCAAAACATCCAGAGTACACAAGCCACGTGTCACACCTCTTCTCTAGACACTTATCAACCTTTCTCTAGCAAACGTGCATGCTTCTCACAAAACCTATCATTGATACGTGTTCACTCTCTCTCGTTACTATGCATGCATGCACCGTTATACAAGTTGCGCACATCTCGATCTAACCCCATTAAATCCAAATTCTAAACGTCCAAGTATTGATATTTGAGAAATCTCTAGCAAAAACTTTTTTTTACTTAGGCTTTTGATCGAGATTGAGAAGATGGCAGCACATCTGAGGGATGAGCATGGAAATCCAGTAGAGCTGACGGATGAGCTTGGACGTCCAGTTAAGCTTACTGATGATCATGGAAACCCCGTCCACCTCAGTGGCGTTGCTTTAACGTCGTCCGAAACCACTGCCCCGATAAATACTAGTACTCCGTCCTACGGGATGCAGCAGCCCACGAGTCTCGGAGCGGCGATACATGGCCGTGAGGCTGGACCACCCGCTCCTGGGACGCTTGGCGCTGCTATGGAAGGCGGAGAGGAAGGCGGCCATGGCCAATACCAGCCGAGGAGAGAGACGGAGGTGGTTGGTGGTGTTGGTGGTGATACTGGAGAGATTCAACATAGTGGCTATAGCTATAGCTCTTCCTCGGTGAGTATCTCAGTAGGATTTTCTATTTGCTTTTTGCACGTACTAATTCTATGATGGATTGCTTATATATTTGATTATGTAAGGTTTTGATCCATTTATGATTTGGCGAGATTTTATGGTTCAAAATCTATGAAGTTGAATTTTTTTAGGTGGCTGAAAAAAATTATCTAGGCCAACATAAATTTGCACATCTTTTTTAACTTAATAATAATGGAAAGTTGGTCATTACATTTGAATTTACCAATCATGATAACAACCTGATGAAAACGAATAACCTAAACAAATATTTTTTTAGGTAGGACAGACGGATATGGGAAGTGTATTACGTAATAGGGGTGGGAAGTGTATTACATAATAGGGGACGGAGGGAGTATAACATAACCTCATGTATTATGCATTAATAATTGTTTTTCTTTGATTTTTGTAGCCAGAGAGTGAAGAACAAGTAGAAGGGCATGTACATGAGGGTGGGAGAAAGAAGAAGACAGGATTGGGTGAAAAAATCAAGGAGAAGTTGATGGGAGGGAAGCACAAGGACAAGGATAATAAAGACACAGAACAGACTGTTACCACCACCTTGACCACAACCACGACCACCACCATCGAGCATCACGAGGGCGAGCACGAGAAGAAAGGGATAATGGAGAAGATAAAAGACAAATTGCCCGGCACCGGACACCACTAGTTAGAAATTGGGATGAACTTCGCTTTTTCTTTCTAGCTTTATTTTGCTTTTTGCTTATTTTGTAAATTTGGGTGCAATATCATCATGTACATGAGATTGTATGCTTTTGTTGAAACTTGAATAAACATTTGCGCTGTGTTTGCTTTGAGACTATGTCAGTAATCATGTAATGTTGTGTTCTATTTTGGGGGGGTGAAAGGTGGTTAGCTACCTAATGTGTGGAACTTTTAAACCCATTAGGAGTAGTATCTGATGATTTGGTATATTAATGTTAAATTTAGTTTCGTTGTCCGTAGTATTATGTGTAAGATCCTGCAGCCTTCATGCAAAAAGAAGGCCGAGTCTACTATCACATGGGTTGTTGGATAATGCTCCAAAAGTAGTTCCTAATAAGTAGTATTAGTGGCTAGTAGTAAGTTAGTGGGTAATTTATTTTATAATTAAAATGTGATTAGTGGCTAGTAGTTATGGAGGATATGGCATGAGACATGTTCTCCACTACTTAGATATGTGTCTATCTTTTAGGTTAGTAGTTATATATTATAAGCCTATAAAAGACATTTATTATATTGAGATTAATTGAGCAAGTTTAATGTAAAAATTTTCCATATTTTATTTACTCTCCTCTCTACTCTAAAAACTAACATAGGTAAGGTGTAGTTACCCATAACTATAATCAAACGGGAGGCCGGGGGAGGCAAGTCATCTCATCTAGGGCAGATGGTTAATTGCCATCTTAATGTACAAATTAAGTAGGTTATGCAAGTACAAATTTGAATAACGGACAACATCACTTGAGATAATATTCTGTCATGTTGACTTATTATGTATCTGTATTTGTATGTGCATGAATAACAATGTAGCACAAACTGAGAATATACACAAATAAAGAATGTAGATAAAAACACAATGTAGCGTAAATACAATGTAAAAGTGCACAAACTGAGAATGTTGAGAATGTAGCACAGACTGAAAATATGCACAAATTGAGAGTAAAAGTTCGTACATTGAGAAATAAGTATTTTAGAGAGGATCTTCACTTTTAAATGATTTCTTTTTACTTGTAATAAGTAAACTTAATTAGGAGATGTATACTTTGTCTGAGTCGTGGACTAAGTTTTTCCCTCTTTTAACCTACTTTTTTTTATGTTAATAATGTCACTACTATACTATCACGTTTACATGTAGAATTATTAGTGTGTTCTCTTTGTTGGTTGTTTTATTTTCTAGTATGTGGTTAAGACTTAAAGAGTCTCATTTGCTTTTGAATTTGAGGGGACTAGGAATGTTGATTTAAAAAAGATATGTTGCTGAAAACATGTAAGTAGCATGTAGGTTAATATAAGCATTAACCAACAATTGACCGGCAAGATCAAATTTTACAGAAAACATAATTAACTACTTCCTCCATTTTTTAATACTCGCACCATTTCTATCTTTCACACTATCCACATATGTCCACTTAAATTAATATTGTGACTTATATGTAAGAAAAAATATAATCTTGTGGGATCTTATTAGATTTGTCTCAATGTATAATTATTAAAATCTAATTTGCATAATTTTTTTATTGTGTATAACTAAAGATATTTAACATTTAAATTGTGCATTGGGTTGCGTAAACTGGTTCAATGGTGCGAGTATTAAAAAAGGAGGAAGTATGTGTTGTATTGAGATAAAGTGCAAATGACCGACAAAATCAAATTTTACAAAAAACATAATTAAATATGTGATGTATTGAGATAAAGTGCAAATGATAGCGGCTTACAAAGTCAAAGGAGATTGCAATCACTTAATTGGTGGTAGGCTTTTAATCTTATGAAGCGTGAAAGGAGAGTGCAATTAACCTATTGGTGATAGACTTGTTAACCATATAAAGCTGATAGAATATGAAATATTCTTTATGAGTTGTAAATATATCTTTTATATATTCTGTAATCTTTGTATATCTTTTGGTAGTTAGTTTCCTATTTTCTAGGATCTCATTAGCTTTGTATAAATAACACTCTTGTATGGTTAATTGAGTCAAGGAAATTAACAATTCTATTATGGTAATCAGAGCTTAGGTTAAACAATTATTTTTTTTCCTCTCTCTCTCTCGCCTAGCCGCTTCTCTTCCTCACCTGTCCCTCTCGTCCCACAGTAGCGCCGTCCATGGCTGCCGAAACCAAGTCCGGTTTTCCCAACGCGCTCTCCATCAATATTAAACAACATCTCCCCCTCACTCTTGACATGGAGAACAACCATTACTCTTCATGGGCCGAGCTCTTCAAAATCACCGCTCGTGCCAACCAAGTGCTTGATCACATCATTCCCCCCGCTGACAAGCCCGACATCAAAGACAAAGACTTGTGGGACCGTCTTGATGCCGTTGTCCTTTAATGGATTTATGGGACCATACATGAGGACCTTATGCTCACCATACTCGAACCCGGCTCCACGGCTCAACAAGCGTGAGAACGCCTTCGTGACATATTCCAAGACAATAAGCACTCTCGTGCCGTATACTTGGAAAACCAATTCTCGAATACACACCTTGAATACTTCAAGAACGTGTCCGCATATTGTCAAAGGTTGAAGATGCTCTTCGATCAATTATCCGGCGTTGGCTCTCCGGTGTCCAACCAACGCTTGGTTCTTCAACTTTTCGCCGGTCTCACCGAAGCATACGACAATGTTGCCTCCCTCATTCAGCAAGCCGACCCTCAGCCACCCTTTTACAAAGCCCGATCGATCCTCACATTGGAAGAATCTCGCAAAGCACAACAACTTGGCTCCTCTAATGCGTTAATCGCCACCTCTGACTCTCCTACTGGCGAGCTGATGACGTAGCAGACACTACGCCATCTCCACCGCCGCGTCATCATCTGCAGCAGTCTCGCGATCGTGGTGGTCGTGGCGGCAAGAATTCAGGTGGCAGGGGGCGGGGCCGCGGGCGTCAACAGCAGCACCAAACTGCCTACCCGCAGCACCCCAGGTACGGGCCTCCACAACCTTATTATTACGGGCCGTACCCATATGCATACCCGTCTCCAGCGTATGGGCCTCCTCCTCAGTGGGCCCCTAGCCCGTGTCCGTATTCCACCTAGAAGCAGCATCGGCCCAGTCAGCGGCCCAGCAGTACTGGCATTCTTAGGCCTAGGCCTGTCCACGCGTATGCGGCAACCGTGGACCCTACGCCCCAAGCCTATGAGTACACAGATATTGATTGCGCAATGCACACCATGACCCTCAATCCGCCTGATGAAAATTGGTATATGGACACCGGAGCATCCTCCCATATGACGGGTGATTCAGGTACTCTCTCGTCTTATTTTAATTCAAGCATTAATAAAAATATTCTTGTTGGAAATGGCAATACTATTCTTGTTTATGGTCATGGTAGCACTATCATTCCTTGTCATTCTCATTCCCGCTCCCCTCTCCACCTTAAAAACGTCCTTCATGCTCCCAAAATAATAAAAAATCTTATTTCTGTGCGCAAATTCACCATTGATAATTATGTTTCTGTGGAATTTGATCCCTTTGGTTTTCATGTGAAGGACCTTCGGACGGGGACTATTATTATGAGATGTGATAGCACATGAGATCTTTACTCTCTCTCTTTCACTTCTCCTTCAACTCAAGCTTTTGCTGCTCTCTCCACCACCACTTGGCACAACCGCTTAGGACATCCTGGCGCTCCTGTCTTTAATTCTCTTAAGTATAAAAACTTTATTTCATGTAATTCAAGTGGTACTTGTTTTTGCCATGGTTGTCAACTTGGAAAACATATTAAGTTGCCCTTTTACCCCTCTAATAATACTATTGTTGCGCCCTTTGATATTGTGCATAGTGTAGAAGTTTAGATGCTTATAGCGGAATTTCAAGAATTATATTCTTTACATCTAACCCAAGAACAAATTGCATAAACTAGCATGAATCAAATAATATATAATAATATATACCTTTGATGCGTGAATCCACAAAAGTACTAGCTTCCTAGTGAGATCTTGTAAGAACGCCAAGCGTCGTTCCTCTAGTGTTGGTCCACGAACAACGGTTAGATCACCACGTATGCTAGTACGGAAAGAGAGAATTTTTCAGTCCTTACTTTGTATGGTGTTTGGCCAAAAGATGATGTTATATTCTCATTTGCAACCTCCACATCAATATATAGTGTTGTCACAATGGTGGTTTCATGAGGCTTAATTGACCACTTAATGTCATACATTATGAGGCTTAATTAGGCACATAAAGCCACTCATTATGAGTCATTCAACCAAAAGAGTTACAATTCTTCTCCTACCATCCATATGACCATCCAAAATGGATTTGGATAAATATCTAACCTTTGTTACAATGTGTGACCTCATAGGACCCAATCAAAATTAGTAGTTAGCCTAATCTCATTAGTCCAACAAACCGTAATTTAGTTTCTAACAAAACGTTACGGTCTCCTAATATTATTGAATATATTATCTCTATAAACTTGTCCAAGTATACTTAGATTATTACACTTGATCGAAGGACAAAATCCTTCACATAGTGATCTTTGGACCTCTCCTACTTTGAGCTCCATGGGTCATCGCTATTATGTGTTGTTTTTGGATGATTATACGAACTTTCTATGGACATAACCTCTCACTAATAAATCGCAAGTCCTCTCCACATTCATTACTTTTCGCGACTTTAATCACACTAAATTTAAACGTAAAATCAAAAGCTTTCAATGTGACAATGGCCGTGAGTTTGATAATTCCCCCTTCCAAAAACAATGCGCGCAAAATGGCATGTATTTTCGTTTCTCTTGCCCCTACACTTCCTCTCAAAATGGTAAAGCGGAGCGCAAAATCCGCTCTATTAACAATACCGTTAGAACTCTACTCCTTCACGCTTCCGTCCCCTCTTCTCTTTGGCCTCATGCTCTTCAAATGGCCACCTATCTCCATAATATTCTCCCTAGTAAAGTCCTCTCCTTCTCCTCTCCCACACAAATTCTCTACAACCGCCTCCCCTCTTACTCCCATCTACGCACATTTGGGTGCCTATGCTACCCTCATCTCCCTTCCACTTCCATTAATAAGCTCCAAGCCCGCACTACTCCATGTGTCTTTCTTGGTTTCCCCTCCAATCACCGTGGCTACAAATGCCTTGACCTTAGCTCCAACAAAATACTCATCTCTAGGCATGTCACGTTCCATGAGACCACCTACCCTTTCGCCAATCTCCACAGCCCAACACCCAGCCACTATTCTTTCCAAGACTCCTCTAACCCACTTCATAATCCTCTCCTACAAACTGCCAACCCCCCTCTGGCTCCCAGCCCACCTTCCCTAGCCCAAAACCCCCTACCAGTCTCCCCTCCAATGGCCCACACTCACGCCACTCCTCCCAATTCTCCACATTCTCCTATCCTCCCAGTTCAACTCCCCTTCTCTCCTGTGGCTCACATACCGAGTCCAGCCCACTCTACGCCTCCAGCCGACACACCTCCCCCATCCTCGCCAGCCCACCCCACCCCACCAAACTCCACGCCAGCCCAGCCCACCCCTTCCCCCTCACCTGCCACCACGCCAACCCATCAAACACCGCCCCCACCCCCACCCCCCCCCCTTTTCCCCATGCTCGGACCCGCGCCAGCAATGGGATATTCAAAATCAAAAAGCCCATCAACATGTCCGCCACTACCATCTCTCCTTCCCCCATTCCCACTTCTCCTCTCGAAGCGCTTCATGATCATAATTGGAAAGTTGCCATGACTGATGAGTTTAATGCTTTAGTTAAAAATGAGACGTGGGAGCTTGTTCCCCGTCCTATGTGTTACAATCCAACCTGCCTTTAGTTGTATTTTCCTTAGTTTATGCTTTGTTAGGCTTAAGGTTCCATTATTGAGTTACTGTAAATCCATTGTTCACTGGAAATATGTACTATTTCAAACTTAAGCCTCTTTAGGGGAGATGATGAATGAAATGTTTGTTCACCACTAAGGCCTCCTATCAGTTGTATGCTTGCTTTATGATATTGTGTTGTTGTTGGCCAACTTAGAGCTTGTGCCACCACTTATTATAAAGCGTCCACCCAAACTCAAAACAGGTACATCTCGTCGTCGGCCCCGCTCGTGCCCGCCTTGTGCACACGAGCGCCCCGATCGACCCCCTTCTCGTGCTCTTGTCGCCAATAGGCAAGAGTACCCTTTCAGACACCAAGTGCTCGTGCCTCACGAGCCTCAAAAGACCCTTTTCCGCATTAAGGCTAGCGCACTTGCCCACAGAAGGCAAGGGCGTGCCGCACGTTCCGAGGTCAGAACTTTCGGACCGTGACAGTTGGTATCAGAGCCAGGTTTACGAAGGCATCGAGGGACCCAAGATGGAGTCCGTAATGGAAAGGTTGGCAGTACTAGAGGGGACTACCGCACAATGGAGTCAGCTCGAAGAAATTGTGATCAGGCAAGCAAAGCAAAGCAAATCGATTGGCTAGAGACAACCGTCGATGCTTTGTCGAGGGAAAAAGACGAGCTCCGCGAGCAATTGAATTGCACACAAGCGCAAGCGGAAGAAGCACTAGAGAAGTGCGAGACCCTACTTCGCGCTGTAGGTAGAAGCGATTTGAGTATGGGAGCTTCAAGGATCAAGCCTCCCAAACCTCGCGACTACAGCGGCAGAAGAGATGCAAAAGAAGTGGAGAACTTCCTCTTCAACATGGAGCAGTACTTCAAAATCGTCCAGCTGAAGGACGCTCAAAAAGTAGATACTGTGGTCATGCACTTGACGGATGATGCCAAGCTTTGGTGGCGCATCAAGCACGTCGAGATCGAAGCTGGAAGTATCAAGATAGACACATGGACAGAGTTCAAGAAGGAACTCAAGGAACAGTTCTACCCTGAGAACACCGAGTTTACTGCTCGCCAGAGATTGAAGGAGATCCGTCACACGGACACCATCAACAATTATGTGAAGGAATACTCAGCATGCATGTTGGACATCCAATCGATGCATGAAAAAGATCGGTTGTTTAACTTTGTTAATGGGTTGAAGGAATGGGCGCAGCGTGAGATTTTTAGGCAGAAGGTTGATACATTCTCGGCCTCCATAAATGCTGCAGAGCGACTAGTAGATTACTCTTTCGGGATGGACACCCGTAAAGACGAAGATTGTAAAAGCCCAGCTACTCGCTCGGAGGTCCCGACTCCGAGCTCCCCAAAGAGCCCAAGAAATGGCTCGCGTGGGACGTCCAACTCTATCAGGGGATTCAAGAGAACAAGTGGGGGAGACGGCTCCCAAAAGCACGGATCACCCTCTCCCCAAAGCACAAGAGAATCCAGATCCAGCACACCCTCGGTAAATACTATGACATTGAACTGCATATTATGTCGAGGCCCACATCGGTGGTGGGAGTGTGAGCACAAAGGAGAGCTCGACAAGATTCAGCGCAAAGTGGCCGCTATGTGTGTCCAGGAAGCACCAGATGAGACGACTGAGTCCGACAATGAGGATGAGCCACCGAGACAAATGGGGGCCATCTACAGAATGGGTTCAATGAGATATGTACCCCCAAGAAGAAACTCAACAGTGCTCGGCAATGCGAGTGATGAAACCTCAAGTAAAGGCAACATCAAAGAGACAAGCTTGCATCCGAGACAACACTCTGCGAGAGATGAAATCACACAGAAAGGCATCACCAAAGACACCCTCTTGCAGCAGAAACCAGAAACAAGGATCTTGCTCAAATCAGATTTTGTTGGGTAAGAAACCAAGAACTACTCCAAAGAGACACCTCTTGTATGGAGCGAGCCAGGATCGAGATGGAAACAGGGTGAAGCCTCAGCCAAAGCAGATGCCCACGCAAGCTCCGCAGAGCTGGACTCCAAAGAAGCATCAACCTAGCCGAGTGCTCCACACATCAACCTCAAGGAAGCAACTTTCAACAAGCCTTCCGATAAAGCTCCCCAGCATCGACAAAGACTCCAACAGAAACAAGAAGACTCCAATACCCGCCCGCAATCAACGGCGCGCCAGAGACAATCAGGTTCAACATAGGAGAGTTTTCATTTTTATATTGTAATTCTTGTAAGTCGACGAGGTCGTCGACAACTTAAGTGGGGGAGGATGTTACAATCCAACCTGCCTTTAGTTGTATTTTCCTTAGTTTATACTTTGTTATGCTTTAGTTTATGTTGTAGCACTCTTGTATAGGCTTAAGGTTCCATTATTGAGTTACTGTAAATCCAGTGTTCACTGGAAATATGTACTATCTCAAACTTAAGCCTCTTTAGGGGGAGATGATGAATGAAATGTTTGTTCACCACTAAGGCCTCCTATCAGTTGTATGCTTGTTTTATGATATTGTGTTGTTGTTGTTGTCCAACTTAGAGCTTGTGCCGCCATTTATTATAAAGTGCCCACCCAAACTCAAAACAGGTACATCTCGTCGTCGGCCCCGCTCGTGCCCGCCTTGTGCACACGAGCGCCCCGATCGACCCTCTTCTCGTGCTCTTGTCGCCAATAAGCAAGAGTACCCTTTCAGAAGGCAAGGGCGTGCCGCACGTTCCGAGGTCAGAACTTTCGGACCGTGACACTATGGATGTCAATATTGTTCGATGTATGTGGTTGTTTAAGCATAAATTTCGATCTGACGGTTCTCTTGAGCGGCAGAAAGCTCGTCTTGTTGCTAATGGCAGGTCACAACAAGTCGGCATTGATTGTGAGGAAACGTTCAGTCCAGTGGTCAAACCCACTACCATGCGCATCGTGCTTTCATTGGCTCTCAGTAAGTCTTGGTCTATTCATCAGTTGGATGTTAAATATGCCTTTCTCCATGGTCACTTGCAGGAGACAGTCTTTATGCATCAGCCACCTGGTTTTCGAGATCGTACTCACCCTGATTATGTTTGTGGTCTCCAGAAATCACTATATGGCCTCAAACAAGCCCCTCGGGCTTGGTACCAGCGGTTTGCCACATATCTTTCCTCCTTTGCTTATTTACTGTTATATGTGGACGATATTGTGTTGACCGCCTCATCGGACACCCTACGCACCACTATCATGTCTCATCTTAGTGCTGAGTTTGCTATGACTGATCTGGGTCCTTTGAGTTATTTCCTTGGTATTGCTGTCACTAAACATGCAGGTGGTTTGTTCCTTTCTCAACGGAAGTATGCCGAGGAGATCTTGGCCCGCGCCAACATGTCTTCTTGCAAACCCTCCGCTACTCCTGTTGACACTAAGG
Source organism: Patellifolia procumbens (assembly GCA_947645195.1). Taxonomy (NCBI): domain Eukaryota; kingdom Viridiplantae; phylum Streptophyta; class Magnoliopsida; order Caryophyllales; family Amaranthaceae; genus Patellifolia; species Patellifolia procumbens. The sequence goes on from CANSGD010000300.1 coordinate 371,814, forward strand.
CCAAGCTCAACGCCTCTTCTGGGCCGTCTGTCGCCGATCCTACTTTGTATCGTAGTCTGGCCGGTGCCTTACAGTACCTCACTTTCTCCAGGCCGGATCTCACTTATGCGGTATAGTAGATTTTCCTATTCATGCATGACCCACGGGAACCTCATCTCCATGCGCTCAAACGTATCCTACGATACGTTCAGGGCACTCTTCACTTGGGTTTGCATCTTTATCCATCTTCCTCCACTCGTCTCATCTCCTACACTGATGCTGATTGGGGTGGTTGTCCCGACACTCGTCGCTCCACCTCTGGTTATTGTGTTTTTCTTGGTGATAATCTCATTCATGATCTTCCAAGCGCCAAGCTACTCTATCCCGCTCCAGTGCCGAATCCGAATATCGTGGTGTAGCCAATGTTGTTGCCGAGACATGTTGGCTACGTAATCTTCTTTTGGAGCTCCAGTGTCCAGTGCGTCGTGCTACTCTTGTTAGTGCGGTTTACCTTCCGGTAATCCCGTTCAACATCAACGTACTAAACACATTGAGATGGACATACATTTTGTACGGGAAAAGGTCACTATAGGTCTTGTTCGAGTGCTTCATGTCCCTTCCCGATACCAGTACGCTGACATCTTTACTAAGGGCCTACCACGCCCTCTCTTTGAGGAATTTTGATCCAGTCTCAGCGTTCTTCCTAATCCCGCTTCAACTGCGGGGGTGTGATAGAATATGAAATATTCTTTATGAGTTGTAAATATATCTTTTATATATTCTGTAATCTTTGTATATCTTTTGGTAGTTAGTTTCCTATTTTCTAGGATCTCATTAGCTTTGTATAAATAACACTCTTGTATGATTAATTGAGTCAAGGAAATTAACAATTCTATTAAAAGCGAACAACTGTCATGATATTGGATTTAAATAAGTTGGACCCAGACCCTTATAAATGGGTCTGCGGTCTGGATTTGGGTTGCGTCCAAGACCCATTGCCATCCCTACTTAGGAGTTGTATACTTTCTCGAGTTGCCGACCAAGTTATTTTAAGATGTTTTCCCTTCTCTTTTAACCTACTTTTTTTTAACGTCACTACTATACCGTCAAGTTTACATGTAAAATAATTAGTGCGTTCTCTTTGTTGGTTGTTTCGTTTTCTAGTATGTGGTTAGGACTTAAGAGTCTCATTTGCTTTTGGATTTGAAGGGACTAGAAATGTTGAACAAAAAGTAGCATATAGGTTAATATAAGCATTCACTAGCAATTGAGCGGAGAGATCAATTTTTACAGGTAACATAAATATGTATTAATATGATAGTGGCTTACAAAGTCAAAGGAGATTGCAATCGCTTAATTGGTGGTAGACTTATAATCTTATGAAGCGTGAAAGGAGAGTGCAATCTAATCAATTGGTGATAGACTTTTAGCCATATAAAGCGAATAACTATTGTAAGATTTGGAGGCGCTATTATTTTCACACTTTTTACTAACTTAATTTTAGCAATATATAAGCAACGAATAGATAGAGAGCATAAAAACGGAAATGATACAATCACAACTCGGTAGCATGAAGGATCATAGCTATAGCAAGTGCATGTAAATGGTACAATTTTTATTATATCCTTAGGTGTACATACAACTATAAAAAAATTCTCTTATGCATTGTATAACCTAAACGAGCAAAATTAGTTATGTGACTAAAGTCGTAAATAAAAACCTTTTGGATATTCATCCTACGCTCTAAAAACTATGGGTAAGCCGTTGGACTCCATAATTTTAATTTATAATTTCCAAGCTAATTTAACTCTGTCTATAGTAGCGACAAACCGTCGTTGTTATGAACTTTACTTAATCCACTCGCTTTAGTTTGTACTAGGACATAAAGTTACAACGGCGAGGAGAGAATCTACCCCAACACAATTGAAGTTGAAAAAGGTGTACTAACCGGTTGAGGTATCTATTCAATTAAAAACAGTTGAACATAATTGAACTGAACTAAACCGACGTATATTCCTCGGCGTCACCTGTCCACCCCTTGCCTGAGTCGCCTATGCTCACTTAAGTCATGTTCGCTGATCTCTTTCATCTCTCGTTATTTCTACTCTCATTCTCCACTTCTCCTTCCCGCTCCTCTCTCTCTCTCTCCTCAGCGCAAATGTTCTCCCAGGCTCATTCCCTCTCACAATCTTCCACATTTCATCTTCTCTCCTCAAATCCCTCCGATTTCATCCCCAAACATCATCACAATCAATCGTTTCACTTCTCTTCCACCTCCTCCTCTCTCTTCTCCTCGCGTCTCTCTCTTTCTCCTCGAAGAAATTTCACTTCAATTTCAATGGCGGCGTCAAATTCGGAGCTCTCGAGCAATCAAATTGGCTTCGACAATGGCGATATTGACCGATTTGCTGATGTTGCTAATAAGCTCGCTGATGCTTCTGGCGAAGTCATTCGTAGTTTCTTCCGGAAGAAATTCGAAATCCTTGATAAAGATGATTTGAGTAAGTTTATATACGCTCTTTCTTCGTTATTTAACTCGAATTTTCAGCTGTTTGGTTGCTTAGATTAGTTATATAGTTTAGAATACTCTGTCGCTGATTCGAGTGTAATGTTTCTACAATACTGTGCAAAATCAATTTTATTTCGATGTCTGATCATAATGTATCATCCGCAGTCACTCTCGGAAGAAATTTCGGAATTGTTGATACAGATGACTGAAGTTAAACTCAATTTCTGTTGCTGATTAATGTGTAGTGTTTTCTCCAGTGATATAGATATGATTTGTTTATATGATCGCTGCTAGTCTGCTGGAGTGCCGAATTGATATTGATTTTTGCCCAATGAATAGTGTAGTTTAGATAACTTTCTGTCGGTGATTTGAATGTTACATTTCCTGATTTTCTCCAGCAACTATGCAAATTCAGTTTTGTTTTGACGACTAGCAGATTTTATAATGTTTTTTCAGCAGTTACTTAGAAGAAATTTGAAATCGTTGATACAGATGACTGAAGTGAATATTTTACGACTTAGTTTTGCGATCAACAAAAGCTTTCTGTTGCTGATTAATGTGTTGCGTTTTCTCCAGTAATATAGATACGTTTTGCTTATTTGATGACTGCTAGTCTGCTAGAGACCTAGAGTGCTGATTGTTAAATTGATATTTGAAATGTGATTTTTCTCAATTGTATAGTGTAGCTTTAGTGATCTGTATCTCATGTTTGCTTCTGTATGTTGGACAATCTTGTATCACGGTAGCTCAAGTAAGTGTTTCTTCTGATTCGTGCTTTACACGTAAGCTTATTTTACTTTTTTTCTGCTTTGCTGCTTAGCATGTTAATATAGCTCAAGTTCTCAGTCGCTAGGTTAGTTGACTTAAACAAAGTTGAATTTCGGCTTCAGTTCCAATCATGTGTAAGGCTTTCGTTCAGTGTCAGTAGAATCCTGTACTGTTTAATATTTTGAGATCTTCTTGGTTTTGGTTTTTAATGTTACTACTTCTGGTTTGTGGATTCGTTCAGTGTTTCTTGGTTGTTCTAGTAATTTCTGCATTTGGTGAGTTTGGATTTTAGCTGAGCCATGAATGTAGCATTGATGGAAAGTGGAAACCACAATGTCTGAGACTTGCTAACTTGATTATTTCAAAGATTTTGGCATACACCAGAATAATGCAGGTTCTGTATATTGATAAGAAATTAGGTTTGTTTGATTGCTAATCCTATAATTCTGATCAAAATTGACTAGTCGCCCAATCTTAGAACTTTGGTGTCGACTGTTGAATTCTGGCGCACATCACTTAATGCACAAAGCACAGGTTTCATCGCAAAATACTCCTATTGTGAACTGAGGGTTTCAAATGGACTTTTCATGGTTTTAGACATCGATCATTGGTTATCTGTGCCTTAGGCAATATGTGGTTGTTTCTTGACATACCATTATGCAAGAGATAGAAAGAGGCTTTCTTTTATTAGCTGGAACTGCTAATAAAACTACTATCCCTACCAAACCTCTGAATTTGCACCTCAGCTTCATGAGAGATACTCAGCGAAAAGTTCGTCTACCTCGTCCAATTGTAAGACTTGGAATAAATAATTTGACTCCATCTTTTACTACTGCCCCTTTTTAATCCTACAGCAACAGAAGCATTGTTGCAAAACTCGTTACCTTGCTGGCTTGTCCAAATCCTACCAAATTTAGAAGAATTGACACCGCTAAGATGAACTCATTTTCCTTTACAGAGTTAAATCTAATCCCCCTGGTTTCATCGTAACCAATTTTTTAGTTCCCTACCAAGTATTGAACCATCCTTTTTGAGTTTTATCTGAGGACTTTCCACCTCCTCATTAAACTTCTTCTTTGTCCCTGTCGAACCTACCTCCTAGTTTCTTCAGACATGGAATTCTTTTCTCTATACAAACACATATGTTAGTAGATAGATTCCGTTTTCACAATGTTGTTTTGGATAACATTAGATTAGCTGTTTTCCATTTATTAATACGGTCTTCCTCCTCCTCCAGATTTAAGCACTAGTCTCCTATTTGGTTGAAAGGGCAGTCAAGACCTGCATTAACATCAATCTTTATTAATTCCTTCATGTCTGCTCCAGATACAGCACCCTTAGGGCATACATTTAAAAGCCTTTATCAAAGGCTATTTTCTTTTCATTTAGGCCTCAGATGGTCAATACAGTCACGAGAAACAGGTCAAAACCTGGATCTTTCGACATGTGAAAGCTTCTTCAATTGAGCGTAGACAAATTCAATGTTAATGAGGTTTTTGCGATTGGAGAAAAAAAGATGCCTCTATTCATTGACTTCATCCAACTGATGAAAATTTTCCTCTTCAAAGCCAGACTCTCAACACTTAGAATAAGTAATAGAACGTCCTTGACCTTGTTGATAGAGCCAATAACCTGATTTTTCTTATCAACCTCTCTAGTTTCTATTGTGAGGTGTTTATGTTACCAATCCAATGAGGATTTACCAATCTCCATATGTCAAATATTTGCTTTCGTGATCGAGACAATTTCTCCAACATCATGGTGTTTGTGAACTCCTAGACTTTATGAGGTTTTATCAGGGACTCAATCTTGCACAACTCTTTGAGAGCATACCTATTCTTAGGGATCAATTTTTATTGCTTTGGGTTAGTCAGACTGATGTGATGAGCCTTCATCATCCCTAATCTTATTGCTAAAACCGTGAAAATCACTTGTCCAGAAACTACCATTTGAAAACAAAACTAACGGAATGTATCTGACCATGTCGTATGAGCACAGTTTTTTAGATTTTGATTAATCAAATTTACGATTTGGACTTTTGACATTTCACTTGACACTATCATAAACTATGTTACTCAGACACGGATTGAGTGTCTACTCGGATACGGGTGTCCAAGTGTCCGACACAGCTATTTTGTAGAAAAAATTCAAGTTTTTAGTTCAAAATGAAGTATCCAAATGAAGTGTCGTGTCGGACACGACACGACACGACACCCGATTTTTGAGGTAAATGAAGGTGTCGGAGTAACATAGATCATAAAGGTAACAGGAGGACAAATCCAGTATGTCTTAAAGCTGCTTCAGAATGAAGAAGAAAATGGAGCATCACATCACTTAATCAATTCACTGAATAAAGGCTTTTGTTTTTGCTGTTTATGTCCCTACTTCAATGGATCAGAATTAGAGTTGTCGATCTCTGACACGACACGACAACACGACCGAAACCGATACGACACGAATACAAATTTACTGAGAGGAAACACGAACACGACCCGACCCGACACGTATTCACGTAACCAACACGAACACGACCTATTTAGATCAATTTGTCCTTTTATTCAATTATCCTATGTTTTACTTTTACATAATTTTTGATATATTTTATTAACAACACGAAATGAACACGAAACCAAACACGAACACGACACGACACGTTTGACACCTCTAATCAGAAGTAGGATGGTATGTCTTAGACTGTATAGATCGGAACTGAAGCGGTGATCACTGCAACAGAGAATCTTCGGTGTTGTGGTAGGATCCAGAGCTCACAAGTTGCCATCTAGAGTATTTAACTAGTGTTTATTCGAAGCCTTCGAGTGATTTGGCATTTATGTGCAGATGCATACTCACATGAAAGCATATTGAATTCTTCTGTGGCGTCATGCGTACAACAATTATCCACACGGCGCTTTTTTTGTATTTCCCTATGATACTTTCATGGACTGACTTCGTTTATGATCGTATAATTGAATTATTGGGCTTACGTATGTGAAACCTGACAATCAATTGAGTTGAATTTCTTTTGGCCTCTGGATAGATGCTGCAGTATTGCCCAAATGCTGATGAGACTGGAACTCACCCTTATTTTGAATTTTACTATCTAAACTATAGGTCCGGTTACTATTGCTGATCGAACTGCAGAGGAAGCTATGGCTGCCATTATTATGGAAAAATTTCCATCTCATGCAATGTAAGTCTAGGTGTGAACTCTAATTTTGATACTGTAACACTTGTTGCCTCATAGCTTAAAGGAGCAGAATAGTGAAGTGTGTCGATATGTAAACGTCACTCTCTTAACTTGTTGACTTGTTTGCAGTTATGGAGAAGAAAATGGATGGAGGTGTAAAGAAAAACATGCAGATCACGTATGGGTTTTAGATCCCATCGATGGCACGAAAAGCTTTATTACTGGTAATTTCTGTCAAGTCCTTGACTCAGTGTTCACTTTGAGATAAATTTTGTGAAGTCTCACTTTTTCTTTTACATAATTGTAGGGAAACCGGTGTTTGGCACCCTCATAGCTCTTCTGTACAAGGGTAAGCCGGTATGAACTAACTGTAATTCGTGTGAATCCAATGTCAATGCTGAATATATATGATTAATTTTGATATCTGCATGTGAAAAGCACCACCCTTATATATATTTTGCTATTTTTCTTATTACCACGTATATGATTTATTTGCATAAGCAATGTTGATGTTTGTAGATTCTGGGCATAATTGATCAACCTATCTTAAGAGAAAGATGGGTTGGTGTAAGTGGGAAGAAGACTACATTGAATGGGCAACTAGTGTCAACACGAAGCTGTACAGGTCTATCACAAGCTTATATGTAGGTATTCTTGTTACTCTTATTCCTTGCATAAGTAGTATCTCGACTCCATATTGCTCTTGTTTCTTCACAAGCAGTGTTCAGATTAGTCTTGTTGAGCTATAGTTTTAGCTTTTAGTTGTATGTCTGCTTGCCTTGTTAAGGTACACTACAAGTCCTCATCTATTTGATGGAGCTGCTGAAGATGCATTCATTCGCGTTAGGAATAAGGTATCTTCGTATTTCTTCCATTTTTTTACTATTTGACTTTTTCTTGATATATAAAAACAAATGTTGGCAACTTTAACTTTTATTTTACCAATAGATGAATAAAGAACTTTGTGCAATTAAGTAGAAAAGGATGAAGAATATGATTAGCATTGTATCGTTTCGAGAGTGAAAAGGGGGGGGGGGGGGGGCATCACTTTGTGGCCATGGTTAAGTTTTTTCCACGTTGTAAGTTTAAATCACTGGTTAAAACAGGTTAAAGTACCGCTATATGGCTGTGACTGCTACGCCTATGCTCTTCTAGCTTCTGGGTTTGTAGATCTTGTCGTTGAATCTGGCTTGAAGGTCAGCTCCCGGATCTTCTCAAACATCTCTTTGTCTTAACTCTTAAAGCAGTAAACTGCTACTTTTTCTTATCGATTGATTTAGTTTCCTGGTGGATTCAGCCATACGACTTCCTCGCTTTGATACCGGTTATAAAAGGTGCTGGTGGTTCCATAACTGATTGGAAAGGCGATGAGCTTCACTGGGAAGCTTCACCAGAATCTCATGCAACAGGTGCCAAAAAGTGGCTCTTTTTCTTTTAATTGCACAATCTTCATGTTCTTCTTTGTTTGATACCCTTACTTACCTTTTGTGATCCTTGCAAGACTTTAATGTGGTGGCAGCTGGAGATGCCAAACTTCACGAAGAAGCCGTTTTATCCCTGGAGTGGAAGTGAGACTTTTCTTACAAACCAATAACAATTAATATGGTTGAGACTTTTATAGAAGTATATCTTTATGATTAACTTAAAATTCAATGTTGTAACCTATTTACTGTTGAGTCCCAAATTAGACAATAGCTAGTTATTTCTCGGGCAATGTCATGAACTCAAAATCCACATATATGTAACCCAGATTGACCAAATTGTGGTAATTTCTTGAAATTGGATGCTACTGTTGATTGTTTATGATTTCTTGAAATTAATGTTTGATTGACAGTTTGTGAAATCCCTAGTATGGACTCCATATAGAGAATCGAGCAATATAATAATTATAATTAAAAAAAAGAGCAAATACAAATATTCTACAAAGTTGCAATGTAAAATCTTGAATCACTAAGATCTTAGACTGCGCTCCTGGTTTACTCCTTCCCAAAGTCTGTGCTATAGTGCGCTGTAGATTCCAATTTCTTTGCTTCGCTTAGCTTCCTCACGGCCTGCAGAGCAACCCAATACAGCATAAGATATTCAAGCATGATAATATGTATCGCACTGCCGCACATCCCCCGCTCTCCTCTCAATGAGAATCCCTTTGTGTCCTTACTCAAAGTTCAGCGCATAGAAATGGCAATATTACTATTCTTTGCAAGACTGCCTAAAATTTTTGCGTGGAACCCAATTTTTTGAAGCCACCTAGCTGTCCTAGTTAGAACCCAAAATCATCATTTTGCAATTTAAGCATTGTAAATCAAAAGTTTGAAAAATAGACCACATTAGGGAAGAAAGTATAGAATAAACGGGCACATATCCTGCCAATCTTAGGTCTTGGTAATTGCGGAAAAGATTTGCACTTCTTCATTTTACATATAGTTTGTCTACTACAATTTTTGTACTTTGTATCATATTATACTCTAAGCTCCCATTTCTTCCTAAATGCATGTTAGCAATAACAGGTTGAAGCATAAGGACGGACATAAAGGAAAGTTTACTCATAATGTGGGTATCTGACTTTGTGAGTAAAATTGGGAAGTGTAACAACCTCCTATAATACTATCCACATCTACATTTCATTGTTAGTTGTTACATTACATCAAACAACTAGATTTACTTATTTCGTCAATTTGGACACTAGTTTCTGCAGTGGCGCATATTCATCTCAAATTGTTAAATTACAAGCCTGCTAGGCAATGACATTGAAACTGCTGAGCAGAAATCAACGCATGTGCCTTCTAGGGGAAACCCTAATGCTGAGCAAGGTGAACTAGAGGCGTGAGTTAACTTGGAAAAATTGAGTCAACCCAAACTAGTCGAACTTGACTAAATTTTGGACTAGATTTGGAGTGAAAATCCAATGGAACTTAAGTTTGACTCGACCTATATAAAGCCAAGTCCAATCTTCAGTCAAATGGAGGAAAATGTGTTCTAGTTTTGGAAGAGTGTGTCACCAAAAAGTAAAAAGCACCAAAGCAAACAATCTGAATCATGTTATTAGCATTTCTATATGGTACCTAAGATTTATGTAATTACGTTAATTATCTCCATATTTTGCTCTTTTTCTTAAGAAAAGGTTAAAATAAAGGACCAAAAACAAAATCCCAATTTAGAAACACGGATCGGAGTAGACCGAATTTGGGCACAAGAAAGTTCATTTGAACTGGACTTGTGCAAAGACTGGACTAAATCTGGATTCGGGCTTTTCGAGTCCCAAACATTTGAGCTGGAAATGGACTTGGCAAAGTCCAATCCACTCAATTCAATCTAAACATATACAGCTCATGGTCATTGTTAATTTAATCATGCCAAAGTTTACCTTCATAAAGTCTTCATGAATCACGTAATCTCTCTCTGCGCGTATAGCTGACATGCCAGCTTCAGTGCAAATGTTCCGTAGATCAGCTCCATTAAATCCCTGAAGAAAAGCAGCAATTTTAGCACCCAGGTGGACAAGGAAACAGAAAATGTATGCAAGTTCTTGAGCACTAATTGCTCACCTCTGCTAGCTTTACAATTGCTTCATAATCAATCTCCCCATGTTTGGCAATGCCTGAAGCATGAATTTTGAGGATCTCCAATCTTGACTGTTCATTAGGCAACGGAATCTCGATCTTCCTATCTAGACGTCCTGGACGAAGCAGTGCAGGGTCCAGCACGTCAGGTCTGTTTGTTGCCATGATCATTTTGACCTGCAGTTACATGTACCATATGCCAATATGGTCAAATAACATGAGTCCCAAAAGCGAAGCATGACATCAAATGCAAAGCACCCAAGTAACAAAATAAATCCTAAACCAAGTATTAGAGTACCTTGCCCAATTGATCAAACCCATCAAGCTGATTTAGCAGTTCCATGAGGGTTCTTTGGATTTCACGGTCAGCACTTGTGCCCTCGCTGAATCGGCGACCTCCTATGGCATCAATCTCATCCATGAAGATGATGCAGGGCTGAAAACATTAACTTTTAAGTTTCAGAAACCTGCTAAACCAGAATCTTATACCTGAAAAAACTAAATTGCACTTCCTTTCACCTGGTGTTCTCTGGCGTAACCAAACATTTCACGGATCAGTCTCGCACTTTCACCAATGTACTTGTCTATTATAGCACTCGATACAACCTAAAGCCACATACCGAATCACAATTACTTTTACGCTTGAACTTAAGAGGAAATGCGACAGATTTCAAATGCATATGCCCTGATACCTTAAGAAAATTGGCGTCGATGTTGCTTGCTATAGCTCGAGCTAATAGTGTCTTGCCTGTCCCGGGAGGTCCATATAGAAGAACGCCCTGAAAAGGAGGTACGAAAAAAGAAAGATTTATCTCAGCCCAACAACAATCCACTCAAGAAATCTAAAATGCAGAACACACCTAACAAGAAAACGTATCAGCAAAGAAAAATAGTGCAGCACAGATGTTGTACCTTTGGAGGTTTAATTCCCACCCTCAGGAAAAGCTCAGGATTCATTAGTGGAAGTTCTATGGACTCCCGCAGCTCTCTGATCTGATCAGACAGCCCTCCCACAGCAGAATAGCTAATATTTCCAGGATCTTCATGAAGCATATTGTATACAACCGGATCAACCTACATATGCAACAAATGCATCAATGCAATTTCAGAAAATCTCAACCAATTATTGCAAAAGAAGCTTCATAACTTAAGTTCATGACCATGTTCTTACATGCACATGAAAACCGATGTTTAACAAATATTGCATAAACTTAAGCACATATTCTTTGCATTAGATGAAGCTATATATAATCTAATGTGAATTATGAAATGTGAGCAGGTAAAGAATGATTCTGAAAAAATCTAGCCTCTGTGATCCATGTAACATTTAGTGTTCTGAATAAAGCTATCCTCTATGATCAAATCCATGTGAGACTTATAGATACAACAATGACTCTCCAACCGCCGACCTAACTCATTGACAGTAAGCTACCAAAATAATGAAGATTGTTGCTGTGAACTGGATTCAGAGAACCATCTGATAGGCATGGCAGTATGCATTTAGCTTCTTTATCAATATTATTGAGATTCTCAGCTGATGCCAGCTTTCTAATGCAGAGATATCCTGTCACTTCAGCATTTGGTTGATGGACTAGATTCACTAGCTACCCACTGTTTAAAAGCTAGATATATACATTCCCTAATAAAACATGTAACTCAGCATTCCACCTTTGACCACATGTCTTTATGCCAAACTAATTCCCGCTAATTTACGCCACACCAGATAAGAAAGGCAAAGCCATCATATTCAAATAACACACCACACAGTCGCAACACATTTGCTTATCTACCAGATCCTAAACCATACATATGGGTCTGCAGTGAATGCAACTCACATCAATCACAGAGGTCCATCCCATAATATCTAAACACACTCACTCATACAAATGTGGCAGCATAATGACACAAACTTTATTCATTACGGCATAGACTTCAGTATGATTATAAAACACTATGTTTTCAGTCAACACACTCCACCAAAAGGGAAGAGTGACAGAACTAAACACACTCACTCAGGTTTAACTTTTGAGGGAGGAAAAGACATTAAGAGAAGAGAGAGAAAAGAAACTTACTTCACGAGGAAGAGCACGCATAATGGTGAGGGTTGTCATATCAAGAACCACTCGTGTTCCAGTAGTTAGCTTTTCTTTGTCCACTTTCGTACGACAACCAACCACATACCTTGGTCCACTGCTAGCTTTCACAATTACTGGTACAGTTGAACACAACACAGTCACAAATATGATTGAATCTTATGCAGTGCTAGGTAGTCAAAGAAAAAGAAACTAGGAAAGGACAGGTTTTCCACATATAGCTCAAACATCTCGATAATAAGAGTGAAATGAAGAGAACAGGAAACCAGAAAAGATCAAACATACGCTGATAAGCATAAAATGCTAGCTAAGTAATTCGCACTAGAAATTATCATTTAAAAAAGAAAATAAAGCCTACTTCCAAGAAAATGATACTGATACACACCTCATTGGTTCTAGCCACTAATTTGATAGTAAGTTGTAATTATGCTAGTCAGGCAAAAGTTCCTCATTTCCTTTTTCCAAGAAAATAAGAAATGGCAATAAGCCCACAACTTTCATTAGAAAAAACAGGTTCAATGGTTAAATAAACAAGATGAGATAAATTACATCGCTCATTATCAAGAGGCCTAAGTACTTCTCCAATGATCTGTCCAACACTCTGAAGAGACTTTAGATCATCCTCTGTTTTCGCGAACTCCTTTTTTGCACTTCGTAGCTCCTCCTTCACTGCATATTTAACGTTCCAATACGTCAAAAACAAATGAATTAAGAGCAAAAACAACACAACAAATTGACAACAAAAATTATATGAAACAACTATCCAAGGATAAATAGTATTTCTATCTTCCCCTGGAAATCTAAGATGTTAAACATAAGGCTGTAATATGATAAGGAGTTTATTATGCTTTTTTCTCTACTACTTAACTTGCTAAATATTATCTGCGAATCTCCTCAATACGGTTGAGCATTAGTAAAAAGAGATTATAATTTCTTTGCTCCACCTTTTCTTTATCTCTAAAATTGCTGTCATTTTTTCTGTATTGTTATCAACATTCTCTTAAAAATTATTTCAAAGCTGAAATAAGAGCATTTTTTCTCCCTTTCTTCTCTCTTCTTATAATTTCTAAATTGTTTTTTGCTTCTTCCTCCCCCCCTACATTCTTCAATAGATGTCATTATCTCTCAAGCTGTCAAGTGGTAAAATAACTATCAAGATATGTTGAACCCCCTCTTTTTTCATCCTTCAAACAATGCAAACTCCATTCATGTTGACAAGCTGCAGGGATCCTCTGATTATAGATCATGAAGTCATCCATGGAAATCATTGTCTTCTAAACACAAACTAGCGTTTACAAATGGTACACTCTATCTCTGTACTGATGGTGATACTAAAGTTGAAATGTGGGATACTTGCAATAATATGGTAATTCCCCCATCATCAAGAAATGTATGACGCGACATCTGAAAATTCCATTTGGTTAATTCTGAAAAAATCATTCCGCTTAACAAATGGCTCTTGAAAATATAAATTGTGCAAAGATCTGTAAGGAACTAAACAGAATTCTATAAGACTCAACGTAGTCAGGTGTTGATACAAAAACCCCTTCCTGGAGTTTGAGACTGCCTGTTTTTCCCCTTGAGCAAGAGGAAGCTCAAAGAGCTGTTCTACTTCGGCCCACTAAAGCATCAATAGCTCTTCTCTTATCCCTACTTGTCTTACGCTTCACAAACCACATCAGCGATCTGCCTCTCCGACCTCACCTAATATATGTAATGCCTTGGATTGGGCCATGCTCCTTTGTCTAAAAACTCAAACACATCCCTCTATTCCACAAAAGTGTTCCTTCTTCCATGCTGCAACACCCTTTGACCTTATCCATATGGACATTTGGGTCTCTTCAGGGTACAAGAAAATATATAGATTCTTCCGCACCATTGTTGATGATCACACTAGAAATATTTGGGTGTACCTATGGAACCTAAATCAGATTCTCTAAGTGTCCTTCCTGCATGCCTTTCTTCAATACACTCAAACTCATTTTAACAAGTTTATTTCATCGAGTCTGATAATGCCGTTAAATTTGATGCTGCTCCTTGAAAATGGCATCCTCCATTAAACTGATTGTGTGAAAAGGCCTCTCAAAATGCTAGGGTAGAGAGAAAGCATCTTCATATTCTTGAGATTGCTACGGCCCTTAAATGTCAAACTAGATCTTCCCTCTCTTTTGTGGGTGACTATGTTATGTTTTCAGTGCACATCACCACAAATCCTTCACGATAAAACTCCTTATTAAGTTTTGTTCCAAACTCCATCGACGTATGACCACCTAAAGGTATGGATGCTTAGTTTTTGCTTCAAATCCTGTATTTTTTTAATGGTAAATTTGGAGCTTGAGGTGTCCCTTGTCATTGCATTGGATATCCTTTCCTCAAGACGGGATACAGGCTTTGTAACCTCATCTCCGATCGAACCTTTGTATCTAGAGATGTCCTCTTCCATGAGAACATCTTCCTTTATCTATTCCACCACTTGTATGTACCCATGCCAGCACAGTCACATCAAATTTTTTTGATGACATTCTTCTTTCCCAGTTAGAAGCTCATTTGCTCAGGATACAGCAGCATCTTCTGTTCCTTCTCCCACAGCAACTACATTTCCATCTCCTCCTCTCAGACAATCCAAGAGATCTCATGTTCTTCCCAGTTGACCCAAAGACTAAATTACTTCACATACTTCTCATATCTCCAACTTAGCCTTCACCGCTGTGGAACCTGCCTTGCCTTCAACTGCTTTCTTAGCACACTCATTCTACTCCTAATCCTACGCCTTTCAAGGCAGCAGTTAATCATCCACATTCGGTACAGGCCAAGAATCTGAAACTTGATGTTTTTAACCCAATGACACTAGACAAGACTGTGATCAGATGCAAGTGGTTGTATGAAACCAAGTAGCAACGTCGGATCCATTGAACGCTACAAGTCCACACTAGTCATTCTTGGTTGACTACAGAAGTATGGTGAGGTCTAGGCAGAAGTATGGTGAGGTCTATGCCAATTGCCAAGATCTGTGCACCTGTTGCCACTGTAAGAGCCCTCTTTGTTTTAGCAACTATGGAGAATTGGCCCACTATGAAAATGGACGTTACCAATGTTTTTCTTCACATGGTTTTACTTGAGGATATCTACATGAAGCTTCCACAGGGGTATACATCCTTTGGATGTAGGTTTACTACTTCTAATTCTTCCCTCATTCCTGCACCTAATCCCACCCTTGTTTGAAAACTTCACAGATCTTTCAATGGTTTAACACAGGCCCAGTGGTTCTCCAGCTCTTTACTACTCTAATCCAATTGGGTTACACTCGACCTAAGTAAGATCATTGCCTTCTACATCAGTTTTCAAACATCATTGACATTGACAGTGATTCTCGTTATGTTGATGATCTATTAATATGTGGCAACTATTCACATATCAACAACCACAAATGCTGGTTAGTTTAATCATTTCACATGAAAGATTTGGGGTCCCTCCCTCGAACATTTTCTATTTTCTAGGACTTGAGGTCGACACAACCGGCTTTTTTTCTTTCTCAAAATATATTGCGGATATTCTCAAAGAGTACAACATGCTACATGCCTACATGTAAAACCTCAACAACTTCTTATGGATACTCATTGAAACTTAAACTAGACAAGGGCGATCCTCTTCCTAATCCCAGTATATATCAAAGGCTTTGGAAAAGCTTATATATCTAACAATAACTAGACCTAACATAGCTTTCATTGTGCAACTTCTGACTAGATACATACAACCAAACATCACCAGGCTCCCATAGAAAACTATTCTGGTATCTTGTTGGTGCCACCGCTCAAAGGATTCTGCTATCCACAACTTGCACATCTAAAAAAATGCCATGTTCTTTAAAAGGGTGAGCACAACTCACCCTCCAACTTCATCAGCAACATCCTCACATATTTTCGTGTTCCTTTCATAAGATAGAACATTCAAACACCACCATTTGAACCAGTACAACTTGTGGTTTCTCATACTATCTTTTATTATTCTACAAGCATTGGTCAAATTTCAACGAAAAATTTAAAGGACAATCTTTTAACATGCCGTAAACATGCATTTCACAGAGAACAAACTCCTAGTAAAGAAAAGCATGTTGCTCATAGCACAATTCAACTGATTGACTGAGGTCCATAACAAAACATGCACATATTGAACACTAGAACCTATTGAAGTAATAATAAAATATTGCAGATAAAGTACAGACAAGGTGAACTATTCACATCACACCTCCAATTCCTTACTTCTTTTCCTAACCCTCAAGAACATCTCGATTGAGCGTCGAAATTGATGGTTTCCTAAAATATAGAGCATTCAATTTATAGAAACAGCAGGAGAGCATGCTGCTGCTTGCTGCAAAAACAGTTCTCTTGAGGCTTGGAAAAGATTTTCTCAGGCTTCTAAGTAGCGTAGCCACCACTTAGCTTAGTGTTAGCTAAGACGCCCCATTTTTATAGCAACTAATAGATTATGTCAAACTAGAATATCGTTAGGGGCAGGGATTAAGAACGAAACTTACAATACAAACTGAGTGTTACGCACTTGACCGGTTCTGGTAGCAGTAAAGCTTCGTAGATTTCAACTAAATTAAAACCTAGCTTAAAACCTAAGTTCCTCATTTTAACAGACGAAACCATTTTCACATCAAAATTTGCTTAAAGTTATGCAAATACTAGCAACTACCGTCATATCCACTACAATCTCAATACTACTAATGAAATTACAGCCGGAAATCACAAATTTGATTAGCAAAACATATTTGTCAAAAGTTAAGCTTCATTATTAGACAGACGAAGAATCTAAGAATTAAGATTGGTAAAGCTTTGCTTGTGCTTCTAAGTAGTTTAGCCACCACTTAGCTTAGTGTTAGCTAACAAACCTCATTTTGTAGCAATCAATAGATTAGGTTGAAGTAGAGTATCGTTAGGGCCCGGAATTAAGAACAAAACTCACAATACAAACTGAGCATCCCTCAGTTGGCAGGTTCCAATAGCAGAATAAGTTCATAGATTTCTACTAAAGAACTAAACCTAAATTCCTCATTTCGACAGACCTAAACCTTTTTTCACATCAAAATTTGCTTAAAGTTCTGCAGACACTAGCAATTCCCGTCATATCCACTAGAATCGCAATACTACTAACGAAATCACAGCCGGAAATCAAAATTTTGAATTGCGAAACAGATTTGCCAAAAATTAAGCTTCATTATCAGCCACACGAAGAATCTAAAACTGAACTCAACTACATCAAACTCCACTTCACTGCATAATTCAACTGATAAGAACAATGACGATTAGAAATGTATCGAATTCAACGATTTCAGAGCCAAAACTTAGAACTCGATATCATTAGATGCTCTAAAAACACATTGCGAGAGACAAGCTACGATCAGATTCAAAATTCTCAATATTGAATAATATATAAACGAATTAAAGTAAGATTTAGTCGGTGAAACCTTTTCTGCTGCGAGATTCAAGCTCTCGATGCTGAAGGAGCTTCTTATTGTACTCAGCAATGGAGGTTTTCCGTCTTACCTCCTCTTCAGTCGACATTAGAAGCGTTTTGCAGGTGATCTCAGATGAGAGAGAAGAGGAGAGAAAGAAATGAAAGAATTGCAGAGAGAGAATGAGAATGGGAAATTGGGAAGTAAGCTGGCTCTGTAAGAAGAGTGATCTTTTTGATCTATGAGAGGGAACTTTATATTCCTTTCGTTTTCAAGGGGCCTTGTATTTTGATGATTATGAGGTTATTTAATTAATATTCAATATATTTTATAAAATAGTACGAGTATTAATTTTGGAATATATGTAATAATTATGGATATGGTTTATTTTAATATTTTCATTTAGCTATCTTATCCAACGCGTTTATTAGCTTTTGCCTTAATAAAATACTATTTCTGAATAGTTTCAATTTTGTATAATAAAAAAGCTTAATGTTTGTCTTACAAAGTTGAGATAAGTGAAGACAAGTTTTAATAAGTTTCAATAAGCTTAATTCGTTTGATTTAGTTATGTTCAAGAGAAATAAAGAGAACTCACCCTTAATTGCACACATCAATGATGAAGATTTTCTCATGTTTGTATTCTACTTGGTTGATTGTCATGAGTTTTAGACATTTTGTACCTGGAAATCAAATTAGAGTAATTAGGATTAGGTTACTTAAAAAATTAGGATTAAGTTAGCTAGATTCTTCGTATTGTTTTATTAGTTTCTATGTAAATATCAACTAGAAGTCAATTGCAATTTGTAAGTTTTACCAAGTAAAACTAGTTATTGTCCTTGTCAAAATCCTTCGTTTATGAACAACTTTTAGACTTTGGAGAGAGTGCAAAAATATAGGATAGATCATACTTATGAACTCATGATACTATGATAGTGTTCATTATTAGAACCAATCAAAGAATACTCATGGTCATTATTCATTTATTCTACATTTAATGAATAATAAGTTCATTATTCGGGGATAATAAGTTCCAATTCGTTACTTATTTCAAAACTATTAATGTTTACCTCTTTAAAAAAAAATCTTTTATCCGCTCTTCTCTTGTAGGATATGTATAGCTGATTTACTCCTTGTTTGTTAGGTATTTGCTTTTATCAATCACTCAACTGCAAACTTTCCACTATCGGTACTAAGTCAGTGCAAAGATTTTCTTTTTTATCTTGGTAGAAAAATATGGCAACTCCACTGGACACTGGCAATCTTCATCAAATCTTAAACAAGAGCAAAAATTTGCTATAAATCGTAATCGTGGTAATTGAGCATTACTCATGGTATTATTTGTTTATGCACATAATTATCAGTTGTTCGGAGTTCAAGGGCCCATCTAGTGACCTCAAGTTTCAGCAACAAGCTGTGGAATTTAAGTTTTAGCAATGGCAAAGCTTGTTCTCACTTTTTCTACCTTCATTTCGAACTTCAATCCAAGATCTCCAACATTTCAAGTATTCGGAGTTTCAGCATTTCTGAATAACCAGTAAGGAAATAATGTTTTGAAAGCAATTTTGCTTTCACATTCAGCATGTAAAAAAATGTAACCACATTGATGCGAATCAAGCATTTCTTGAGAACCACAGCTCTTGGTTGATTGTAAAATCCATAGCATGGACTACAAGAACATTAACCGATGCAACAAAAAGAACTTGTGACTTTCAGTTCCAATGAAACTTGGAAATTTGAAGAAGAAATTCTACAAGCTGCAACTTGAAATATAAATACACTCGAAACTAGGCTTCGCTTCTAGTTTAATCTTTTCCAAAATCTGTGTTATAATGAGAACTAGACTCTAATTTCTTCGCCTCACACAACTTCCTCACAGCCTGCAAAGTACAGAAATAGCGTAAGAAATTCAAACAGATCAGGTGATTTTTCAAAAAAAATTTAAGCACTCCACATTCAATATTAAAATGCTTTTCGTAATGCAAATTCCACGTTAAATTGACTTGAAATAAATACATTTTCTTATTTCATCAATTTCAATATTTTTAGCTGCAATAAGTATGGTGGTTATCCATTGCTCCATCCTAAGTGCTAACAGGGAATATTTATGAAACTACTCAGCCAAAAATCAAAGTCAATGAATGTGCCTATGCTGGCAAAATCCAAATGCTAAACAAGTACATCTTATAGTCTTTGAAATGTCTAATTGTGTAAACATTACCTTCATGAAGTCTTCATGAATCACATAATCTCTCTCTGCACGTATAGCTGACATCCCAGCTTCAGTACAGATGTTCCGTAGATCAGCCCCATTAAATCCCTGAAGAAAGCACAGTTTATTACAAATAGAAGACAAGGAAGCAGAAAATGATTTTGCAAATTGTTCTTATTAGTTTCTCACCTCGGCTAGCTTAACAACTGCTTCATAATCAATCTCACCATGTTTAGCAATGCCAGCCGCATGGATTTTAAGAATTTCCAATCTTGACTGTTCATTTGGCAATGGAATCTCAATCTTTCTATCTAGACGTCCTGGACGAAGAAGTGCAGGGTCCAATACATCAGGTCTGTTTGTTGCCATGATCATTTTAACCTGGAGTAACCATGTATGATGTGAGGTTAATATTGGGGATTTCAAGTCCCAAAACATCACATCAGCTGCAATAAAGTTTCCAAAATACCCCCAAAATATTGATTTTAGAGTCATAATACCTTGCCCAATTGATCAAATCCATCGAGCTGATTTAACAGTTCCATCAGGGTTCTCTGAATTTCACGGTCAGCACTTGTACCTTCGCTGAACCGCCGACCTCCTATGGCATCAATCTCATCCATGAAGATGATACAGGGCTGAGAAAAGTAACATTTACTATAAGATTTCATATAAACCAATATCTCATTTAGTGAAATTATGTATGCCACTATCTCACCTGGTGTTCTCTAGCATAACCAAACATTTCACGAATCAGTCTAGCACTTTCACCAATGTACTTGTCTATGATAGCGCTTGATACAACCTACATCAACGCAGCAGATCACAATTATTTACATGCTATAAGCAGAACTCTAACTAAAATGCAAGATTTTTCACATGCATATGTCCTATTACCTTTAGAAAATTGGCATCAATATTGCTTGCTATAGCTCTAGCTAATAATGTCTTCCCTGTCCCTGGAGGCCCATATAGAAGAACACCCTGAAAAGGCGACGCGTAAAACAAAGATTAGTCTCAACAATAAATAACTGAAATCAAAATGCAGAACACACCTATAAACAACAGAAATGAACAGATGTTGTACCTTTGGAGGTTTGATTCCCACCCTCAAGAAAAGCTCAGGATTCATTAGTGGAAGCTCAATGGATTCTCTCAGCTCTCGGATCTGATCAGAAAGCCCTCCCACAGCAGAATAGCTAATATTTCCAGGGTCTTCATGAAGCATGTTGTACACAACTGGATCAACCTGCATATGCAATAGATGAGAAACATAAAGCAATTTCTCAAGTGGCATAACAATTAGAAATAGCCTCATAAAGCATCACTAACTACCAGGGAAAAAAAAATCATAGCCACATTCTCAGCCCACATGGAATATCAATAACATTGCGAAAATCTTTTGCAACTTAAAACCTATCAATTTGCAAACAATCAATTGGTTGGTATCCCCGCAGACAATCCATATACGTACAAATTTGCAATGGGTGGGGCACCATGTGAGGAGGGGGAGAAGATGGATCATCAATAAAAGGAGCCTTTTTGACAAGGTCTGTTTAACCATTTAAGTAATAAGGATGACCACAACCAAACAGCATTAAGAAAAAATACCAAAAGAATGATACTATTCTAGAGAGCAAGCTTCAGAGAGCCATCCTCCACGCCTGGTAATATTACAATAGTTTAATCCAGGGTCACCTAAATCGAAAATCGTCGAAGGCGAATGTCAAAATCGAAAATCGTACTTTGGGCATGGATCGGGACGATCATGGAAATGTTTAACATAAAAATCGAAAATCGGAAACAAAATCGAATTGTTAATTTTAAAATTTAATTATTTTACAAAATATATTTTTCAAGGTAAATTGGTAATATTGAAACTTTATGGTTAAAAATAAAAAAGAAAGGTTAAAGGAAAAAAGTCATTAAATGTTGGCATAGGGAAATAGTATAACTTAAAAGCCTCACATTAAACAAGGCCACTTTTGAGAAAGTCAAAACTTCTTTGCATTAGTATCAAGTGATATTCCCAGTCAAAATTCTTTGCATTAGTATCACGTGATATCATTAACCTTCTCAAATCTCAACCCATTTCATTGTGAACCCAAATCCATTCATCTCTAAATAGACACCATTTCCAAAACCCTATTTCCTCCTCCGCCGGATATAAACAACCCTAATCCGCCACCTCCCCTGTCTTCCCCACAGAGAGGAGCGACAGAAACCTCGAAAAAACCCTAAAAATGGTGAAGTTTCTGAACCAGGCAAAGCAATGATTGTTCTACAAGGACGCTACGCCGGCAGGAAGGCAGTGATCATGCGCAAGGTCAATCGACATTTTCCCTTTCCCCCTTTCAAAAAAAGAGGTCGAATATTCTTCGGTACAGTTCGAAATTGAATCCGATTAAGGTCGATCGACCTGAATCGGAAATCGATGGGGGGTGCATCGATTTATGTAACCCTGGTTTAATCATTCACTATTTAAATTAAAAATCGCTGCAACGTCTATTATTCTGATTCCAAAAATGGCTCTAACTTTAGTTCTTTGTAGATAAATTACAATCACCGGCTACTCGCTAGAAGAAATCGGATACATAGATTCCCATTAGAAATGTTGATCGATTCGAAAGGTTCCTATAGCATTAATAACAACTTTAACAGATTGTACTTATTAAAATTCAGTTGACGATAACAGGGCCTAAGAGAGAATATTAAAGTTTGGTACCATCCTTAAGTGTCCATTTGTCCATACTCCATAACAGCTTAATAAATCAAGAATTCTACCATTCTACAACTCGTGAAATAAAAGGGTCTTTCTGAGTAGAGGGATAGGCTACTATCATTCACTGGTCAGTGGTCACTATCACCTTTCTAAGTTTTACCTACCAAAATAAACCACACAAATAATGATAAAGGAACACTCGCCCCCACCTAACTCAGCTATGTAGTAGATGCTAACAGCAATATATGAGGACTCAACTCATATGCAAGAGTTCAATTACATTATCATTTGTTCTTTAGAGGGATAGGCTTCCATATGATTCAGAAAATCATTATTTCCGGTCCAATGGAACTCCATTAAAATTAAACAAACAAGCACAGTTGCAAAAGAGAGAAAAGAGAGAGAATAGAAAAATGCAGAAGAAACTTACTTCACGAGGAAGGGCACGCATAATAGTGAGGGTAGTCATATCAAGGACCACTCGTGTTCCAGAAGTTAGTTTCTCCTTATCTACTTTGTTACGGCAACCAACCACATACCTTGGTCCACTGCTAGCTTTGACAATTACTGGTACAGACAAGCACATGACTGAGTGACAGAGATGACTGTTCTTTTTCTGGTTTAAACAAGGGAAAAAGAAGCAAAACAACCCATAACAGGTACAACACTTTGACAGGGAGCACTAAAAAAACAAAGAGGATATTGATAAAATGGAAGTTGAGCACAAAAAATTCCAAGAGACCATTATTGATCAAATTTGGCTATGCTTCAGAAAATAGGAAACACAACTAACGCCTAGAAATCCTACATTTTAAAGAAACTATAATTCTGCTACTGATGAAAGCGATTCATGTTTTAAAAAATTTAAGAAAGAATAAAGATGGTAGAAAATCAGCAAATCCCGAGTGCAAAACGGCAAAAATAATGTTACAACTCAAAACCATATTTAAATGAGGCAGTAAGAAGAGATGAATTACATCGCTCATTGTCAAGAGGCCTGAGGACTTCTCCAATGATCTGTCCAACGCTCTGAAGAGACTTGAGATCATCCTCTGTTTTAGTGAAGTCTTTTTTTGCAGTTCGCAGCTCCTCCTTCACTGAGAATAGCGACTTCCATATGTAAGCTAGAGCCAAGGAACAGGTATAGGGACAACAAAACAAAATGACAGCACGCGGCAAAAAATAGTATGGTGGTCAATTAACAAGCATTGCTCTTTTTTCCAAGAAATTCACACAACTGCATCTCCTCCCACCTATTTCCAAACCTCACTGCATTGCTGTCTCTTTAAGAGTGGACAATCTATGATTTAAAAACCCCAAGTGGAACTTGTACGCTAGACATCCTCCACACCCTAAAACAACTGCCACTAATAAAACTCAGCGTCTCTCAATATTTCCCTCACTCAATTCTTTCCAAAATCATTAAATTAAATTTCAGCCCAAAACGTAAAAAGACATCATGTCAGCACGCGGAAAGTGTGCAGTTTACAGAGAACAAACTCCCACCAAAACAAGAACAAATGAAGGAGGAAAGCATGTTGCTCGAGCAGAAAATGATTGTTCAACTGTACTCCTAACTTACAAAAATACTTTGGCTTAACTTATCATGCTGAATTTGAATAGCCTATTGTCTTTACTTGGTTCCATTGATAACCTGACACATCCAATTTCCTCGAGCACTTGTGTCGGACTCATTTCCTGTTCGATACGACACTTCACTTAGTCGCTTCATTTTGGACTAAAAACTTAAAGACATATTTCTATGAAACAGCCGAGTCCGGCACTTGGACATCCATATCCAAGCAAACACTTGTACAAGGACTAAGGCTCTGTTTGTTTTGACGGAAAACAAATTTCATGGAAAAGCATTTTTCAAGTAAAATGATTTTCAATGGAAAATATGATTGTAAAAACACAATTTTCCTTTGTTTATGGAAAACCTAGGGGGAAAAGGAAATGGAAGTAAAAAGGAGTGGAAGGATGGAAGAAGTGAATAAGGAGAAGTAAGGAGGAGGATGGAAAATGTGGCATACCTTGTTTAGAAAAGGAAAATGGTTCTCCATTCTAAAAGAGAAATTTTCCACCTTGAGAAAATGGTTTTCCTCCCATAAACAAAGCATACAAAGGAAAATGGAAAGATGGTGGAAAATCGTTTTCCGTGATGTTTTACTCCAAAACAAACAGAGCCTAAGTAACATAGCGCTGTTCCAAACATAATTTAGATAATTCTTGAAGATCGACAAAGCTTCAACCAAGCATTAGTGTACCTTAGCTGATAATTAGATTAGTAAGTTAAAGCTAACATGCCTAATTGTCTTTGACTTCTTCAAATAACATAACAAGATCATACAAAACTTTCAGTAAAGGCTCAAACCCTAGCATAAACTAGAAATGCTCAATACTCTTAAAAAAACAATTAATTCTAGTTAAATACACTGGTTGCACATCATTTATACAAAATTAAGGCTTAAAGAACACGAAATCGAATAGGTGGAACGTATTTTCCCCCAAATTACACTTCGATTGCATATACTATTAGCAGATTCAAAACCCTAAAAGATTGAAAACGCAAAACATTGATAGAAATGAATAATTAGGGTTCAGTGTGCAAAACCTTTTCTGCTACGAGATTCGAGCTCCCGATGTTGAAGAAGTTTCTTGTTGTATTCAACAACGGCTGCCCTACGCCTAACATCCTCCTCCGTAGCCATTGAAGTGAAGTTATACTCCGATTAAAGAGCTTGAAGAAAAGATCCAATCTCAAGTGTAATCGCAGTGGAGTATTTGGTTCGAATTTGCTTAATTTTTTAGGGATTTTAAGAGGAAGAACCACCAAATATTAGATTGAACGCATTTCAATCAGGTATTATGTTTACTTCAAAGTGATTCAAATTATCAGAATTGCAGAGTCTGAAATGTGAAACGCTGTAGCTTTATGGCCAACGAGTTGTTAAAAAGCTCGTCGCTTGCCTTGTTAACTTGAAAAAAAAGTTACGGCAGATCCCCGTGGGTGATGGGCTCAGCAGTTGCATTTTCTTGAAGCCCAATCCGATCATACATACAAGACCAAGTTATCGATATAATACTCCTTTCGTCTCATATTATAGTGTTTGATGAATTAAGGTAAACTAGTGTTTATGTCTAAGCGATGCTTTGAGGTTTATATGAATTATACTTTAGTAATTGATAACTAAAATTTGGTTTAGAAGCATGTTAGTAAAAAGTTATAACTTAGTAGTTTTATTAATAGAAGCAATTAAATATTGTACTTATTGTTTTTCATTGAAATATTTAATAGCATTATAAGTATTGATAAAAGAAGCAACAATAATATAGTGGCACAATGGTTACAGCATTCATCTTTCATATTCGAGGTCGGGGGTACGAAGCTTCTCACTGACAGTTTGCACTTTTTAAAGAGAATGTCCTTGAAAATAAGGTAGAGTGACACGTGGCGGATTGCAACCTGTGCTTACGCTTTTTAATATATATATAGATGGAATCAACGAGGAATGTAAATAGTTTATATAAATGTTATGGAAGAAAAATTATTTTAGTAGAGAGGACGAATGATAATTGGTGTAAGAGCATTAATGACATTAATAATGCAATCATTGGGCTGGATAAAAAAGCAAAAAAAAATATTTTCATGAAGCACATTAAATTATGGTGACAAGGTTTTATTAAGCAAATTAGGAAAAAAAAAAAAAAGTAAAAACTAAAAAGAGACAAGTTTCATTTTGAGACACCAAATAGGAAATGACCATATATGTTGGGACGTTGGAGTATTATATTACTAATACCTCAAAAAAAATATAAAAGGCCAGGTCACATCGACATTAAATAGATGTTGATACAATGTTAGTTTTTTGTACGTAAGAATTTTGCAAAGGTCTGAGAACGAATTCGGCAAGATCTTATAGAAAAGAGCACATGTATGATAAAGTGGTTTGTATATTTTTCGACTCTACTCCGTTGTAACTTAACATAAGTATCATTTGAAAACTCTTGCAAGTTCCTTAATCCTTGTATTGTAAATTTCTAATATAAGTGTCCCAAAGACCTTACATTACATTAAAATACCGAACAACCAATATAAGTAGGGTGATAAAATTGTCAAGTCAATTTTTAATGGTGCCAAGACAATTATACTAGATATAGAAATATTTTAGATGCCATTAAAAATGTGTCCTAATATACAACAAGATAATGCGAGTACTTGAATCCTAACTAAAGATGCATCCAAATATACAATAAAATTCCACCCTCAACATAGACTAAGCCAAAGGCAGGCAACCCCAAGTCAAATGTTCTCATCGGTGCAGATCGCAATTGATCAGAACTCTAATCGAATTTATTAAACTTTGAGCGTCTCAGGCTCTCAGCTACATCCGGATTTGAAGTTTTTCACTCTCATTCGATTTATAAATTCTTAGATAATTTAATGTTATAGCGTTACTAAAGAAAATTTATTGGACTTATGGATTCAATAAAAAGACCATTTGTCTAAGTAATTTAACGTTGTCAAAATCACTAACATTTTAATAGTGGAAAAATCACAAATTGTTTGTTTAACAATATTTGATGTAATGATATAAACTAATAAATATAATATAGTATTTGGATTTCTATCGCCATAATACTATTTGAAAGTTGAATTCAGTATGAATTTTTTTTCTTCACAAAGGAAAAGGTAATACTGATCTATTATATACTTCATAGCAGTGGCGGACTCAGGATTACAAATTACGAATGTTTGACAATTCGATAAACAATGTTCTAAAAATTAACAAAATTTAATCAATACTCGAAATATTCCTATAGGTGATTGAAGTGGGGTTAAATAATAAATCTACCGCATTTAAATATATTGTCCAATATAAATAACAAAAATGTAACTTATAACCTCAAATTTCAGATTATATGAAACACCACGTACAAACTTGTAAAAAA
Organism: Patellifolia procumbens; assembly: GCA_947645195.1. NCBI lineage: Eukaryota > Viridiplantae > Streptophyta > Magnoliopsida > Caryophyllales > Amaranthaceae > Patellifolia > Patellifolia procumbens. The sequence continues at coordinate 399,255 of CANSGD010000300.1, forward strand.
TCTTGTTACAAGCGATCGATTTAAGAAATAATAATTGTATGAGTTCAGGTGACACAGGATCGTGTGAACGGAGCACTAATTACTTTTACTATATGAATTTTACACAATAGCTTAGTTTATTAATTTTCCCTAAAAAAATTAACTTAATACATTAATAATAAATTTAATAAAGGCTTGTACTCGTATTTAAATTTACAAACCTATGTCAAAGAGAGAAAAAAAAAAGAGTAAAAAATATTGAGTAAGGATTGAACCTTAGACTAATGCCAAAAGAAATTAACTCAAACCGAATCTTACCCGAAATTATTAAATTAAGCCAAACCGAAATCAAATCCAAATTTAATTAACATAAATTAGATTTAATTAAGATTTCTTACCCGATTTTTTTAAAGTGGGAGGACAGTCGTCCCCCCTTGTTCTAACATAAGTCCGCCAATGCTTCATAGTTATCAAAACATTGTGTCTATTTTGTCCAAAATAAGAGTTGATTTATGATTGACATTGACCATGTCAACATGTTACAACATTTGAGTCATTAACAACTCATATTCATCACACTTTTGCTAATTAAAGCTTATTTATAGCTCATGACAACTTTTATCTATAAAAAGTTGCCAACAATCCCACAAAATTGGCATTATTTTTGGGCATTCAAATTAGTTTACCTCCACCATCCATCAAAATTACACAAAAACAACAAACAACATCCCATAACTCAAAATCATCTCCGATTTTCAAGAGTGAGTGAACAAAAAAGAACAAAAAATTACAACAAAACTCTCCATTTACATTCATGTTCTTTTACCATTTTCCATCAATTTCTCTTGTTCTTGTTTTGGTTTCTTTTTCCTAGTCCTACATTCTACCCTCTCCTGGGTTAGGAGGAATGATGATGGAAAAGAATAACAAACAACTTACCCTTCATTCCTCCTCCCGGTTAATGTCATCCTCTCGATCCTTATACATGTCCATACTCGCCCTCGTTGTTCTTCTCTTTTCCCTCGCCACCCCCACATTTGCGCCCGCTCCTTCCTTTAACCCGAAAGACAACTTCTACATAGCGTGTGGAAGTAACGAAAAAATTGACACTCCTAATGGAAAGTCCTACCAATCCGACCAAGATGCCCATGGCCTTCTTTCCGCGGAAGATAAATACTTGGTTTCGGACCCAAAGGCAAATGTACCTTCTAAAATTTATTCCTCGGCAAGAGTCTTTTTGAAAGATGCAACCTACACATTTACATTGCAAGACTCCGGTTGGCATTGGGTTCGACTACATTTCCTCCCTATTAAGACCGATGTTTTTAAACTTGAGACGGCTTCTTTTAATGTTTTCACCAATGAAGTCACGTTACTTCATAGCTTTAGTGCCACAAACCTCACCATAAAAGAGTATCTCATCAATGTACAATCCCAAAGGTTTTCTATAAAATTTGAGCCTCAAAAAAACTCAGCTGCTTTTATCAATGCTATTGAGGTATCAACCGCACCAGATAAGTTGATTGGTGATTCAGGGCAATCTTTATCTCCGGTTGGCCAGTTCGATGGCTTGCATCATAATTCACTAGAAACAATGTACCGTGTTAATGTAGGTGGAAGTCGAATCACACCTGAAAATGACACCCTTGGCAGAACATGGGTGCCAGATGAAGAATACCTTAAAAATAAACCTATGGCTAAAAATGTTAATGTACAAACCTCTGTTATTAAGTACCCTGAAGGAGTCACCCCTTATATAGCACCACAAACGGTGTATTCAACAGCAGCCGAAATGGCGGATGCAAGCACCATGGAGCAAAGCTTTAATATTACATGGGAGTTTAACGTTGAGAAATCTTACTCTTACTTAGTAAGATTACATTTTTGTGATATAGTAAGTACAGCCCTAAATGACTTGTATTTTAATGTCTACATAAATGGGAAAACAGCAATTTCTGGTTTGGATTTATCTTCATTGACAGGAAAGTTAGCCACCCCTAATTTCCAAGACATTGTGGTAGACTCTTCTTTGGTAAATCAAGATAAAGTATCGGTTCAAATTGGACCAGCAAAAATTGAATCCGGACCTAAAAACGCTCTTCTTAATGGGGTCGAGGTGTTCAAGATGAACAACACGGTAAGTAGTTTGGATGGGGAGTTTGGCCCAGATGGAAAAGCTATGAGTGATGGTAAACATAAGAAAACTGTGGCAGCAGTTGGCTTTGCCATGATGTTTGGCGCCTTCGTGGGGTTGGGAGCGATGGTGATCAAGTGGCATAAAAGGCCTCAAGATTGGCAAAGGAGGAATAGCTTCTCATCTTGGTTGCTTCCTCTTCATGCAGGGGACTCCACTGTCTTTGGTAAGAGTAATTATGGGTCTCATAAGAGTAGTATTTTCTCAACTGGTGGACTTGGTCGTAAATTCACCTTCGACGAGATCAAAGAGGCTACCAAGAACTTTGAAGCTAGTGGTGTCATTGGTGTTGGAGGATTTGGAAATGTCTACATTGGGTTCTTAGACGGCAACCAGGTTATTAGTCTTGAATACTAGCGCCATTCGTAAATTTTTGTTTACAATTTTGTCGCCTTTAGCTAAACTTTGTGAACTGACCGACATTTGCTAAATTACCAAAATTGATATAGGATGAATATGGAAATGTACAAGTTGAAAAAAATAGGGTCTTATTAGATTTATATTGACATTAATCACTCGAAATGAACAGGTAGCAGTGAAGCGAGGCAACCCTCAGTCAGAGCAAGGCATCAATGAGTTCATGACTGAGATACAAATGTTGTCTAAGCTACGCCACAAGCACTTGGTGTCTCTAATAGGGTACTGTGATGAGAACAGTGAGATGATCTTGGTGTATGAATACATGTCGAATGGGCCCTTACGCGACCACCTTTATGGCAAGAACATGCCCCCACTATCCTGGAAGCAAAGACTCGAGATTAGCATTGGATCTGCCCGTGGGCTTCATTACCTCCACACAGGGTCAGCGCAAGGGATCATCCATCGTGATGTCAAAACTACAAACATTCTCCTCGACGAAAACTTTGTCGCAAAGATGGCTGACTTTGGTCTCTCTAAGGACGGCCCAGGCCAACAGGCAGACCATGTTAGTACAGCAGTTAAGGGTAGTTTTGGGTATCTTGATCCAGAGTATTTCAGGAAACAACAACTCACTGATAAGTCAGATGTATACTCATTCGGAGTGGTGCTGCTCGAGGTTTTATGTGCTCGTCCTGCCATCAACCCCGCCCTACCTAGAGAGCAAGTTAACCTTGCTGAGTGGGCCATGAATTGGAAGAGGAAAGGCATGTTAGAAAAAATCCTTGATCCAGTCTTAGTTGGATCAATTAACCCAGAGTCAATGAAGAAATTTGCTGAGGCAGCAGAGAAATGCTTGGCTGAGTATGGGTGTGATAGACCTACAATGGGTGATGTACTATGGAATTTGGAGTATGCTTTGCAACTTCAAGAGGCATCAGTTCAAGGGAAGACAGAAGAGATTCCAACAAACCCAAATCCCACGACAGCAGCTCCAGGCGCAGGAGTGGATTCAGTCCCAGAAACCCGTCCCAGCGCCATCATTCCCGAGCAGACACAAGCCATTGATGAGCGGTCCGGAACTGCCCTACTTGCACAATTTAACAACCTCAGTGGAAGATAATAAAAATCATAACAAAAATCTTTGGGATATTTGTAAACCAATGCACATGTACAAAGGCTTTGTTGATAACGATGATAAACGACGGTGGTGGTTTTGTTTTCGCTATGTTTTTCGTATGTCAAAACAATTCAATGGTATTATTTAGTGATGTTGTTATAGCTTGTTCATATCTAAAACAATTGCTTATAAGTTATAAGGTTCTCGGGCGGTGTAAATTTACATTCAGTAGTAACTTATTCATGTTTATTTGCCTTGAATGATCAATGTATATATGTCAGATATGAGAGGCAATTGAAACTCTTGTGCGGAGAAGATTTCCATTATGAACTAGTATTAGCAGCTATGAACTACCAAAAGAGTTATGGTCACCTCTTAGCTGGTAATTTTAGAAAGTTAGATTATTGCGTGCAAAACGGCAACCTATGACATAATAACCTTTTGAAGGTTGGAGGTTGAAGTTTTAACGTTGCACAATTTTCATTTAGTTTGCAAACCTACACAATGAAGTAGGACTTCAATAAAATGTCACTAGATTTAGAGAAATGCAGATTTTTTTGTATTGACCACATTTTAGTTGGTATAAAACTTAAAAGAATGAACTAATCTATAGGATCGTGCTTATAAACTATGGACCTTATTTCGTCATTAGAACTCTTACCGTAAGTCTTGTTCAATGTACTTTTACTTAACTTCATAAAGATGTAAGAAATATTTGCAAAAAAAAAAAAAAGAATTACAAAGCTCAAAAGTTAAGATAAAAGTTGAAATAGATTCAAAAAAGTAAAAATTATTGTCATTTGACTCTTCAAGTCTTGGTCAATGTACTTTTATAGAGGATAATTGTAACTTATTGCTTAACGTATCTTGTCCACTGTGGCCTTCAATTTCGAGGAGTTCTTTAAATGATATAGACGCACATAATATAAGTAGTATATCGCGTTTCTCCAAAATTTTACTGTACTTCCTTCATTTCATACTAATTATATGGGAGAGAAGATTGGTCGAAAAGTGAAAGGGGGACCTGATGGAGATAGAGAGAGAGATTTCAATGTCAAGTAAAGTGTTGCTACAGCTAAGAGCAGAGCTTAGATACACCGGGTGTATCGGTACACCCACTATTTTTTTAAGTGAATTGCCAACATTCAAAACTCGATTGCCATATCAACCAATTTTTAAAAGCCTTAAGACCTGAGACGTCATAAGTTCAAATGAACATATTATTATTATACTTAAAAATGTAAAATATTGCCCCAATATGCTAGATACACAGATCGAATGTATAAACTAAAATTTTCTTAAAAAGAAAGTATTACAACTAGAATGTAACGAACCATGGCTGCCAAAGCCGTTCACCATCCCAAAAAGAAAACTCTATAGCACGAGGCCTAGGGTCCTAGACTCAAAAGTTTAAAGAACAAATGTGGAACATGTCAACATGATCATTAAGCTTAGCTATTTGTATAGCCATCAATAAATACAGTTAGCAATTACCTTTATAATGGGATCTTAGAACGTTCCAAATAAGTAAATGATGCAAACAGAAAGGAGCGTAGGGAGTAGCTGATACATGAGTGTCTTTGGAGCAATCGAAGTGTTTGCTTAATTCAATGCATGCATGAGCTATTAATTTGCCTCTACCGTGAATGATAGAGGCAAAATATTCATACACCATCTGTTTTTACGTTTTTTGCCGAAAGTTTTCTTGTACTCATAATACAAGTGTTAAATGGTCTATTCATGAGCATAAGGATAGATTGTATGTAAATTTAAAATTAAAAATTCTAGATTTTAAAATATTTACAAGCTAAGATTTTAAATTGGATATATAGATCTACTGTCTATCCCAGGATTTAGTTAATGACTAATGATATCATTTTAATACTCAATTTATAGAGAAAATATGAGGGAGAGAAGCTAAAGAGAAAGAGGAAGGGGTAGAGAAACGTATGATCATTGTTAAGTTAAATGTTGACCGTTTGTAAATAAGGTGGATACATAGGAATTTAGAGGCTTAAAATCACTAGTTTTTCCTTTATGGTTGTTAATCTAATTATATTCCCCACGCTATATATGAGCAACTTCCATATATGACATCTTAATAATCTCATCTTATCCTTCCAAACTCATTATTTTCAGCCACCTATAAACTCATTCATCCATCCTCCCCAAACTCTTCTCTATCAAACTATGGAGAGTAAATGCAGAAATTCGGATATTTTTGACATGGATGCTCTGTTAATAAATCTTCCACGAAAGTAAGTCTATAATCTATGCCTATTCGTTAGTGTTATCGTGTACGACTCAATTTTGCCAGGTCTATTTGCAATTTAGTTGAATTACAATTGCAAAATCAAAGCTTCGGATCTTTGATTTTGTTGTTTTTGGTTGATAGGAGAGGATTATCCCGATACTACTCAGAAAAATCAAGATCATTTGCATGTTTAGCTGATGTTCATACATTGGATGATTTGAAGAAACAAGATCGTAGTAAGCCAAAGAAAAGGAAGAACTACATTGATGAAGAAATCATGCAGCAGGCTTCACTTTCACAATGCAGGCAAATGCCCGGCAACACCCAAGCTCCAATTCCATGCATCGGTGTTTAAAACCAAAAACTAATCTAGGCAGCCATTGTTGCAAATCTTACGTCGTGCATACCAAGTATCCATTAAACAATCAAACAGTTTCATAATCCTTTTTTCTCAATTCTGCTAAAATCCCTTATTGTTTTAAATTTTTGTGAGCGGTTGCGTTGCCACGTGGTATACATACCCGCAACATAGGAAAAACTAAGTTTAAAAGTCCTTCCAAATAGATACAGATCATCTTTCTAGTTATTCAAGTTATTTATGTTAATTTTGACAAATGGATGTAAATAGTAGTACTAAAAAGTAGAATAGGGATTAGGACAAATCAGAAAAAGGCAAATTATTTCAATTGTAAATGCTAATAATATAAACTAATAGGGCTTCGAAATTTGTTTCCTGTTTTTGAATTCTATGATTTTCGAGTAATGATATGAATCGTAAGAAACTTATTAGTCAACGGATAATAATCACGTTAAATTTGAAAACTAGAAACAATTATTCCTAATTTTCATATTCCTAAACAAAACAATAATGAATTGCCCTCAAACAATGAATCTTGGATTAAACGCTTATCTATGAGTTGATGGTCACATAAATCCGTGCAATAGTTTCCACCACAAGGGCACAATTGACAAGCACGGGCAAGAGAGGAAGAAATAGAAGAAAAACCAAACATTAACACAAGAAATAACCTGATTCCATGGACAGGTTCGACCTTGGAACTGCAGGTATCTGATTTCTTGCACAAAAGATTGATGCAGCAATCTGTAGCTGAATTCCTACAAATGCAAGAAATCTAAGTTCCTGAACAAAGGCATTCATATGAACAGAAGTACAGAACAACACTATTTACAGTACAAATAGGGCCTGTTCTGAGATTTTATAAACTCGAGCTGAATATAATTTTAAAAAATGAGATTATTAATAACTCAATAACGCTTGAATGAGTAAAAATAATAAACATGAACAGCTACTACAAAAATAGCCTTATTATTTGGTACTGTACTAATTCCTTATTAGTTCAATGCATAAAATTAAATAACACGATATAGTTCTTTTCTTGTAAATAGAGTACTCTTTTATTATAATAATTGAACAAGATAATGCCTAAATCCTAGAAAAGCAAATTATGGATAATAGATGAAAACTTAAAGTCATAACATTATTGGAAAATTAAAGACACAACAATATTGATGACCAAATACTTAAAGAGTACACGTTAAATGAGAAAATTAAAATAGTCACCAAGAGGCTTATTTACCCCCATGGCCCCATCTCATTTGGGGTGGAAGTCACTTAGATTTCAACATACAAGAGCACTATGTCTGCAAACGAGTGCAATTTACTGTCTGAATCCATCACCGTGCAAACCCTAATTACCACAAGTAAAAAAGAGAAATACGGGGTGGCATCTTAGCTAGATCTCTTTAGCTCAACCATGTGAAATGGGGCAAGGAGACAGCTAACAGAAAATAGAAAAAAAAAATCCAGAAAAAAGCATATTAAATCCATAACAGCTTGATAATCAATATTCAAGCTAGCAAAATGTCATGGGTCAGCTTATACAAGATTCCAGTAGATTCACAAAGTAACAATGTGAATCAGTCAATAATTTACAGAGCGACAAAATGCTAATATCATTCTACATTTGAGCCGTCAAAGACGAGGAAGACAAAAGTAGACTGTGTTAGAGTCAAAAGCTAGAGAAAACAGACCTAACTCAGTCAAATGCTAGGCAAATCTAAACAGACCTCTAATAGAGAATTAGGGTAAGATAGTTTTTGAGAAAAAATACCCAAGGCGGTTTATACCAATCTTTTCTTCTTGGCCGTTTCAGAATTCAAATGATCAAGTACAATAAGGTCATCGGCATCATCTTCCAAAATTACCTCTTTATTCTTGCTTGTTAAGTCATTTCCACTTGAAAGATGAGAGCCTGAGGAATATGTAGTGTCCGAAGATTTTCTTTTCTTAGATGCTGGATTGACTTCAGCTTCCCCTACTTCTGCAATCTCTAATGGCATTACATCAGCTGTACCTGATGTGCTCTCACCATTCTGAGCAGTGCCATTCTTTTCTGTATCAGCTGGAGCTTGTGACCATCCAAGGAGAACCATCCCATCAGGCTCCTTCTCCTCATCAAACTCGTCTCTGCATGAATTCAAATGACGGTGAGGCATTCTGAGACAAATGAGGGATAGCTGACTCCAGAAAAGTTCACCGGGAAACTCTTATAATTTAATAGTGGCATTTATAAAGAAGATAGCTTACTATTCATATCATCTGAATTACACTTTAAAAACATCAAAAATGAATTTTCAAAATTACAATGGAAAAATAATATCAACAGATTAATTGCAATTACTTTCAGTTCAGTTTAGCTCCATTTATTTCAGTTTAGTTCAGTTCAGCTCAACTCATCTCAAGAATAACAGTTCAGTTCAGTTCCGCTCCATTAATTTCAAATCAGTTCAGCTCTATCCAGTGCAAAAGAACATAGCCTAAGCAAACAAGCTCTTTGAGAAGGATTCATGTGTTGCTAATTGAGAAGGCCTATGGCAGAAAATATAGGAGGGGGGGGAGGAGATGCCAAACTCCAGTTTCCAAGTTCCAATTATCTTTTTGTCATTAAAAAATAGTTTCCAGCATTTCTAGCGACGGTTCATTACAAACATTGACACCAAACTCACTTTGATTTGCTCAAAAGCAAAAATTGATACCTTTCTAACACATTATGTTTGCGCATACCCCGTAATCTCATACTCCACTGACCCAAACTGGGGGTCATACATCGAAATTCGGAATATAAAATGGGAAACAACGATCATTCCCAAAAAAAAAAATTAAAGGCTTGAACTTATTCACATTGCAAAGCATATTCGTATCATAAGGCAACTCAACATCTTATTGCCACATAAATGATAAGACAGAATGGGATATGTCAGATGCAAATACGAAAAAAGAGCATGAGATATGGTACTCCTATATCTTCAGCCATTCTATTTGGCGGACCAAGAAACATTATAGCGAATTCCTAAGGTAACCCTGTAGGTTGGACAAGTACAACACTGCATTTAGTTACTTTTTGGATTACTCTCCACATAAATGTTCAAATCCTTTGTAACTCCGCTCCACCCCTCACTCATCATCTAAAGCCTTGCTTGCCAAAACAGCAGGGGTCGGTTAAGGGGGACGAAATAAGCCAGGGATGAATCACCCTTATCACAAGCGAGAATCAGACCAAGTTCCCTGTGCCTTTTAGGTTCTCAGCCTCTAAAGTAGGCTAGAACATCAAAAAGGAAACGAGTCATAACAGTGAGGCCAAGCAGCCAGACTTTTTCAAAGCGTTTTTGTAAAGGTCAATATATATTTAGAAGAAACCAAAAGAAAACCTTTGCTTTATGTTGATTTCACAAGACAATTCCTGCCGAAGATCCTCAACTACAATGACTGTACCACCAATGACTGGAGAAGGAAGCTCCGAAAGCACCTGGAACGGAAAAACCAAAAAATGACTTCCATGCCACAATATACATATTGATAGAGCTTCAACAAAAAACAGAGAACAACCACCTTATCAAGATTTGCTTCGTAATTCCGTATCTCGTCTTCGTCAAGATCGTCACCAACTTCATATAGCAAGGAATGACCAATCATTACTATCGGCAGGTTCATACCCAACTTTGCTCGGACAATTTTCTCAATCAGGTCCCGAAACTTTGTACGCAACGCATTAACCTCAAGTGTCAATGGGGTCTACAAAAATAGCATCATTGCCAAAGGGGTGAAGTCATTAAAGGAAGTCCAACAGCAGATGAAGTGAAGGAGACAAGGACAAAGGCATTACCTTGGAACAGACGAAACATGCTTTGTTAGGCTCAAATGGCTCAACTGGCATAAGAAGCATCTTTCTTTTTGGATGTTCATTACAGTAAGTCATCCTGGAATTGAATTTCAGGAAAACGAATACATAAAAAACTTACCACAAGATCAGAAAAAGATACAGAGTCCAGAAGTTAAGTAAAAACATGTATTTAAAAAGAACAACAGCTTTTTAAGCAAAATCTAATAAAATGTGGTGACCTACAATGGGACATTCATGTCAATTCTCAGCAAAATCCTTACTTTTATAGAACAATTATGGAATAATGAACACAGAAGCTCACCCAAAGACTTATAACGAAGATGAGCACATAATGTCAACACACAAGATCTACAATGAGTACATTCAGCATTCAGTTAATCAACCTTGAAAAGAAACCAAAGGACATAACAAAGAGACAAGCAGCTAAACATCACAGAAAGATGCCACATGAGATAACAGACCAAAAAAAGAGTCGAGTAAAGAATTGATACAAATACAATCATATCATAAATAAAATCCTTATAAAATAGAGGTATGAAATTTGTTCTGAGACATCTCAAAAGAAAATTTTTGACATCTATTTAGGGATGAAGAGAGTAATGAACTGTTTCAGGAAAACAACTTCTTTTGTTTAATGTAACCATGTTAAGCATTAAAATTAAGTTTTCAAAAATTATCTATATCTTGTACATTTGCTCTGAGTCCCAGCATAAAAGAGTTTGACGGATCCAATTCGCAGGTCCACTCCTTGATAAGCAAATTTTGGAACCATGATTCAGAAACATACTTCATAATTTATCCAACGAAAATAGGTACTGAAGGGGTCAAGACTGACCTCAACTTTTCCAAGTCCTTATTAAGGAGCTTAATGGCCTCGATCACAATCAACCCAGCAACTATAGCATTTGTTGTTGCCACTGCATGAACAATGTTACCAGCAATGCCTTTTGCTTCGAAGAGGCTATGCATAGGAATACCAAAAGAAGCAGCTCGTATATTGGCAGCAGCAGTGACAAACTCAACAGCTAACTGATCATCTTTATCGAATGTCAGGCTGCCAATTTCCTGTTCAAGGCGATATTGACATATTAACAACCCCAAAGCAAATAAAAGTCTGCTTATCAGAAATGCAGATAGCAATGAACAAAACCTTGTCTCTTTTCAAGTAAAATAGATTCAGAGCCTCAAGAAAAACTCTAGAATTCTCTGCCAGGTTCCACACGTCCTGTGGATTCTTCAGCCCCAATGTCGCCATTGCTGAGGGTGGAGCTAAATCACCATTTGCACCATTTGTATCCACGTTTCCATTTTGTTGATTATCAGATAGAACATCTCTACAATATATTGGCTTCGGCCTTGTGCGATTTTTCCACGTCTCCTCATTAGACAAAGCCATTTCAATATTGTAGCCAAAAACATGATCATATATTCTCCTCCCATAGCTCTCAATATCTTCATCAATCTTACGCTCAAAGACGTCATCACTATGTTCTGAAGAGCTAGCACCATCACTTGAACGTACATTGAGATCATTTTCCTGATTCTTGTCACCAAAGAACTTGGCGAAGAGCAGATCCTTGGCCCAAACTATACAGTGAACAAACTGCAAGCCAAAGTAAAAACATCAACAACAAAAACTCCAGCAAAATGTAGGCAGTACAAATAGAGTAAAGTCAGTAAACGGAAAACAACCAACCTTTGATGGAGTACTAGTAATAGTACAAACAGGATATGTTTTTGGAGCAGGCTTAGGATAGCATTCATAGCATTCAGTTCTGTCCTTCACATGCACAGCTACCTGATTCCATTGCCACAGAAAACAATAATGAATGTGGAGATAGTTTTTAAATGACGATTTTAATACAAACAACATCACCAACATTATGGCCACATGGAACAGGGCAAGACAATGAATCTGACTCTAGGACATGGTTCTTCGCAATTACAGTAGCTCATCAAAATGCATATGCATCATAACTTCCATCTTATCCCCATCCCCATTCATGCCAAAATAAGCCTACAAGCCTACTAATCATTGACCTAACCAGGACAGTGAGGAAGCTACTCATTGCGAAGGTGATAAAGATGCTAGCCTGCTAGTGAACAAATTTCCTGCCAAAGTAAGCCTGGTTAGCAGGATTGAGATCAGTGGCATGCACCCTTTCAGACGAAGCAGTAAGAAAGCAATTTGAAGGGAAAAGGAGAACAAAAGGGATGCCCAGCCTTATGCTTTTCAAGTAGTTATCGCCATGATAATTTTGAAAGTTACCTGTCCCAAGAACCCAGTTGTCCCACTCTCTACCAATGGAACACCAGCTGCCAAGCAAATGCGATTTACATGGCGCCTAGCATCAAGATTATCAAGACCATTCAGAACAACACTGAACTGCTTAAAGAAGTCCACCTTAAATTCAGAACTCTTAACATTAGCATGGTAGGCTGTAATACTTATATGAGGTCTGAACTTCAAAACGGCATCACGAGCAACCTAACAAATATTTTAGAAGAACAGATTCAGTTTCCAGATGGTCACCATAAATCACTAAGCCAAATGTAAAGTACATACTTTTGCCTTTGATTGTCCAACATGAGACTGCCGAAACAAAAATTGCCTGTTCAAGTTGCTTACTTCTATTGTGTCCATGTCAATCTGCAAATAGAAAAGATTAAATACAATTAAACTTGCAGCCGCCGAGTAAGTTTTTGCAGCATCAGATGCATACTGATTATGATTTACAAATATTCCTTCCAAAATTTTGTTTTCCGTCAGAAAAACGAGAATCAAAACCACAGAGATCAGCAGCAGCAACGACAATGAAAACAACAACAGGATGTACAGCTAGTAGAGAACAACAGAAGCTATTTCCTGGAACACAGAAAGAAACTTAGTCTAAACTATTTTCCAAAAGTGCAATATTAACAGTTATATCGATAACAAGGACAATTTTATATAAACTACCTAGCAGAATCCTCATTTTGTAAATAAATAACCAATATATTTTTTATAACAAGCAACTAGACTATAAATTTTTATTTTAAAGGACGGATGGGGTAAAGCCACAAAACAACGACTTTCATACCTTTTACATCAAGATGGCCCATAATTCAGCTTCCCACTCTACTCTCAACTTTCTCTCTCGTTTTCAGGGTTTTCTATGCAGAGAAACTCAGTGCCAATTGAACACAACACAGCCTCTTATAACTGAACATAAGGGTAACTTAAAGGTATTACACTTGTCAATTTTAAGAACATGACTTTAATATGGGGGTTGAAAATAATATAATTCAGTAGCAAAAAAAGAGTGAGAAATTGCTGTCATTATGCATAAAATTTACTGCTTCCTCTATACTTTTGTTGCAGTATGTCCAATTTATATGTATGTATATTAGGTAGTTATCTCACAAAAAGATGGCATATAATAGGTAGGCTTTAACCAACTTTTTTTCTAAAAACAACAGCAATAATAATAAACATAACAAAAGAAGTAACTATAGTACAGCAGCAGCAGTAGTAGTAGTAGTAGTAGTATTAGCAATATACTATGTCCAAAACATTGCAAAAATCACCTTGAATTTTCATTAGAAGTCAGCCAATCAACATTACATATTCTAATATTAGCCTCTAATGTTGACCATTCCATGGCTGTTCCTCCACATGCCAAGCCTCAAATCAGCAAGCCCCAAGAGTCGAGACCTTAGTATAAACAGATTATCTTTACTTATTCTTCTTTTTAAATGTTCAACATACTCATTTCCATAAATAAGAGGCACTCTGCACCCCTGAGAAACAATGTCACAACTCACAAGTGACGAACTCGATAACTGATAAGTCTATGATGGGTTGTAAGGGATTTTAGACAAAAACTAGTCCAAGTTCAAGAAGCATTTTCTAAAATTAAGTCAAAAAAAGAGTAAATTTAGATAATTTCAAAACATATACATGTACAAGCTAAATCTGTTCTAGATATCTGGGATGTTTATAGTTTTAAGCTTCTGCTGCACCATGGTATGGTTACAGTGTGAGTCAGAAACTTTTAACACACCAATGTGAAAATGAGCTAACCTATGTCACTGAGGCAATTCATTCTAAACAAAATTGCTGCCTCAACTCCTATAACTCAAGTACACCATGACATTTGGGGGCAATCCAAATTACACGAAATGCATAAAATATATCCCAAAGAATGGAATGACCTAATCCAAACATCATAACACATAAAAGGTCACATCCAAGTGAGGCAAAGCCAGCCAATTTAACGCTCATATCATGGTAGAAACTACTCCCTCTATCCCCCTATAATTTTCCCATTTGCTTTATTCTGACGTCAAACTTTGTAAACTTTGAGTATAAATTCTCACCAATACATAAAATTTGGTAATAGTCAGGTGTGATCTTGTTAGATTCACGTTATTGTGTACGTTCATATCAGTTTTTTATAATTTTTAGGAAAAATTGTGAAAAACCACTACAACCTTTACACTTTTTGAAGAAATCCACCAATTACTTTTTTTTTTGAATTAAACTACTATAACTTTGCAAATTTTTGTGAAGCACCACTTTTTAACGGAAAACACGTCAAAAACCCTAACCTTTAAATTCACCACCAAACGGAAAACTTAACATTTTCCATTAAAAGGTGGTGCTTTACAAAATTTTACAAAGTTATAGTAGTTAAATTCAAAAAAATGATGGTTTTTTCTATAAAAAAAAAGTGTAAGTTTGTAGTGGTTTTTTACAAATTTTCCTAATTTTTATTAACACATAAATAAATACATTAACGGTCAAAGTAGTACATTGGAGACCGTGCACAAATCATATGGGAATTCTAATTGGGGGCGAAGGGAGTAGTAAGTATTCCAGTTGTACTCTTTACAAATTACCAATGAATTCAACTCGAATTAGTTTACATTCATGCAGATCACCACTACTATCTACTATCTGCACAACTTTCGAAAGCAAAGCATCCTCCATACCTCAAAAGTCAAAACTTAACAACCAAATTTGGAAAGAAACTTGGTTAAACTAGAACACTTAGTTATAGAACCTTAGGTTATAGTTACCAAATTTGACGAGTCGTCTCACAACCAAAAGATTATGAAAAACACACCACACAGCAAACAATTTTACACCCTAAATTGGGATGTATTCAACTAAAACCCACCAATTACAACAACACAACTCCCTTAAACCAAAACCTAAAACCAATAAACCAATCAAATCTCAATTAAACCTTAATAAATTACAGAAAATGAAACGAGAGTATAGAAAAATCTCACTATGTGAATGTCTTGAAAGCCAGAAAGAGCGAGGGTTTTGAGCAGTTCACAACCAATACCACCAGCACCAACCATCAGAACTTTCGCATCCTAAATTTCACCCAAATTAAACACAAATCACGAATTAAATACACAGCAAAATCAATCGAAACAATGAACGCTTAAATTAGGGCAAATATGCCATGCAAAAGGTGAATGAGAGGTTTACCTTAATGGCGTTTAACTGCTGCTGAGAAGCCATTGAGAGAAAAAGAGCGTTTTGAGGTAAGTGAAGAGAAAGGAAGAAGAAAAGTAAAGGGTTTAGTGAAGTAATTAAAGGGGGGAATCTGAAGAGTTGGTTTTTGGGGCAAAAAACATAAACAAACACAAACTCTTTTTTTAATTTTCTCTCTCTTTACATACTCTGACTGGGAAGTAAACGGGGAGGGGGGGATTGGTGGGCGCCAAGGAGGCCGAGGAAAAAAGTGTGTTTTTTTATTTTCACTCGATCAAGGAGAAGTCAAGCAAGCCTATAAGGATGTAACTACTATTGGTTTATGTATATCGGAATTTTCACTATGATCCAAAATCCAGATCTACACTACATGTTTGGCTGTATTAGCTACATAAAAGACAACAACATGTGTTAAGATAATTGTTGTTTGGTAATATTTTCCTTTTGTATAGAGAGGAAAGATTTTAGGCTTTATTTGGTTCAAGTGGCGGGATGCAAATGGAATGGAAGAGAATGGAGTGGAATAGAAATAAGAATCGTTAATTTTATAACTTGTTTGGTTCAACCAATAAATGGAATGGAATCATTAAAATACAAATGCCAAAGAGAAACAAACCCCCACCTTCCACCCAAACTCTTTCAGTGGAACCTCTCACTTTCCTTCTCTCCCTTTCATAACCTTTCACTTTCCTTCCCAATCTCCTGACTCTATCTCTCTATTCTATTCAACAGCGGTTATTCAATAGCTATTCAACAAGGAATTTTGGGACATTAGATTGGGATCAGGTTGGAGAGAGAAGGGAGGCATTTGTTTGAGGAGGGAAACAGGTTGTTACCGGTGGTCTATGAGCAAAAACAATTTGGTGAATTGAGTATTCCTTGAGAAACGGTAATTGCTATCCTCTCCTCTCAAACAAACAATCAATAACGGAAAGGATTTACCAATTTCGTTGCCAGCCCCTCAAATTTTCCATACCAAACATGCTCTTAGTGGAACAAATTATATAAATAATCACTTATATAATTAGACTAACACTCTAATACTAGCTATAGAAGGCAGACGGGGTAAAATTTGATTTGTTTCGCATGATATCTGCCTTAATTGAAGTGGGAATGGGTATAAGTTTGATGTGTGGTGGGTAAGTAGTATGGATATAGAAAGTCATACCCGACATAGGTAGAGGGTGTGTGGTGAGTATGAGGGCACACTCGCCCCATATCCACCTTTCCCACCCTATATTCACCCGCCCAACATCCGCCTGCATAGTACTCATTCGACAATCTTCGAATAATCTTATTGCATTATTATGCCAAAATATATTAACTCAAGCCTATGCCTTATTACTTATTAGGCCATTAGGGTAAGCGGCTCGTTAAAGGACATCATTGGAGAAATTATCACTAGTATTATTATTATTGTTATCACACTAAATTATACTTTATTATATTATTATTATTGTTATCATTAGGATTAGGCCCCGGTGATGCCTCGAGTTTTTAGTTAGGGATAAACAAATCTAATCTAGTGTGAACATATCATCAAAAAAAAGTAAGTCACCTCATTTGGACAACTTAACTCTTGGTTTTCATTTATATTATATATAATCATCATTATTTTTTATAAAAGAATCAATAATAATAGTATTGTGGAAAGCCAGTTGGAGATCTTTAGACTATACTTGAGATTGGAGGTTCGAATCTTTACATTTTCAATTTTTTAATATATGAGAATAATGTTGGATATTATGCTATTAAAAGAGGGATGGTGACACGTGGCGGAAACTCTTGCCTAAGATTTTCTAATATATATATATATAGAGAGAGAGAGAGAGACGTCTAATAGTAGAAAGATAGTAATAAAAATATTGATATAAATTTTTTGAAAATATTATTTAGTACTTCATGTATTTCTTTTTGTTTGTCTCATTTATCATAGCTTTAAATGTCAGACAAGATGATGTCATAGTCATGTGGGTGATGACAACAATTAAATAGTTCACTTATCTTCTAACAAATATGGTGATTAAAGTAGGTAAGAGAAAATTATAAGGTACATGTGAGACCAAAAAGTGATAAAGTAGGGGTAAATGGATAATATGATTTTGCTCTTATAGAGAAAGATGAAAAAGTAGCACAAACAAAAAAAAGCAAAATAGAAAGTAGGGCAAACAAAAAGAAACAACTGGAGTATTTTTTAAAAAGTGAGTATAATAATATCTTATGAGTGAATCAATAATATTAGGAAAATCGATATTAGTACTAAAATAACTAATTAACTATTAAAATATTACAAATTTTAAATTGAATTTCAAATATAAAAACAATAATAATTAGTACAACAATAATAATAAATTTAAATAAAAAAAAGATGATAAAAAGTGTTGTTAATAATAACTGAATTGAACGAATTGAAATATAGAGTTGAACTTAAATTAATGGAACTAAATTGAAATTAATATACATTGATCCAGTCAAAATATTAGGGTTTAAACATAAGAAAATTAATAAAACTAAAATTAACAAACTAGGGCCCATTCGGTATTAGTACCAACTTCGTGTCTTTGGTTTTTATGATTTTAGAATCATATGGTATAAGTTGTACAAAAATTAATAATTAGTCATACATATAATTAACAGGTTTATCTTGACAAAAAATGAAAACTATTTTTTATGGTTTCCATATTTTGAAAAACTGAAAACTGATAAAAACAACAAACAAAAGGTTTGTTTTTGTTTTTTGTTGACAATTTGACTAGTATCATTTCAACTACTTATAAATTTAGGGTTTTATTATTCATAGCCTTTAAGGCTATGTATAAGCCTTAAATATTTTACTTAAAATTGTATTAATTTGGGAATTTATCGGTAAATTACGCGTCAATCGATATTATTTATTACTTGTTTATACTAGTCTGGAAAGTATTAAATACTTATACATTGCCCTAAGGGTTAAGCATAATATTTGCCTTAAATTTATCATGCTAATATTATGGGCATGTTCGCTTGTGCTAAATTGAGCCGAGCAAAATGGAATAATAAAATGTGAGAATAGTTTAAGAGAATTGTGCTAAGATGACTTTAATTGAAAATAAGGTGTACAAAAGAGACACCACGTGAATCTAAAATGGCAAAAAAAAAAAAAAACTATGAGTGATACCAAACTAAGGGAGTGTATGTCAGCTCGCTGATAATGGTTTGTAGGTGGTCTTATTTAATGACTAGTTTGACCAATTGTTTGTACTCCCTCCGTTTTTTTAAATATGCACATTTTTCTATTTTTGGGTGTTTTTTTAATTGGTATCTTTGTACCTTTTCCCATAAATGGAAGGTTAGTCCACCTAATTATTACACTTCTCTCCTACTTTTTCTTTCCTTCTCTCTACCTTTTTCATTTTTTCCTTACTTTTACTAACCTTCTCTCTTACTTTTGCACTTTTTCGTTGGTCCGCGCGCAAAAGCAAACATGCATATTAAAAAAACGGAGGTAGTACTTGTTTGTTTTGATTTGTTTTCTAATTATTGTTTGTGTTATAGCTGTTTTGTAATAACATTTGTTAGCGTTAGAAGTGTTTTGTAAAAACATTTGTTAGTGTTAGATAGCGATGTCAGTGGGGCGAATTTTGTGCAGATCCGCCCCGCACCCGCTCCAGTTAGATGGGGATGGGAGCAGGTTTCACGGGTGATGGGGTGGGGATGAGGATGAAAACCACCCGCGCCATGGGTAATGGGGCGGGGGTGGATGTTCGTCCATACCTGCCCCATCCCCGCCCGCCCTATCTGAGCTCTGCCATATGTATTCTCCAAAGGCCTAAATATTATTAGCTGCTTTCATTTTAAACTTTTATTTTCCAAAGGCCCAAAGGCTAAAATCCAAAATTATCAAGAATTTTGAACTTGTTAGATAACATTAACTTTTGCCACACTTTGAATATGGGTTGATTACCCCTTGTAATTTTTTTCAAACGCACCGATCATTCGGGGGAAGGCGGGACACTGCTAGGTGGGTAGTTTATCTGGGGCGGATGCCTGTTGCTAGAGATTGATTTGTGTGGCATGAATGCATGATGGCAGTAAGTTGATGGTGAAAGGCTAGAAACAAGTGTTTTTTTTTATTTCTACAGTTTTTTTTTATATAAGTTGCTAGTTTTTTGGACCCTAAAATGGCTCCATTGGTGCAGTGGGCGTGAGACTGAACAAAGTGCTGCAGGAAGTGGGCGGGGATTGGTGCGGGGATGGGGCAGGGGGTGAAGGGGTGTGCGGGATTCACACTAGTGATGGGGCGGGGATAGATTTTAGCTTACCCGTTGGGGGGTGGGATGAGGATAATATTTTCCCCGCCATGGGTGATGGGGCGGGGATGGAGATGACTTTTTTAGGCGGGAATGGGATAGGAATGCCAACATCCGCCCGCCCGCCCCATTAACATCCCTAGTGTTAGAACTATTTCGTAAAAAAACATTTGTTAGTGTTAGAAGTGTTTTGTAAAAATATTTGTTAGTGTTAGTTTTTTGGTACAAAATAGAAGCAAAAACGAAAAGAGAACATGAAAAATTGGTAAAAGCAACTTTTGGATGAGAAAGCCGACTTTTCATCTACTTTAGGGGGTGTATGTGAAAGCGTTTGGTACGTGTGGCTGTCTGGGTTGGTTGTTTAGTACGAAATGGAAGGAAAAGTCAAAAGGAAGTACAAGAAGTTGGTAAAAAGCAACTTTGTTTTTTGGCTGAAAAACCGTTTTTTTAATTGAAAACCCTGTTTTTTATTCACTCCAAAAGTCATTCACCAATTTCTTCTTTTTGATTATATACAATAGCCAAAAGCCAGTGAAATATCACCAAAAGTCATCTACCAAATAATTTGTTGTTGTTGTTTGACCACACAAATGAGCCAAGATCCAATAAAAAACCAACATAAAAACGTTGATTAAACTACAAAAACTTGTGTTAGACGCTCTATTCATGAGTATATGGATAGACTGCACGTAACACCTACACACTAAGTTCTCTAGTCAAACACCCCCTACTACATAATCTATCTAACTTATTTTCAATTCAGTTTATTTTAGTCAGTCATTTTAGTGAAATCAATTTAGTTATTTTTCAGGTCGATCCCAAAGCCATAATGTTTCAAGATGAGGAGGCCTTTTCATATAGCGCAATCTTTTACTCCCACAATTTGTTATTCAATCATCTCTATTCCATAAGTGAAGAGTCAGGGACACCAAAAATCAACATTTTATCTTTTTTTTCAAATCATAATTAAATGAAATAACTTTCTCCATAACTTATTGTTTTCATGATTTCTCACGCATTGCGTGCATGTATAACTAGTACTGAAGAGGCAAAGCTGGCAAAGAGAATTTGCCATAAGCCTAAAGGCTTGAACTCAAGCTTCCAAAGGAAGCTAAACAAGGCGTCTCAAGCAAATATACATTGACGCCTTGACAGTGGTGACGGACCAACGAGGCAATTTTTTGTTATTTACATTTTTGCACCAATTTAATCACTCATTTATAGCAAATGTAATTCATCCGCATGTCAAAAGAAGCCAGGTCACTGACCACTTAACATGTACTGTATTTTCCATTTTCTACCGTCAACGTTTTCTGTTACCAGTGCAGTGACTAGTACCCTCTCTCTCCTTTTCTCTCCCTCTTCACTAATCACTCCTGTCTCCCTTCGTACCTCCCACCAGCCACCACCTCAAACGCCGCGTTCCGATCATCAAAGTCGACCATACGCCGTCGTTTCCCTCCATGTAAGCCCTCTTCTAGTTCCGTTTTTAGGGTTTAATCTTTGTCAATTTCTCCCTTATTAGTGATCATATGTAAATTGCATTAATCATGCAAATGTAGTTTCATTTTTATATGCTTCTCTTGTATTTTACTGTACTAATATGTTTATTTTCTCCTTTCTCTCAACTATTTGCGCATATAGAGTATCAATTATGAAACGAGGACCTGCAGAAGTCTGTACAGGTTAATTCACTCCCATTTTTAGTCCCTTTTTTGTGAAATCAGTTTTGTTCTTCTCCTTTGTTTACATCTTTAGGGCCTTACTTAGATTATCTAGAGCGGCGTTTAGCACAACCCTTTGTTTTTCGGGGTTTAACATTAACAACCTTGCACAATTTCGTATTATCTGGCCAAAATGGCCGGAGGGGAACCAACAACCACAATTACAAAGCCTTATTCCCGAAATGATTTGAGGTCGGCTAACATGAATCGTCATTTGAAAGTGTTGAAGGAAGATGGCATCGACAAGTCGAACCATATAAATAAAGAGAATAAAGGTGGATGGAGGTTGTAGAAGATGAGATGAAGTATTGATTGGAAAAGGAAGCGGAATTATTACCCTCATTTTGGGACTAATCATGATTAGTTGATTACTCACCAAACTAGGATAATGTATCAAATGAGGGTAATAGTTCCTTGTCCACCTCTTCAACTCGTCCTACTTGTTCAATTTACATCATCTTTTCTACTACCATCTAAGTTCATCTTCGTTTTGTCTCTTTACCTCTTCAATGCATTTAATCCAAGCGTGCCCTGAACATGTTTTGTGTTCACGTATATCAAAGGTATACACATGGGTAGAGTGCATGCGTATTGCGAATGGGAAAGGGTTTTAGCATGTTTCCGATTCCGGCGCTCATTGGTAGAATTATAGTTACATAAACGTTTATGATATAATATATATACACGGGTTCATAGGGGTGTCCTATACACTTGTTGTGAATGGGAGGAGGTATAAGAAAACGTGTAAGTTCTCCTATTGATTGCGATGGATGTAAGCAACATGTACACATAATTTAGTAATATAGAGCTGATTTGGCAGAATATAGAGTTGATTGATTTATGCTTGTCACTGACATTTTTCATGAGTTCCAACTTCTATTGCTAGTGCATTTATAACTTGAGCTTTCCTTGGTACAGATAGTTATGCTATGAGTAGCAAAAGAATGAAAGTCTCGAACGGAAGAGATGGAGAGAGTGCAAGAATTTTTGATTATTCTGATCCATTCACAATTCCAAATTTATTAGACAGCCTCAACTGTGGTAAATATGGAAGTGTTACAAAAGATGTTGAAGCATTGGTGGCACGGAAGATGCAGGTTTTTAATTCTCTTTATACATTGTATCCTGATCTCGAATCCACATCATCAGACGCAAGGTATGATGTAAACGGTGACGTGTCAGGCGTGGTGAGTACAGATGTTGTTGATTTGGAGAATGTGGCAAAATCTAGTACTCCAGCACATGCTCCGGTGCTAATAATTGAGTCGGATGATGAGGACGATGTGCGCGGAAAACCTTTCCATCACTTTCAGGAGATTGCTTTTCCCAGGCCTCTGCCTGCTATTGAACTCTTTACAGAGAGCTTGCTGGTTAGCTTTTCTGTAACCATCCTTATCCAAGGATTCATATTACATCAACGTATTGTCTTTTTTGTTTATAATTTGCAGATCACTTCTTCAAAATTTATTTTGTATCACTTATTGCCGAGTAATTATTTTTTCGGACTTCTCTTGGTGCTTTATTCTTATACTAAAGGAATGGTTATTTTATCCTATGATACAAAGTTTGCTATATCGTTTTTGTGCTTTTATATTTCCTGTCATGAAATTGTTTTCGGGGGTTCATCTCGCCAATATGAATTGCCTTTGTCAAATTATGTTGTCAAAATTTGTAATTTGCAACTGTGCTTTTGGGTGGGGAGAATGGAGCATACTTTGTTAAACTGATAAGATTGCACCTTGTTTGCTGTATGATGATATATGAGGCTGTATTGTATATTAATCAAACTGATATATCTGCAATTCAATGGCACGTACGGTCTAAGCAAGCCTTACAATGTTACAAAGAACTTCAGGATATTATAGCCATCCTTGGGTTGGACGAATTATCCGAAGAAGATCGATCACTGGTATGGCTATGAAGATGGTGACCATCGGCATGTAGGTTCCAGAACCATGTACAATTTTATGCACGAGCTGTATTTCCAGAGGAAACACAAGAGTTTAAGCTATGGTGAAAGCCCTTTGTAGAGAATTAACTGCTTATTGACATTATGCCCAATAACTCCTGCATCTAAAGGCTCGTGAGTGTGTTGATTTGGACCTAATAGACTTTTGCTGTTTAATCAATCATGTTTAGCTTGTTCAAACTGTTGTAGGTTGGGTGGTGCTGCAGAACCTCTCTTCTCATATCAAGTCATCAGCCGTCCTTACACAATGCTGGATAGTTATATATAAAAATAAAGAATGATTTTATTTTTAACTGAAAATTGATGATTGAAACCTTTGCCTGCTCTGTTTTACTCTTGCACCGATCACAATTTCCTGATTTTGCTTTATCTGTTTGTGACTTACATTGCCAACTGTTGACGGTTGCTGCTCTTATGACTCAATTTCAGCCGTGCTTGATTTTTGGTTATTTCAAAATGTAAAATATGTGCTCCTTATATTCTTCTAAAAATTTGTAATAATAGATTGGAAATCACATGGATGTCAATACTTTCAAAGAAGAGGAGAAAAAAATTGATAAGGTAAAAGATAAAGGTATGTATGTGGGTGTTGAAGATGAGTTGAGTGAGGAAAATCACGAGTCTAATGCCGAAGATGAAGAGCTGTCTGACATGTGGAAGGAGATGAATTTTGCATTAGAATCTTCCAAGGTATTTATGTGACTCTTGTACTAATGTATGGCAGTTTTCTGTGATCGTTGTTTACTATTACTTATGTCTCTTTACCAGTCCTTTCCTTTTTTAGTTTATTGTTTCTTTCTGTTTTTATATTTCTTGAAGTATGCTGGCTGGAAACAGACTTTCTTCTCAGTTCTATGTCAGTTGCTGCTTTGGCATTGCGAGGATTAAATTTTAGTTGTACTTCCCTTTTGGATGCTAGAGTTCTCATTTCATGCCACCTGCAATAGAGTTTCTTAGATGCTGCATTTGTGTGTGTGTGTGTGTTTGTTGGGGAAGGGTGGGGGTTAGTATGAATATGCATGCGCCTGCATAAATGTACAATTTTGCTTCTTATCTTCTGAAGATTTATCCTGGGCCTGTAGAGCCTATTTATTAAAGCTGAACTAGAACGCTTTTTTTGCTGCCACGTCTATGCTTATAGGAGCAATGCTCGAATAGTGAAATAGCATAAACTTCCATATTGTGAAGAGTGCATGTGGTGTCAATGAACAATTTATGGATGACAGAGAACATTGAGAACGTGTATGTACTATTGTACTATCTTGTCTCCCTTTCTTAATTACCAAGAACATGGAACTGTTATAAATTGAGTTAACAGGAACAACTTGATTAACATAATAAAGGATTGAAAATTGGAGTTGGGATTGACAAAAAGGAATTACAGAAGATTAAAGGATATATCAAGCATTCTAGTGACTTGAACACTCCTAAAGCTAAAGAAAGCTAAATGAGATTCTGATCAATACTCTTCATGCCTTCTCCTTCCCTCATTTCCTCTATTCATTGAAAAACTTATTCTCTTTTTCCTCGCTCAACCCTAACAAACTAACTGATTATCTTCTGCGTCAAGCTCCTCTTCGTAATAACCTAAACGTTGTGCGCCTGATCAGTTCCAGCTGTGGCTTGTAACTATATACTGCACATTCCTCACAAGTTTGGCAAGATGACAGTTTGATTGTGAGGAGTGAATAGGTGCCACTGCCACCGCTCTTTTACTTCTCAGTGAAGGAATTGTCTTATTCCAAGACAATTATAAACAAAGAACTCTTAGTCTGTATTGCAATACAGCATTTAGAGCAGGCTGAAGTAGGAAACAACACCTTTAATTACTTTAATTCATGGAATCAACTAGCTATCACTTTAGGTTACAAATATGATTATTGGTTGTAGATTGTTCGGGTTTATGTAGTGTAGTCAATCTTTTCACATAGGTTAGCTCTCTATATAGAAGCATAGCCGGTTCCATGAAATAATTGATAAACAACCGAGAGTTCCTTTTGCCTTTTCTGTTGCCTTCTAAATTTAGCACCTTCTATAAATTTTCTCCGACTTGAGTTTAGCTTCAGTTTCTTGAAGGATCTTGGCGCTGAAGTATTTGCTGTTTTGATCTCATTGCCTCTTGTATGTTGATGATTGTCTCTCCAGCAAAATTGATGTTACATTATATTTGTACTTTTCTCGTGCATTTGTCATTCTCCAGTTCTTTACTTCCATTGGTTTCTTGGGCTTCTTCACTCACTTTTCTGCAGTAGCTAGCAGATCCCTAGTCTCTGTACTGCCTTGTATCATGTGACTAGTAGAGATTTTTTTCCCTTGTGACAAAATATATGAATATTTCCTTATGATTCTCCTTGTAGGATGTTCCAGTTGATCAATTGGGTGATGATGAGAATTCAGTTGAGGAGGACGAGGGCTGTGATCATTCATATGTCCTTAAAGACGACCTCGGTTATGTTTGTCGAGTGTGCGGAGTGATCCAGAGAGCAATTGAGACCATATTTGATTACCAGTACATAAAGGTGCCAATTGCTTCTATAATAATTCTTCTTCATCTAATTGCATGTTATCTATCTGAAAGTCAGGTCTTTCTTTCTTTCTATCTTCTATATGTGGATGTAAGTTTGGTATTTACTCTAAGTTTCTAGTTTTCATTGGATGCTTCCACCCATAAATGTTACGAGATGCACTGTATTCAGCATCTTAGTTCGAATCGGCTCAACATTACGAGGTTTCCTATGATCGTTTCCATGAAAAAAACACTCGAATCAACTTTTTTGTTTTGTCAATATGAACTTCGATTAAGATTTATCTAGTTTCAATTAGAGGGTCGTGTCTATAATATGAACATCTCTTGCTTTCCATGTAGATCACTGAGTTAATTGACCATATGATTTAATTACAGTTTGTGGGACCTATTCGTCCATAATCTGAAGGATCGAAGATCTCTAGTTATTGAGATGTAGATCTATGAGTCGATGACAATTTGAGTTAGAGTAAGGCTATGTTCATTTCAATTTATTAAAATAAGTCAAGTTCAATAGTATTAAGGCCTTGTTGTTCTAAATCTATATCTGTTGAACTTGATTTATTTTTGTTGAACTTTAACTTACTTTTGGTGAACCTAACTAATTTTCGCTGAAGTAAATTCATTTGTTAATCTTAACTCATTTTTGCCGAACTTGACAATTTTTCTGCTGAACTATTGCTTTTGTTGAACTCATCTTATTGTTGCTTAAGTAAAACTTACTTTTGTTAAAATTAAGTACTTACCTCATTTTTGTTGAACCCTATTCAGTTTTTGCTGAACTTAACTTTTTTTATTGAACTTACTTATCTTTGTTGAGCTTAATTTATTTTTGTTGAACTTAAACTTATTCTTGCCGAACTTATTTTTGCTAAAGCTGATTGTGATTTATTAAAGAGGAACAAAGCCTAAATTCACTAAGAATAGCCCAAGCTCAAGAAAGATATGTCATTTTAGGGGGGAGAAAAGAGAGCTCACAGCTCAGCAAAGTTTGAGTTACACAAATAATAGGCCAAGTTAAGCAAATATAAGTTCAGTAAATATAACTAAATTCAGCAAAAATAAGCTAAGTTTAGCAAAGATAAGTTGAAGAGTATGCAGCGTAAGTCTACAAGTTTTGTGAATTTCATTTGAGGCACAAGTTTATTACACAGATTCGTGGATGTATGTTGACTAGAAACACTTCCAGATCTTAGTATCAGAATGTAGATTCTAGCTGACAGTATGTAAATGCATTCTTCATGGTATAATTGAAGGATTGAACAGAGATGTGAGCGTAGGATATATACTCTTTCTGTCTATGTTATACTCATACCCTATGTTACTTAGACACAGATTGAGTGTCTACTCGGATACGGGTGTCCAAGTGTCCGACTCGGCTATTTTGTAGAAAAAAGTCAAGTTTTTGGTTTAAAACGAAGTATCCAAGTGAAGTGTCGTGTCCGACAATACACGACACCCGATTTTTGAGGTAAATGAAGGTGTCGGAGTAACATAGCTCATACCTATTTTTATGATGCTTACTAACCTGTTCTCGTTGGCCATTAGTTTCCTGACTATCGTGTGATGCTAGACTGCTAGTATATCTTTCTTTCCATGAGGCATAGTTATGTGTTACTTTGATTCCTCATTACTTCCTTTACAGCTTGTTTGGATAACCAAAATAGGAGGGAAGGGGAGGGGAGGGGGAGGAAAATGGCAAAAATCTTTTGTTTGGATACCAAGTGAGGGAGTGAGGGATTTGGAGGGGAGGGGAATGGAAGGATCAATTTGTAAGAAATTGCTCCCTCCAACAATGGAGAGATTTGGAAGTTTTCCTCCCCTCCCTTTCTCTTCCCTCCCCTTCCCTTCCCTCCCCTTCCCTTCCCTCCCCTTCTTTTCCTTCCCCTTTTTTATCCAAACAAGCTGTTAGTCTCTGTGGTGGTATACAACCTTCTTGATATGGACATGGAGTCACTCATTTTGAAAGTTTTATTAGTTTATTTAAACATCTATGTCAGACACAATTTATCTGCGATGATTATAATTGATAAATCCTTAGTTTTTTAATCTTTCTGGGTGTGCATAAGCATCTGTTTTAGCAGTGGCTTCTCTTTGTTTATGTTGGTGCTCCGCTTTTCATATTTTATACAAGTGGTAGTTTGTGTGGCTTGTATGGATACAATTGTCTTTTCATATTTTATGCATTGATCGAAACTTTTCTTTGCACCAGGCGGCTCGGGTGAGAACTTACAGATCTGATTCACGTGCTAACAGAGAGAATGATGATGCAGATTTTCATCTAGATGGGCTTAAGTTGTCTGGGCATGATTTGGCCGTCACTGAAATCTCTGCTCATCCCCGGCATAGGAAGCAAATGAAGCCTCACCAGTTGGAGGGATTCAACTTCTTGTTAAGTAACTTAATTACCGAAAATCCTGGTGGTTGCATTCTGGCTCATGCTCCTGGCTCTGGAAAGACTTTCATGATTATCAGTTTCATGCAGAGTTTTCTAGCCCAATATCCAGATGCTAGGCCGCTGGTTGTGCTGCCAAAGGGTATTCTTCCTACATGGAAAAAAGAGTTTCAAAGATGGCAAGTGGAGGACATTCCTTTGCTTGATTTCTATTCGATGAAAGCTGAGAATAGGACTCAACAAAGGGAAGTCCTCAAACAGTGGGTAGAGCAGAGGAGCATACTGTTTTTGGGGTATAAGCAGTTCTCTACTATTGTTACTGGAGACAGCTCATGCAAGATAACTGCTTATTGCCAAGAAGTACTGCTTAAGCGCCCTTCCATTCTTATCTTGGATGAAGGTCACACTCCTAGAAATGAGAACACTGATGTACTGCACTCTCTTGCAAAGGTTCAGACACCTAGGAAAGTGGTGCTATCTGGCACCTTGTATCAAAATCATGTAAAAGAGGTTTTCACCATCTTAAACCTGGTCCGTCCAAAATTTCTGAAGCTAGATATGTCTCGAGGCATTAAGAAACGTATCATGAGTAGAGTGCAGTTTCATGGGTTTAAAAAACAATTGAAAGGAGGGAATGTTGAGAGTAACTTTTTTGACCTTGTTGAATACACCCTTCAGCAGGAGGAGGATTGGAAAAGAAAAGAGGCTGTTATAAAAGATCTAAGGGAGATGACTAGTAAGGTGTTGCACTACTACAGGGGAGACTTCTTGGATGATCTCCCAGGACTTGTAGACTTCACTGTTCTTCTAGGTCTGAGCCCTCAACAGAAAATCGAAGTGGACAAATTGAAAAAAAGGGAAAAAGTAAAATTCAGAAAAACTTCGTTGGGTTGTGCGGTCTACACACATCCTAGGTTGAAGCAGTTTTCAGATATTAATTCTGGTACTGAAAAACTTTCACTGCTTAATGATGCGAAAATTGATGAGCTTGTTGAAAGGATAGATATAAGAGATGGTGTCAAGGCTAAATTTTTTCTTAATATGCTGGGTTTATGTGATAGTAATGGAGAGAAGCTGCTGGTGTTTAGTCAGTATCTGTTGCCTTTGAAATTTCTTGAACGTTTAGCTGTTTGTAGGAAAGGCTGGTCCATGGGTAAAGAAATATTCATGATATGCGGGGATACATCTACTGAGCAGCGAGAATTGTATATGGACCGGTTCAACAACTCCCCTGACGCAAAGGTCTTTTTTGGATCCATTAAAGCTTGTGGTGAAGGAATCTCTCTAGTAGGAGCCTCTCGGATTATAATCTTGGATGTCCACTTGAACCCATCTGTCTCACGCCAAGCAATAGGGCGTGCATTTCGACCTGGCCAGGAAAAGAAAGTCTATGTTTATCGACTGATTGCTGCAGAATCACCTGAAGAGGAAGACCATCTCACGTGTTTCAAGAAGGAACAAATTGCAAAAAGGTGGTTTGAGTGGAATGAGTACCATGGAAGTCAGGATTTTGGGATGGAGCCAGTTAATTTAAAGGACTCTGATGACCTATTCTTGGAGAGCCAGTCTCTAGCTGAGGATATCAAGGCCTTGCACCGAAGGTTGGTTCAACTTTCTTATCTCTTGGTATTTTCAATTTTTTTCCTTCTTTAAAGCCTTTGATATACTCTCTTTATAAGTTTATTCAAAATGAATTGTTATACATGATCTACTAAATAACCCTTTATCTATATCCTCCCCACTAGCGGATTCAGGAAAATACCTAGGAAAGGCAAAACAAAATCCAGTATTTATTGGGGTGAAGCTATCAATTTCACATATTTTTTTTAAATTTCTCTATATTTAAGGAAAAATCTCCACAGGTTTCAAGTTTAACTAAGGGTCAATTGATCCAACTACTGTCAGTTTACCCCTTCCCCCATTCCTCCCCGTTACTTAATTTAGTAGCAGCATTTTAGGATGCACGGTTGTAATCATCTCTATTCTAGAAGATGAGTACTTTTTCTGCTCTTTAGATAGTATATGTGATGATCAGTTACAGACTTGTGGACTGAGGACTTGTGTATATCTAAGTGAGTGTATGCAAATATAACGTGTTGTGTTGTAGGTAAATTGCACTTGTCCGCGATTGTAGAAGCAGATGCCTGGAGATATTTAACTTTTTGCAAATTACACCAGTTATATATGGCTCTAGCAAAGTAGCATTACAAGTTTGTACAGGGGAATTGAAGCTGGAAAAATAGGTATTGGAAGTTGGAACTAAGTATGTTTTATTTTGTTTAAGGTGCCATTGTATATGTTGTTGACTATAGTTGGAGAAAGATTAGGTGTTACTGTAAAGTGCAGCGCGGATCTTTGTTGTAATGCAATACTGCGTTTGGGTACACACTTTTAAAGTGTTATTAATCTTATTATGTCTATAAATTTAGATGGATCTGTTTCTCAGTTGCACTTTGATGCATATTACCCATCTTGGATTCTTCGATAGCATTGGTAATGTAGAACATACATCATCAACTAATCCGATTATTAAGCATATTGATGGAGATTGAAAATTAGACAAATATACATTATTTATATGGAAAAGTTGATATGTTCTCTTTTGAACTATCGATTGATTTGAAATAGTCCCGATTTTGGGGTGTCTTTCTTAAACATGCAAAAGGAACTTTCTTTTTATGGGTTCTTTTTGCTCCTCTCTCATTTATCTCCATTTTTGTCTATGACTACCTTTCGTTTTCTTTTACTAAACCTGTTTAATAGGTTGGAAACCATGCAAGTTTGATTTGAAAAGACGTCCTCTAAAATGCAGACTATTATGAGTCAATCAAGAATTTGGATTGTCTAAAAAACAAATTTGGAATTGTTGTTGTTAACCGTGTTTGATTACACTGCAAATTTGAAAGCATGCAATTTAGGCTGGCCGAAGCCCAAAGAAAAGAGTAAGCAAATTAAGGATGTGTTGGGCTGGAAGGATACTAATTTTCTAAGAATATAAGTTTTCTTATTTCGAATTTCTACAATTGGTGATTATTTTTCTTTGATTTGGCGGATAATTCGAATACAACAACTTTCAAAGTCAAATGATTAGAGCAAATTCCTCCATAGAATTTATCGAGCCTCGAGCCCTTAGGCTAATCCCGACTAGACATTGGGAATAGACCAAGTTAACGACTATCCACTCTCCCAAGAAAGCAAGTTCGAAGCTAGAGCCTCAATTATGTTTGACGGTATATTCAACCAAAAAAAATATAGTATATTGATGAAAAGAAAAGATATAATGTGCCCAATTTTGACGGCTCCTCTAATCAAGTGTCCGCTGCTGGCATTATCCTTCGTATATTTATTGAACAAAATTTTAAAGTTATGGCTTATAGTCTCAATACATCTTCTCCTCTGATTGCTGAAGCTACCGGCCTTTGTAATGGGTTAATTCAAGTCAAAATTATAAAAGTCAAAAATCTTCTTGTGGAAGGAGACAATCTCATTGTCATCAATATGCTACAAGGAAAATTTGTGAATCTCCGGTGTATTAGACGCTTATAGATAATATTCGTCACCTACTTACCTATTTTAGTTCAACTTCAATGTATTATATTTCAGAGAAGCAAACTCGGTCGCAGATTACCTTTAAGCAAAGACATCACATTTGTACAAAAAACCAGATGTTCAATCTCCTTCAAACTCCTATGTTGTATTGTTTTTCTTTATTACATAGCTTAGTGTTCACCCTTTCTAAGCAAGGACATCACATTACTACCTTTTTGTTCATATTGTAGTACTACAATATTTATATAGAAGTCGCGGGTTCATATGGAAACAAATGTTTTGACTTTTCAGAAAACTTTTTCTTACGAGAAAATTATTACTGAAAAAACTCATTTCCATATTTTCCTGTTAGTTTCATATTTATTTGGAAAATTTGCCAAAAAAACTTTTTAAATGTTCATTTTAGCGAAAAAACTTTTAAAGCATTCTTTGCAATAAAAAACCTTAAACACAATTTTTATTGCAAATTTCAATTTCCAGCATTGACTTTGGTTTTTCCGGCGATGACCTCTATTTTTCCGTCATTTTTGCAAAAAGTACATGAGGAAAACCCTAAAAAAGCTCAATTTAACAACAATAACAAGCTATTTTTAGGGTATTTCCCATATAATATCCGCAAAAACGGCGAAAATGTTGTGGGTCAATGCCGGAAAAGTTCAAGTCAACATCTGAAAATGAAGAAAGATTTTTTCTTGCGGAAAAGCTAAGTTTAAGATTTTTCTATTGCAAAGAATGCTTTAAAATGTATTTTTTCCAAAAATAAACTTTTAAAAGGTTTTTTTTCCAAAAATAAACTTTTAAAAGGTTTTTTTGACCAAAATTTCCTATTCATTTTATAGTTTTTTTGCTTTCGTGTAACATACCTTCTGTACATTCTCACGTGGTTTTATGGTTGCTTTTAATTTGTGTTTGAAAATAAAAAATGCTAATGACGACTTCAATAGGTTTTAGAACAAAATTCTGGAGTCTTTTTAGCTGGTAGTTGAAGATTAACAATGTCAAAGGTAGGTGGCAAATTCATTAAGATTGGTACTTGACTACTTGTAGCCTTGTAGGGAACACAACCTCAAATTATTCTTTTCATCAATGGCTGAAAATTTTAAATAAAATCATGGTATGATAAAATAAACACTAATTTTCAATGCAATATTCAAAATATGGAAATAAGTATTAGCAACAAAGCGGATAATCTATAATATCAAGGAAATAACTATTTTTTTTAAGCCCCATCACCAAAAGACTATATCCTACCATTTTTCTATGTTATAAATTATTACGTGAAAAACAAATATAATATTGTACTATAAAATAAATTTACTAAAAAGAAAACAATAAATTATTAAATTCATAATATATCCCGAGATGTATATTTGAACATTAAATTGAGAACCAACTTTCAAAATAGAATCCTATGCTTTCTTTATTTACATAAGTTATAAAAGCCGGATTAATATCGATTCTATTATCCGGACTTTTTAGAAACGCAGAGATACTCTAACCAATAAAAAGTCGCGTGGAGAAATTTACCATGAATCTCATTTGATTAACCCCCATAGGGCCATAGTAAATCACGGCAACTATCCCTCCCTCAAATACACTTTAAAAGTACCGTCGGTCGCATATTCACCGGCAGATCACACGCTCACCGCCAAAACCCAAAAAAAAATTAAATTCCCCACCAAAAAAAAAAAAAATTAAATTCCCCACCAAAAAAAAAAAAAATTAAATTCCCCTCCAACATCCGTTCCTATCATCTTTCTCTGTCTGCAACATAATTCTATGACCTTACTAACCTCCTTCTCTCTCATCTAATTTCCTCCATGGGTAAACCACGCGTTCCCAAACGCACCCTTGACACCATCACTATTAAACCCCTCAACAAGCCCATCAAGCGTAAGTCTCCTCTGGACCAATTAGTTAAGAGACAAAGCGAGCGACCACTATGCTCCGAGACATCAAAATACTTATTATTATTATTATTTTTGTGTATGCAGCTGGAGACTGTGTGCTGATGAGGCCAGCAGAACCATCAAACCCATCCTACGTGGCGCGTGTTGAGAGGATAGAGTCTGACACACGTGGGAGTAATGTGAGGTTACACGTGCGATGGTATTATCGACCGGAAGAATCGATCGGAGGTAGAAGACAATTTCATGGATCGAAAGAGTTGTTTTTATCGGATCATTTTGATGTACAAAGTGCTGATACCATTGAAGGGAAGTGTTTGGTTCATAGCTTTAAGAGTTATACTAAACTTGATGCTGTTGGAAACGACGATTTCTTTTGTCGTTTTGAGTATAACTCTTCCACTGGTGCTTTTACTCCTGATCGTGTTGCCGTGTCCGTATACTCTCTCTCTCTCTAAATATCCTTTTATTATTTGATTCTCTAATTTTTAATTGAATTGATGAAGTAAAATAGTTTGATTTAGGGTTAATTTTTTGGTTTGGTTTTTATTATTGTAGATTGCTTTGTTTAATTGAAATGCTTATGTGTCTTTTGGATTGTGCTGAAATGTGGGAAGTTGTATAGTTTGTTGAATCGACGAATTAACGAGAAGAAAGGGAAGATCAATGTAAGTGAACGTAGAATGGAATGTGAATCTGGGGTAATTTGTTGATTTTTCTGTTGTTTTCGACTTATTTTTGCTTATTTGTACTTATGCGAACTTGTAACTTGACTTTTTTCTTGATAAGGACTGAAAATAAGTTAGAAAAGAACGGGGCTGCAGTTTATTTTGCCATCTTATTAGATTGTTTATTTTGGTGGTATGTTGAAAATGTGAATGTCGGATTTTGTTTTGGTGAAAGTTTTTTGATGGGAAATGTTTCTGTTGTTTTGTGATTATCTGTGGTAGATAGGTTTTTTGAGTCGAAAAGAGATTTGGGTTTCTGTCAGTTGTCATTTCCGTAGTTTTGTTCTTTGATCTATGTTCTTCGGATTAGGATGGGTTGGCTCGTTACGAATCAAAAGGAAAGATATTTGATTGAAGTTTTTGTTGATACTTTCAGTTTCCATTTTACTGAGTTTTATTGTTGAATTGTAGAAGTGTGTGTTTTTTGTTTAGTGTATAGTGTAACTAAAGGTTTCTAGTTGTTTTCTATTGTTTTGCAGGTACTGCAAGTGTGAAATGCCATACAATCCGGATGATTTGATGGTTCAGTGTGAAGGATGCAGTGATTGGTGAGCATCAATTCTAATTTTACATCCTTTTCTTTTAGTGTGATTGTCATTTCTGATGGAAAGATTAATTCAAAAGTGAATGAGTATAAAATTTTGTTGAGTGTATGATTTTATCGGAGAATTAAGATATTGGTGCTATCAGGTGATCCATGTTTTATTTTTTTGTAAATTGTGTTGATCACTTCATCACTCAACTTAGTGGTAGAAATTTCACTAGGCGAAGTGGGGATGATAAGTTTTTTGGACTTCTTTGTTGATATTGGCTTTGAATTTGTCGTTCAACATTTTGTTGTGTTGCATTCAGAAGGGGGCTGGTATGCCCATTTTCTCACTAGACGTAGCACAGAGTTTTGAGCTTGACAAGTTGTAATGTTCTAGTATTAAACGATCTGAGTTTTGAGCTTGATGTGCTTACAAAGGCAATGTCTTTTTGGTATGTTTGATGAATAACCTTTTTAAAGTGATTTGAATTCTTATGCAGGTTTGCGAACGAGTATATATGAGGTTCTTTACTTATTTTTAAAAATCCATCATCCATTTTCCTATTAGCTCTTGTTTTTCTGCTTATTTTTGCTTCATTTGATGTCTTCAAACAGGTCAAGCTAATGACCATAAAATTTGTATAGTTATGTAGCCACATAGAAGTCAGAACTACATACAAGAATAATGAAGCTTTTCAGAGAATACTTCGACAATTTTTTGTCGAAATGTTGTTTAAGAAACGCCGCACCTTCAGTATAAATGGTGGTATACTATCCGTCACATGGGTATTTAAATTTTTCTTTGTGGTGTCTTAAAGTTTGTGCATGCCTTACCCCTTTTTGGTTCTATAAATCTGGATGCTCCTGTCAAAAGTTGGCGGAAAGAAACGAAAAGAAGCTAGAGAATAACCATCTTGCAAATAATGTTCCATTTCCAAATGCAAAAGACTATCAATTCTTAAACTACGATGAAGTTGATACGGGCACATCTTGGTGAAGCATGTACTGGGCGAAAATGTTTTTGCATATGCTATATGTAGTAATAACAAATAGTGCTCTTATTTTAGGCCTCTTACCTACTTTTATTAATCCTTGGGGAAATTTCTGTGTTTCTTCTTCAGGTTTCACCCTGCTTGTATAGAAATGACGGCAGAAGAAGCTCAAAGACTTGATCACTTTTTTTGCCAAAATTGTTCCGCTGACGATCCGAAGAAGTTGCAGAACTCCCATGCTGCATCTAGACATCCTGATACAAAGGTAAATGACTCGATTGTGAAATAACTTTTTGTTGAATAGATTATCAAATCAGAAGTAATTACGAAGAGAAATAGTCCCAAACGATTAATGAATCGCAACTGGAGTCCTTAGTTGGGTACTGGGTAGAGGGAAATGATGTATTGTAAACAGTTTTTGGACATGTGAGTGCTTCATTGCGTCAAAATCAATTACTCCACCGGCTTGTAGAATGCTGATTATGATCTCTGTTGGAAATTGGAATACTGGTCCTAAGCTATAATTGAGTATGATTGCTATTGGGAGAACAAGCAGGAAGTTGAAAGTATGCATCAAAACCTTTATTGGAGGACTGGTGTTGTGGAAGTGGGATTTCGAACATTTATAATTACTTTCTTCTTCCATGGGAGAATTGGAGAGTCATATCAGGAATTACCTCATTCTCTGCCTGCTGCCTAGGATCTAAGTTTTGTGACATGTTGATGAGGATATGGTACTGAAATGAAGACTGGTATATCACTTTGGTGCCTTGGAGTCTGAAAGTTATATTGCAAAGTCCATAGGTACATTAGAATCTGTAGCTTGTTGCTTTAAATATGGCATGCATGAATATTGGAAAAGATTTCCTTAATCAGGTTGGTCTTGTGATTCTATCCTTCAGCATGTCCTCCTTCATTTGTGGTATTTTGCCTTTCTCAATCTAGAAAATCATCCACTCTTTGATTGCTTTCGAGAGCGTAGGATGTGAAAGCTCATCTGTTCTTCGGTCTTCAAAGCTCTATGCTCAGCAGGTTGTTTATATAGATCTTGTGTGAGAAGGCCTTTTTGGTCAGACCACTTCCTTTTCAACCCTTTTTTGTACTTTTTTTTTGTGCAACTTTTGACCTATACAGAGAGAGATAAGTTCTCTCTCTCTCTCTATATATATAGAGAAAAATAAGTTCATATGAGAAAGCATTCTTAACTAAAAAGTTTTGTGCCTCTAGTCTTAAATGATGAAACTTTTTGTATTGTGACTAGAAGTTTTTAATGGCTGCCACTCTTATTGAGAAGTGATTTGACTTTAGATTTTCTTCTGTGTTCTCCAGTAAGATGCTTTCTCATGTGAACATGCCCTTACATATATACAGCCACATAGATTAGTGATGGATACTGGAGAAAGGGAACTGGTATGACATGTAAGGTTCTGTTAGGGGCTAGCTTGTTCTGAAAGTCTGAGAGTTAGAGGAAACATGCTCTAAAAAGAGGAGAATAGAGAAAGCAGGCATGGTGAATATGGATGATAAGTTCCTTTAGTTTTTTTTTGTATTTTATTTGGGAGATAGCAGGCCTCTTGGAAGCTTGTTCTTGTCCATTTATTTTCAAATTTGAGTTCATCGATCATATTTCATCATCTTTTCTTGGTCATCTTCAAAATTCAATCCATGCTTTTTAGTAGCATTTGACTACCACTCGTCCATTTATACTGAAGTTATTTTTTGATTACTTGACTTATGGAACTTCTTGTTGGAGGATTACATGCAAAATAAGCTTTCTAGTAGCACTTGCCTTCCATTTGTCTCTTTCTTAA
This sequence comes from Patellifolia procumbens, assembly GCA_947645195.1. Lineage (NCBI taxonomy): Eukaryota > Viridiplantae > Streptophyta > Magnoliopsida > Caryophyllales > Amaranthaceae > Patellifolia > Patellifolia procumbens. The sequence goes on from CANSGD010000300.1 coordinate 437,269, forward strand.
CATTCATTTTGGATTACATGAATAATGGAACTTGTTGTTGCTGGACAGTTTTCCTAGCTTTAATTTCCGCTTATCTTGAGTTAGTTGGCAGTGTTGGCACTTGGCATGTTGCTTTGCTTTGGGCACTTGAGCTTAACTTACAAGTAATAACTAGGTTCTTGGTTTGTAAATGTTAGCATATCTCAAATGAAAGCCTAACTCATCTATCATCAGCCTTTTTAAATCAGCCTTTTTAATGTGTATTTTCGATTAAATGGTGAAGATCAGTTCATGAATTTTGGAAAATATTTTTTTTTGAAGAGCAATGTAACAGAATCACTACACTTGAAGACTTGTTTCCGGTTGAGTCTGCTAAATTAAAGTTCTCTGCTCCCTGTTAGCACAATCATTTGTTTTGGGTATTACCGTATTAGAGCTCATCTAGCGAGTTAATGCTCGCAAGTCAGCCCAACCTAGCTATGTTCCTTAGACTCGCTACTTGCCCACTCAGATCCGGGTGTCTGGATTTCGGACTCGGCACTTTCATAGAAGAATGTTATTGTTTATCCATTTGCTTTGTGATTTTGGTGCTGAAATCTAGGTCATAACAAAGAATACTAGTGTCATGTGACATGAGTCTAACTCGGGTCCATAAGAAATTTTGGAGAGTCGAAGAGACATAGCAACCTAGCTAAGTAGGCAAGGCCACTTGGGAGGGGAAGGGGGTAAGTGGAATTTCCAAACGCTTAACAATAAGACCAAGCTTTGCGTGGTTAATGTTAGTCTAATATGTTAAGTACATTTTACTCTAGGTTGTCCCAAGATATGGCTTTTGTTTGAAAATTGGTTGTCTCACATACAATTAACTATCTGATATTCTCGTTAACTGGAGCATGGTTATGTTCAGACTTCAGAGTATGCAGGAATGAAATTGTTGGTCCTTACTATATGCGTTGAAAGCAGTGCTCATTGGTTGCTTATGTTCAATGCACAGTTATATAGCTGAATTAATTTTCTGTTGTCTATCAAATTGTTGATATTAGGATTAGTCGTTCATCAGAGCTGACTTGGTACGATCAGTAGTCTTAACTTGTGGCGATTGGCAATGCATATGGTTTTGCAATTAGTGGTTGGTTGTACTATTGTCTTTTCTTCTGCTTGACTTGTAGATAAAAAAGTTTATATTGAATGGAAGGTCTCGGAGAAGAGGGTGGTGAGTGCTTACACAGTTGCAGTAATTATGTATTGCATTTCTTGTAATGAGCTAATGACTAAACGTGCTTGATGTCGTAATACTTGAATACTTTGGCTGAGTTACTTTTCCAATTGTGGGTATTACAGGTGGACACAAAACGGCGTAGAAGGTGATGTATAGCAATGAGGAGTTATATCACAAGCTTAGTTGTATATTGAGTGTTTGAGGCTGTTTATTTCCTTTCTTCGGTAGCCTTCAAGCAAACAGAGGTTTAAGTTGCAGTTTCTTATAGGGGGGATTGCAGCTTAAAAGCGAAAACCAAGCCATGTTACTGCAACTTTGATAATTAGTTCATGGCTTAAGTTATTTAGAGTGGTTATGGTATGTTTGGTCTTGTTTAGGTTGGCTTGTGTTATATATGAAGAGATATGTGTGTAGGAACTAGGAAGGGTATTTGATGTAGTATTTAGATGTTGATAAATGCACATATTTGTGTATGTTGGCTTTTAAGCCATGCTACTATTCATCTAGCCTTCAACGCGAACAAAGCCACCGATCACAATTCATGAATAGGGTGATACAATGAAGAAATGCTGGTAGAAAAGATCACACCAAGAAGCAAAGATACTCGCATCATGGAAGTAAAGGTGCAGTGTAATTTAAAGCATTGTTATTTACATAACAATAACGGTTGAATCCTCCATACTTGTAATTACATAGTGCAAAATAAATGAGGATCATATTACCCGCAAAGAGCTTTATCTCAAATTGCATGAAACTTTAACCTAAAGTTCAGCGTTCAGATTAGTTGTCGCTCTTCTGCGGAAAAATCAGCTTTAACCTATATTTTGGATTGGATAGGATAGTGCTAAGCTAAATTGGGCTAAATTGAAACGAGCTAATGGTGTGTGAACTGAATTTAATTTATAGTTGTGTTTTTTATTAAATGAGACGATTGAGCCACTTGGACCAGGTCGTCATGAGTCAAATCTCACCTTCACCAGTTTTTATAAGCTGATAATTGGAATTTAGGAAGTTGGAATGTAAAACGAAGGTCATTGCTCAAAGGAAAAATGAGCAAAATCAATCTCTACCCCCTATGGTCTTTCATAATAGGAACAATTTAGTCTTAGTACTATTCACATATACTTCACATTGACCATTGTTTATAATCTATTTAAGAAAAGACCATTTGCGACCAATATCTATTTCAAAGGTATCATTTTTTACTTATCGATAACTTAAGATATTAAGGTCTCAAGTATTGTATTGGTTGAGACAAAAGTAATTGAATTACTAAAGAGCCCTAGGAGTACTAGAGCTACAACCATCAACACATTGAAAACTATACAGAATCTTAGTTTTAGCAAGCAACCAAAATATCAATACAGAACTCAATGAAATACAATAAAAATGAGAAAGCGTGAAAGTGTTGAATTTACCACCCTTAACTTTGGGGGGGAGGGAGTTTAAATACTACAAATGTTAATTAAGGTTATCACGTTTAAGTAAAGTTAAAGGGTGATTTCACCACTTTTGCGGATGAAAAAGCTATAAAGCATGGTCAAAAGATGAAAATAGTTAGGTATGCCTTTCCATCCCTCAGTTTTCTTGTAATAAAAAGGTACATAGCTCCCCATGTCGTCAAGTCAAGTATAGTTCGAATGAAAATTCAACTATTCAAGAATGTGCAAAGCTTGATTTTCGTGGTGCATGGCCTCCTATTAATCCAAATTTAATCAATGCCACAAAGTTGAAGGAATTGTACTATTATAGAAAAATTACTTCAAGAAAATGTCTTCCACCTCACCAAGCACACTCTAATAGACCGACGTGCATTCATTATAAGGACATGCCTCCTAAATCCTAACTTAATGCTAATCAAACCTGCATTCTAATAAAGGTTCACCCTTTTGCACTCATAGCAGTATAGTTGTCTGCTTCAGCCAATAAAAGCTCAATATTTACCATACCACTAACAAATACATAATAGAGATGACTAAATACGTGTTTAAGAAAAGCAACGATGAAACTATGTAGGAGAAATTATGAGAGGAAACTAATTGAATGAACTTAATTTCCTTTAATTCGGTACGAAAGAACAATCCGAGTAAAATAGGTCCTAACTCTAGCAAGCCAAACCAAAAAGAATTTTTACGAGCACAAAACTGAATCCCTATCTCCTGTGCGCCTTTACTTGCAATTAAAGCAGTGGCCTAAAAAAGTTAGACATGGATTCTCATAAATCTAGTTGGCTATTATTAAGCACGTATCAAATGCGTAGTCAAATCACCAGACGGATTCCTAATAAAAGGTACGAAATTCTCCAAATAATGTAGACCTTTTTGAGTCGAGTTACAAACTTAACTGATACTCATGCTGAACTTTTAGGATATGTAACTAAGTGGAGTAGTTATGCTATGCTCATCTCAAAGTTTACACCCAGATTAGATTATGCCTAGCATGAAATGTATGTACCCATCTAGCAAGCAGCATCATTCATCAAGGTATGCAATAATGTTGCACAATTCATAGCTCAACTTTGACCGTATTTCTTACCATTATATACAAACAAAGGCTATCATATAACATGTTGGGTTTTGTCAAAAAGCTTTCATATCATCAATATTTTACTGATCAATAATTAGATATGTTAATGGTCAAGTTAGTGTATCATAGTCAAGATATTGCATATATTATGAAGATACTCCACAACTTCTATATATAATTCAAACGAATTAGATTAGCGAGAACTCATGCAATACCAATTCATTAAAACCAAGTTTTAGCAACCTTCCTCATCATTGAAAAATGATTGACAAACAGCTCCCCCCCCCCCCCCAAACACACACACACACACACACACAACAAAAAAAAGAAAAGAAAAGAAACGCAATATGTGACAAGGGGAAAAAAACAACCTGATATTTCTGTAAACAAGAAGCTAAGTTTACCATAACTGTAAATATAAATGTATACCTAACAGTCCTGACTCTAGTTGATTCGCCATTGAAAAGTAGATGATGCCATATCAACCTACAATTTGAAAATAAAGCACACCATCTCTGAGGTCCTTACTTGAAGTGGTGATCGACCCTCCAGTGAACTCAATCTCACAACTTAGTAAACTCTTTGACAGCATGAACAGTTTCTTGCAGAAATCGTATTCGTCATCATAATCTTGATCATCGGTTGAAACACGAAGTCGCTCCAAAACAGAAGCATGAATAAGAATGTCTTCAAGCCATAAGATTTCCTCGCCTTCGCACTTCATTTCATATATCTCTAACCTCTTGAGGTTATCTAGAAGACAAATCGGTAATGGCTACTCATGGCAAAAGAAAATAAGGGTAAGATTAATCAAGTTTTTGAACACTGGTAACTCCAACTCCTCCAAATCACTCAGAGAATTCAACAGAGCCCCACCATGGGAAAACACGTTCATGGACCTAACACAAGAAACACCTTCAACTAAACCTAGTTACGTCTAATATGATCATTGTCATCATCACATAAACATTGTTTCATCTTGTTAACTTTCACCGTACTAAATATTGTCTTTAAAATTGGACTACATATGTGTTTTTAATAGATAAAGCTAGAAACGTCTGACAAGCAAAGTATGAACACCGTTCCTGAAGTCCTTACTTGATACATTGACCTTCACACCGGAGAACTCAATGTCACACCTTAATGAAGCACTCTCAGTAATCCTGAAAAGATTCTCAAAGAAGTCGTATTCAATTTGTAGTTGATCTAGTCCATGATGATGAGTAACAGAAACATGAAGTTGCTCCAAAACAGAAGCATTACGTAGAATCTTTTGAACCAAAGAAATCTCCTCGCTTCTGCCCGTCAAATCACTTATGTTCAGTATCTTAAGGTTACCCAAAATACAATCTGGTAACGGAATGCTCCAAGGATCGTCATCTTGAACATAGCTAAGATGTACCAAATTAGGGAAAAGCGAGACAGTGCTATCAGACTTTTTAAGAGACCTCAAAACATAAACACCATAGTCAAGCAAGCTAAGGGACCTAACACACGATATCCCTCGAACCAACCCTAAAAAGCTAGAAGGATCCTTGACAACACGAAAAACATCCCCTTTAATGGAAAATTTCACTTCTTGTAAGTTACATGGACTTGCAACAAAATCGTAATACGCAAAACAACCACTTATATCAAAGTGCTCCAAGTTAGGGGCATCAATCACAAATTTGCAGTACCCCGATTCACTTTTCATCATTACTATAGACAACCACTTCACATTAGGGGCTGTAATATCAATGAAGTGATTATTGTCAGTCCAATTCACAAGTAAATGTAAAACTTCCAACAACGGGCAAGACTTCAGAAGTGTAGCCATCAACGGACCATGTAAATCACGGAGATACAAATGAAGTTTCTTCAAATTAGGAAGATTAATTGATGGAACATCATAAGGGAACTTAAACTCTTCCATATCTAACATCAAATTGAGTTCTACTAGTGATTGAGTTTCAAGCACACAAATGGGCATTTGTAAATAAACGGAAGGCGCAAGAGAACGAGCCCATAATGATTTTACCTTGATAACCTCCGGACTCAGGCGACAAATGTGATGAATCCAACGAACCAATAAACAAGAGAATACTTGAGTTGTTTCAGGTTCATTTGGGTATGAGATATCAAGGTCAAAAGTGTGGATTTTGGTGGAAGTGAGATGGGATAGGATGTGATCAACGGTTTTTACACAATTTTGGAATTTTTTGAAGGAAGGTTTGTTAGGAGGTGGGAAAGAGAGGTGGGTGATGTGGGTCCAGAGGTGGCGCCAACGGCGGGATAAGACGGAGGTAGCGGCGGCGGAATCGATTGGGAGGAGAGAGATTAGTGTGACTATAATGTTATCTGGGAGGCTGCTTAATCTGTCTTCTTCTTGCTTAGCATATTCACTGCTGATGAATCTGCCATTGTTGAGCTCATCTTCCTTGTTTGATGTCGACATTGCCGTTTTCTTACGGAGCGGCTCCATGAGTGAGAGAATGTACAGCAGCTCAAAAGTCAAAACCCTTGAATTGGAATTTCGGGTGCGGAAACAGGGTTTCAAATGGAGAAGGGCAGGTTTATGAGGGGAGACGCATACACGAAATGAATGTTATTCCGACTTATTTTTAGATCTTATTCGAGAAATAAGTTCATGTTAAATGAAGTGGAATGAAAGAATAGCAATATACTATGAGAGTAAATATTGTTTAGAGTCGAAATGAATTAAATTAAAGTGAATGAAGTTGAAACGAAAATAAGCTAGAGAACAGACTTTTAATAAGTTTTTAAGTTCTAATAGGCTTTGATAACTTTGAAAATTTAATAATATTATCTAATACTAAATGGCCGGAAATAAATAAGTATCATGTTTTTTAAGAATTTCATAAGATTTACAGTATTACAAGAATGATAAGGTGTATATATAATGACAAGTTTCAATTAGTAACTGATTGAATAATACGCTCTTTAGATTTGCACGTTCCTTAAAGCTCTTAGGAGAACGGTCCGCCAAAAGACTAAGGGTTATAACATTGCGGTTTGAGGTAACGTCTACTGCTTAGCATGTGTCCACAACGCCACAATCCCTTTCTAAAATGTGACTGCAAAAATAATTTGACAGTATGATGAGCATGTTTGCAAATAATGACGCGAAGATATATTTATTGTGGGACAAGGTTAAATGCTTTCTATATAGTCTTATGACTAAGTGTGCTTTTACGATATGAAACAATGTTGACGACTGGGTACCTCAGTGCTCCTGGCCGTATTCCCGAATGGGGTACGACATTGTGCTTGGTCGTATTCACGTAACAACTACCACATTGTATCTAGTCGTATTCCTGAGAGGGGTAATGCATTGTGTTCTGGCCGTATTCTCGAAAGCGGTACCACATTGTTATGGCAATGGTCACCACTCCCCTTAATTATATACACAAATATTCACCTAATACCACACTAAAATTTTGCATTGGTTTCCGTTTTTCAAAGAAACATTGCAACTAAATAAAAACGGAGGTAGTATTTTTTTTTTTGAAGTAAGTATTATTTTTCATTTAGGCACTAGTTTAATCTATTTGGTGCGAAATTCTACACATTTAGTAGTTTAACTTCGTCTCCATTTAAAACATAAGAGACCAAATTAACATATATCAATAAGAGGCTACTTTAATCCATTAAGTCATTAAGTTGATCCATTTAGAACCTAACTAAATTTACATCAGACAAAATCAACATAATGGTAAAAACATACTGCCAATAATCATTTTTTTCTTTTTTTTTGGTAAGAAGAAGTAGTCCATACCCTGCTCTGATTCTATTGCTAATAATCATGATTGATACTTTGATAGTATATTACTTTTTATTTAAAGAGCACTAAAAATAAAACCAAAAAAAGAGCAAAGAATAGGGAAAAGGTTAGGTGAAAAAAAAACAAATACAAGAGGTGATTAGCTGTGGAGGGAATCAAACCCTTTATCTACTATCTAGCGGAAAGATTAGAGCAGAAAGGTTTACCAGTGACTAGTGAGCTACTAGACAGTTTTTGTAATGGTAATGCGCCCATAAACATATACTCCCTCCGTTTTTTTAATATGTATGTTTGCTTTTGCGCGCAGATCAAAGAAAAAGTGCAAAAGTAAGAGAGAAGGTTAGTAAAAGTAAGGAAAAAGTGAAAAAGGTAGAGAGAAGGAAAGAAAAAGTAGAAGAGAAGAGTAATAATTAGGTGGGCCTCCCTTCTATTTATGGAAAAAGGTAGAAAGGTACCAATTAAAAAAAACACTCCAAAATGGAAATAAGTGCATATTAAAAACAACGGATGGAGTATTTGTTTTACTATTAAACATAAAAGTGGGCTTTCCTCCCTTAGGGCTAGGGCGGGCGCCCTACTTGCTGCCCAAGGAGGGGTCTGTTTATGGAGAAGACTAGGGTGGGTTGCATCTAAATTATTTAGCCCGGGCTTGCCTAATAATAACATTATAATTATGCAGTCTTTGTTAATTCATCCAACATGGTTGTAAGACCAATACTAACATACACCTGAGTAAGGCAGACACTCTTATTTGCATTTTGCAGTACTAGATGGAAAAGTATACACCACTTCTGTCACTCCAAACCAACAACAACATCATGACTTGAACAACCTTTAGTGTCAGCAACTGCTAAGTTATTGGAGTTTCATACAGAGTGAGAACGAAGGAGGCAAGGAACAACTGAGTTAGGTTTAAATGAGATTTGGGCTTGGAGTTAGGGAAGTGAATGAGCCAGCAGTAAGATAATTTTTTGAATAAATTTGGATAATCGGATTATTCAAAATTTCAAAAGCACTATCTGTGTCGGATCCGAAAATCGGATATCCGGATTTCTTGATCGGATAGTCGGATTTCCGGATCGGATATTTCGGATCGATTTTTTTTTGCACTCCCCTATGCGTAATAGCTCACTAATCGAACACTTTTACGCCAAAGATGAACGGGGCTAAGCAGTGTGCTGATATTTGAAATGATAATTAATACAAAGAAGTTCAAGCTATTAACTCATTTTCTAAATTGGAATCTATTTGTTACGAAGGAAAAAAAGAAAAAAAAGAAGAAAAAAAAAGTTGTTAGGTATCTTTTCTTCTCAAATTCCTTCAATTTTGGGAGGAAAGTAAAGCGAGGATCTAACAATTTACTTTTTCTTCCACTTCCTTTCCTTTTCGATCAAATCCCCTTCTCTACCAAACATGGGAAAATAATTTGTTTCTTTCCATTTCCTTTCTCTTACATCCAAATTCTCCTTACTAAACATATTGTTAGTATAAAAATCTGATTCACGATCAATTAACTAAAAATAAAAAAATTGAAATCAAAATTTAGGGGCTTGTACTATTGGTTTGCTTGCACAGGCTCATAGCTGAGCCTAAGTGGTTGTTTGGTATGTAGGAAGAAATATAGGCAATGGAAATTCCCATGAATTGCTAAAGTGGTTAGTTGTTTGATTAGCTGAAAATAACAAAAATGGGGGGAACTCAAAATTCTTGGGAATCTGTAATTCCCTCAAAACGTGGGAATTTATAGACCCCCCTTGGTCATTTAAAATTCTTGTGAATTTTAAATTCCTTGATATCAACCAAACAATTTTAACAAATTCCTAGGAATTGCATGAGGGAATTAACTTCCCATGTATTGTAACTTAATATGAGAATTAAATTCCTATATGTACCACAGTACCAAACAATCACTAATTGTATATCTAACCTAATTGTATACCTAATACGGCCAATGCAAGCTCAATATGTTACAAAAGCATATAGTTTGAAGTTCGATTTTATATTCAAATACATGTTATAAATAGGCAATTAATGATGCAAGAATAAACGAGGAAGAAGAATACAAATTTCAAGTGCCAAAAAATTGGAAGCCAAGTCACCTTCACTTCTCCAATCATTTATTCAAATAAGTGAAATTGTTTCTCACTGTTTATCTTTTCTTCCATTCCTTCCACATTCTCGTATCTAAACGATGTGTTATCGAAATTAAGTATCTTGGTGTTCCATAACTCCATGAGCGAGTTACCGAAATTAGATATACATTGTTGATAGAGTTCGGGATAGATTGAGTGGGTGGAAAAGAAACCAGGTTTCCTTGGCGGACCGATATGGACTGAACTTACTTTTACAGAATTAAACTTATTTTTACTGAGTCATATTGTGTTTTTTAATCTCTGCACTAATAATTTTATTGAACTTATTTTTACTGAACGGAACAGAATTGAATTGAACTGAACATATTTGAGCAACATTAGAGTTTTTTTTTGTTGGTGAAAATAGTGCCATTCATTACGAATTAAGCATAAAGAGTTGATTAAAGTCATTAACCATAAAGCAACATTAGAGGTTACTTCTAGGGGTGCTAATCGAGCGAGACAACTGGTGAGCTACTCGAGCCCTGATCAACCCTCGACTCAAGTTAGCTCAGATCAAACTCGAGTGCGACTCGAGACGATAATGAATAGATAATTCAATTTTTATATACAATCTATCTTGTGAGAGTAGAGTCGATCAGAAAACTCGCTAATAGCTCGAGATTGACTCGGGTCAAACTCGACTCGAGCTCGTTTAAGTTGGTCAACTCTCGATCAAAACTCAATTCAATTGTGACTTACTCAAATCGAGTTCGACTCGAGATCTTAAATTCTTAACGAGTCGAGTCGAGTTATGCAAAACTCGACCTGATTCGGCTAGTTATCGCCCCTACTTACTTCACTACTTCCGCAGTTCCGCGCTTCAGAGTTCATTACTCCTTAGAGCATCTACAATGGTCTAGCTACATTGCAATGCCACCTCACAAGTTCTAGCTATATTATCATTTTCTCCATTGGTAAGCAACAATGTATATAGCTAAATGTTTCCTACCAACATCAATTTTTATTCTTTAAATCATGAGCATTTATTGCTCTTTCCTCTTTGATCTCAATTGAGTTAGTAGCTTGTTTTGGCTACCTAGCTCAAATAAGCTACAATGTCCAATGGTAAGCTACTACCTTAAAGTATTTTTATATTTACAAGCTACTCCTTATACACAACCATTGTAAATGCTCTTAGGTCCTTCCCCTCGCCAAGCCAACTCACTCGCCCAATTCTAACCATTACTATATCAAAATTTTAGCCCTAATTGTTTGCCCATTTCCATCAGAGAATATTCAATTCCACAAGAATTCAAACGTCTTGAGTTATACTTATACCCCCAATTGGCAACTATCACTCATGAATCCGTGCCCAAAGAAGACAGCAATCTCTAAATTGAATAAGAAGGACAACAACATTAACAATAGCAATCTCAGAAAGGAATACCCAGAAACAGAACAACAAGACAGATTAAGCAACCTACCAGATAACATTCTTGTTACCATACTCAATCTTCTCCCAATTTCTTCTGCGGCAGCCACTTCCGCCTTAAACCACCGTTATCGCCACCTTTGGACCCACATCACCCACCTCTCCATCATTTTCCCCCAAATACCCATCTTTGATAACTTCAATTATTTTGTTACTACTGTGGATCACATTATTTCCCAGTTACAATCCTCCAAACTCCATACTTTTCACCTACACATCCCTGATAAACTGTGTCTGTTTCTTGCCAATGCAACTGAGGTCTTCACCGGGTTCCTATACCCTTGGATTCATCACATTTGCGGCCGAAATCCGGAGGTAATCAACGTAAACTTTGAACGTTTTTGGCCTGTCAAAACCCGTTTCTTTCAGATACCCATTTGTGTGTTTGAAACTCAATCATTAGTAGAAATTAAATTCATGGGAAATATTGAGTTTAAGTATAATCACAATTTATTGCCATTTATTAATCTTCCTAATTTGAAGAAACTTCACATAACTCTCAATGATTTTGATCGTCCCTTGATGGGGACCCTTTTCAAAACTTGCCCGCTATTGGAAGATTTATATATGTATGTGGATTCGGCTGAGGGTAATCACTTTATTGATATATCAGCTCCCAATTTGAAGTGTTTATCTATACAAATAACTGACCGTGTTTCGGACTACTGCACGTTTGTGATTGATGCCCCTAAACTGGAACGCTGTCATTTATACGACAAGTTAGCGTTATATGAGTTTGTTCAGAATCCAAGTGATTTGCAAGAAGTGATAGTTTCCATAGAAGAACTTTGTTTCTGTGATGAGGATGACAATGATTATTGTAGCGCGATAATAAGGATAATTCAAGGGATTGTTTCTGTTAGGTCTCTTATCTTGGCAGAATCGGGTGTTAATCTGTTGGATTGTCTTAATAAATTGGTGGATGGAAATTCCCTACCAATCTTCCATAATTTGGTCCATCTTAGCTTTTCGTGCAACGATGATTTATATCAATTACCAGTTTGTTTCTTAGGCAAGCTCCAGAGGCTAGAGATGCAAAATATGGGGGATAACAGTGATTATGACGATGGGATCGTCCGGATCGAGTTGCTAAAACATATTCTAAATAATGCTCCTGTTTTGGAGCAGCTTCATCTTTATGTATATGATCACGACACTGTTAGAGATATAGTTAACGAAGACAAAGCACGGACAGAATACAATTTTTGTAAGAAACTCTTCATGCTTTCAAAGCTCTCACTAAGTTGTCAGATTGAGTTCTCCGGTCTTATGATCAACGCTTCAAGTAACGACTTCCGAAATGGGGTACTTGATTATCAAATTGTAGGTTGAGATGACATTATCAACTTTTTGTATGGCTAAGCTGAATTCAAATACACATTTGCTCTCTACTGTGGTAAGGTGAGCTCTTTTGCCAGTATTGGTTATTCTGTTTTCTCTGTGGTGTATGCATTTGGTTCCATATTTTGATATTAAGGAATAAATCTACAATTTGAGTGAATTTATAATAATTGTATGCATCATATTGTCACCTGTCTAATTTATTTAAAATTTGGTAGGTTTGGAGGATTGTCTAGCTGAAATATGGTAACTATTCCATATTTTGATGGTACTTTACTTTATATGGGTATACTTGTTGGTACATGTATGGCTGATTGATAATGATGGCCAATGTGTAGAGTCGAGATACGCACAACATAGTCATGCATTACGAATCTTGAAATATTTAGCATAAATCTCCATTGTAGCTAGAATTAAGAGGTCTGCATTACTTGGAGAACTTTGTACCTTTTTAAAACAGAGCAATGTTAGGCACAAGTGAACCATGTAAATAATGTAATGGTTTGGCTGTGCCTATCTTTTTTATGTCCTTGATGAAAGTCAGTCAATAGCTATAAGAATCCACAAAAACTGATACTATGCCAAACTTCTTATATCAGATACTTGTTTCGCCTTTAGGTTAGGCGGCTGCTTGCATATTCGAAAAGAGGAGCGCAAGGAGATAGAGATTTAGACGTGCAGTTCTGTTTGATATGGTTGCTAGCTAGAGCCAGGACTCTGTATTTGTAGTTGTCAAACTTTGTTTATTTATTCTTCTGGTTTTGTTGTGGCTTATTTTATTCTCCTTATTCTCTGTGTTGTGTTACCCCGTGGTGCTTAGTGAAAATGTAGCACATGTAACTAACCTTTTCCTCTAAATCCATGCTTCAACGGGTTGTCGATATGATATCACTATGCTTATTGTTTTCTTAGGCAAACGAACTCCATCCTTGAAGAAAGCTTAAGTGGCATCTCCATGATAAATTCCGCCCTTTGATAAATTCACTTTTCAAGTCTTGCCCGTTATTATAAGGTTTACACTCGTATCTAAATTAGAGGCGAAACCAAAATTTTAGTATCGGTATACCATTTGCATCTGTAGTTTCACCTCCATTAGACAACTTCATTCCAAAATTTAAGTGGCATGATATTGTCACCAGGCAAATTTCTTTAAAATTTGGTAGCTTTGGAGGATCGTCTAGCTGAAATATGGTAACTATTGCATATTTTGATGGTGCTTTACTTTATATGAGTACTAGTCTTATATGCACGCGATGCGTGCGGAAGCATAAAATTAATAGCGCAAGCTTCCTTTCTAACCTCCAGCATTTCTCTTCCCATCTATTTCCTATTTCAAAATCTCTGGATCATTTTTCATATTCATTCCGCCAATGGCCAATATGGTGTTCTGTAATAAAACACGACAAATAAGCAATCAATTACTCTCTACAATGCAATACCCACATCTAAAGAAAAAAACTCCTTGTTTCGAAACAACAAATTCCGGCAGTTTATCCAAACAAACTGACAAATCAAGAAAATAAGTTTTAAAAAATAGCAAATCGAAAAATCGATCAAACAATGCAGTTTAAATAAATAAACAACATTGCCAATTTACTGAAATAACAACAAAATAAGTCCAAACAATATCATTTTTATTTTTATTCAGATCATTATGTGGTTGCTTCTCAATCTAGATGTTTCAGTAAATTTGTTGGTGTATATATAATGGCATTTTGGAAGGCAAATCGAAGGCTTTGTATAAATCAAACAGAAAAAATGCACTCAAAGTCTCAAACGACGACGCAGAGGATGCAAAAAATGCACATTAATTTAAATGAGACAAATCATCTTACCTTTGCCAGATTTTCTGATCATTGAAATGCAAGAACAACCTACAATATCAAAACGCAAGCAATTAATAACTATTGTGTATTGGAAAGTTAAAATATTCCTCAAAAAAAAAGTTAAAATAGAATGATGCTTTGGTATTAAGATAAAGAAACTTCAAAAAATGCACCAAAAATAAACCACAATCTAACACAATCTTGTTTGTAAGGATCACAATTTCACATAATGTGACATTGGGCGTTTCTCTTCGTTACAATAACATTGATAGGTACTTGGATGTATACTAAAATAATCAGAGCAATGCATTTAAATTTATGAAATCAGGATAAATTAAAGTATCAACAGCTAGAAATCAGAGAGAAATTGAAATATGTGAACTGAATCACCAAATTTCCAGTTTGTTTTCCTTGAATCAGAATGGAACTGCTGCATTGAAGCCTTCGGTAAACACATCTTGACCTTGTATAAAAGGCAGACTTTTTTGCATTGATTGATTTAACTACACGAAAAACAAAATTCTCACAACCATGGTAATCTAGCAATGGTACATCTTGTGCTCGTCATTCCAAGCGGCTGGCGAAACAACCGATCCTAGAAGAGAAAGATGGGATTTAATGGGAACAAAGGTTGTAGTGGATGGTTGTTATAACATAACAGGACTTTGTTGCATTATGTTTTGGCAACATCTTTCTGTGCTTGAATGCATTGAATGGTGTTGCTGCTCTTCAGCATGGGTTTTCTGATACTACTTTCATTGCTGGGTTTGGAGGAGAATGAGAGTTTTTCAAAGTAGAATAAACGATTTTGAAAACTGATCAATTTGGTAGAGTAATTATTTGTTTGTAATTAAATAAATGTCAGATGATATACAACCTTGATTTTAGGAGAAGATAGTGGTAGAATATATTTTTGCTGTTGAAATCGTGGCCTATGATTAAGGTTGGGGTAGTTTTTTTTTAATGGAAGTTGTGAGCAATTTAATTTATTGTAGTAGTCAATTTTAAAGTAGCAGTTTGGATATATTTTATATTGTTATTGTGTTTAATTTTTAATTAAAAGATGGGGTGTGGGGTAGATATTATTGTGTTAAACGTGGGGTGTGGGGGGTAGTTATTAGATTGTATTTAATTATTGTTTAATTTAGGATTAGATAGTGGGTTATTAGATAGTGGGTTTGGGGTGTGAGGTTTAAATAAACGTAATTAAAGGTGGGGTTGGTGGGTTTTTATTTGGGGAAGTTTTGTTGTTTTTTTAATACTAAAGGATAAGGGTAAAATGGACAATCCAATAAATTTGGTGTCCCACCCCTCTTCCCTTACAGTATAGAGATTCTTGTTGGTACATAGGGTACACCGTAATGGTTGATTGATAATGATGGCCGCTGTGTAGAGTCAATATACGCACAACATAGTCATGCATTACGAATCTTGAAATATTTAGCATAAATCTCCATTGTAACTAAAATTAAGAGGTCTGCATTACTTGGAGAGCTTTGTACATTTTAGGCCCAGGTGAACCATGTAAATTGCCTATCTTTCTTATGTCCTTGATGACAGTCAGTCAAGTAGCTATAACTTATAAGAATCCATAAAAACTGATACTATGCCAAAACTTTTTATATCAGATACTTGTTTCACCCTTAGGCTAGGCCGCTGACGACGCTGGTGATGGTATAGTTGCTGCCGAAGAAGCTGCTGAAGAAGCAGAAGTGATGCTGCTGCTGAAGCCCCATTTGCTGCCGAAGAAGCAGTCGACGACGCTGATGATGTCGTTTGGCCCACCGCCTCCACTGCCTCCACCGCCAAAGAGTTGATCAACTTTTCTAGAAGCTTGTTTTTAGTGTTTTTTTAGCTTTATGGTTTTCTTGATTTTAATATGTTTAGCTTTAGTTTAGTTTTTTATCTAACTCATGACTCGGGTTAATTCCCGAGAGAGGCGATCTAGTCATTTCCTTGTACCTCTTAAAAAAAACAAAAATCATCCTCCAAGTCAACTTTCTCCTTTCCACGCCAAGCATGAATAGATCAGAAACATAGGATTATCTTTGATAAGGGAAGTAGGGTCGAATCCACTGAGAGACAGAGTTTCTAAGATCAGATAGAAATCAGCTGAACTACTTCTTTGGACTAAAGAAGGCAATATAAAGATGTGAATTAAACTATGAATTAACGATCTAGGGAATTAGTTCGAAATATCAAAAGGATCAAATAATTATCAGAACCTAGGTAAAAAATCGACAAATTAGAGCACGTGTTAAGCTACGGTTAAGACTAAATGCTCATAATTCAACATATGCCGCATGTTCACTAACATAATCAGAATTACTGACGTGTACTAGGCCTCTAAAAGTAGGACATATATGTGCAAATAATTATTAACCACAAGCAATCAATAAAACTGCGCAATAACATTAATTACTCAACAAGAATAAATCACAGGCAGCATAACCAATCTAATCAAGCCCTAGAAACTAATAGCAATTCAAATGTAGTTCTTGAGTATAAACATGGCTTTTCTCCCTAAAACCCTAGAAATTAGATTACTCACTCATAATTAAATCAACAACAATAAATCTAATAAGAAACCCTAATCTAAACATCATGGAACAATTCAATAATTAAACTAAGCAATCAAGAATTAATTAAAGAGTTTAAGATAGAAGAATAGTACCAATTGACGGAAAGCAATAACCTTTATTGAAATGAATCCAAGGTTCAATCACCTTTAGAACTAATCTAAGTGTTTAAACTAATAAAAGCTCTTTAAAACTAAACTAATGAAAGCTGGAAATAATCAGAATAAGAGATGTCTCTAAAATTATGAAGTTTAGCTATTTATAATAGCCCCTAAAATCTAATTAAAAACCAATAAAATAAGATAGAAATTCGGCTCCGCATCCCCGCAACCCGATCGGGCAAAGGGCCACCCAATCGGGCAACATAAAATTTGGTCCGTGCTTGATTTCTCTTGCTCCTTGTAACGCAGCAGCAGCAGGTGAGCCTTGGGCCACCACTCGATTGGATCAGCCATGTGCAAAAAAAAGTCCAACATCTTGCTTTCTCCCTGATACGTGTAAAACACAGCAACAGGGGTGAGCATTGGGCCTACCCGATCTGGCCCTGCTTGCCCGATTGGATCGGGTAGAGCCAAAAAGAGCAATCCTCTTTTCACCTCCAACAATCAGAACACCAACTTGGGTATCTCACCCGATCAGGTCGGTAAGGCTTGCCCGATCGGGCCCGAGAGTCTAACACCCAAAGTAGTAAATCTTTGTCCGATCGGGCCATATTTTGCCTGATCAAACACGTCCTTTAGTCCTTCTTGGCTTTTTGACACTCGATTCTTTACGTTTAGAGGTCTCGGGACCTTGTAAATCGTCCATAATGCTCGTGATAACTTCTACGTGCCTATAACAAGTCGTAAAGCCGTGGTTGCTTCCAAATGACTCAGAAATAAGGTGAAAACTCCCTAAAACCTGTAATTCAGCACTAAAACATAAAACCACGACTATATACGATAATTAGTATAAATAGCTCCGAAGAGCTCCTTTGACGCACGATTTAGCTCATAAATTAGGGGAAAAACTCTATATAAATACTTGATATCATGTATCAATCACAAACTTGCAACTATCCGATCCCCGTTCGATCATATGTAGAAACAAACACTTCAGATTACGAGCTGATATATTAATCAAATGATTCTCCTCAGTCAAATTCAAAGACAAATGTATATCTTCCAACGGAGGGCAATACTTAAAATGAGTACCCATCAAAGACCGATGCGAATCATGTACATACATATGCAGTTTCTTCAAATTAGGTAGATTAATAGATGAAATCCCATAACGAGGAAACTCATTATCAGCATGCAATTTAAGTTCTACTATAGATTGAGTATTAAGCACTCATACAGGCATGTAAAATGTAAGGGAAGGAACGAGGCCGGCGAGTCGACGTTCACCTTCATGACTGTTAGTGCTAGTAACCGGGAAACAAAGACGAACACACAAATGACAACAACAACGAATAACGATCTTCTAGGCGTGTACGGGAACACTTTCCCAAAAGCGATATTCCGACCCTATACGAAGCACAGATTACACGGAATTCACCTCCGAGATACAAAGAAGAGACAGTGATTATCACGCTCGTATGAGAATCACCAAATGAGAACAAACGTGTTTGTAATTTTTGCTTTGATGATTAAATAATCAAGAACTTGAGAGATAGTGCTTTGAGAGAGAAATGCAATAATGAACATCATCTTCATTCATCAGAGGCTTGGCCTCTTATAATGCACGTCAAAGCCTTGGAAAAACCGACCACAACCGCTCATTAAACATGAAACGGTCTAATTTAGACGTCCGCAAAACTACCCGCGATACAGGTCGTGAGTCGCGACCTTAAGGAAATTTTGGAGCACCTCTTTGGCAGTGGCTCGTCGCGAGTCACGACAAACGTCGCGAGTCGCGACCAAGCCAAGACACAGGTCGCGGGGGGCGACCCAGCTCGCGGGCCGCGAGCCTGGGCTGAGCTCCTCCTTCACTTCATTGCTTGAAGCACTTCAATGGTTCATGAAGTTTAGTTTCCAAAGCTTTAACACATAACATGTATATCCAAACATTACTTAAGTAGCGACACCAAAACCAAGCATCTTAAGTTAATGTTTCATGAATATTATCAACCAAATACTCTAAATATTCAACAATCCTCCCCCATTTAGAGTATTCTAAAAGATACTAAGTACAAAAAACATCATCAAAACAAACAACATCATGCATCAATGAAAGTGTACTAAGACTTGAACTTCCACCTAGTATAATATTGTAACGCCCCGAAAACGGGTGCCTTAATTAATCACCATTAATTATAACTAATCACAAGATTTGCGGAAGCGTTTCCTTAACTTGTGGGTTATGGCCCACCAATAATATAATATTCCTACAAAAGCTCATTATCTCATAATTACAACTAAGACCTTAAATACTTCCTTCATCTCATTTCTTGAAATCCATCCCAAGCACTTGCTTTTCCCAGATCCATCTCCATCCTTCTTTCATAACCTAAGCTTCGTTCAGAAGAAAAATAGAGAAACAAGAAAAGACAGAAAACATTCCAAAATGAGTGGAAAACTCGTAACTTTACTCCAGCCCGTAAAAATGGTTTTGGTTCGAAAACATTTGCATTTAAAAGCACGTATATCCAGGGGATAAAGCATACATGTACTTCACATGTAAATCATATTTCCTTGAAATAAGACAATAATCATATTTGCCATATAAATCATACTTGACTTATAATACTCACGTTCATACGATACATGAAATCATGTTAACAGACACTTTAATACTTTCATAAGAATATACATAGACTAGTATAACTTAAAAGCTAATCATGTAAGAAACTGACGTCATGCATTCCACGTTAGTTACTTTAAGTACAAGCACGTGTCATGAACATTATGTACTGAGCATTGAGTAAATCCATTACGGTAAAATGTAACCTCAAACTTTAAACAGAAGGAAAGAATAATTCAAACATTTATGATTACAGTGTGATCCATAATGATCCATAATTCCTTTTTAATCCATTTTATACTGGTTGTTGGTCTGTATTTCAGGGGTGGGACGTCTCCCACAATGGGCCAGTGCCCCAGGAAAAGAGCCAGTGCTCATCAGGAATAACATTAGCGGGCCAGTGCCCCAGGATAAGAGCCAGTGCTCATCAGGAAACAGGATACAGCTCGGTACGTGCACGACCATCAGTCAGGATATATACAGCTAACAAACCAGTTCTTTCACTTGAACTTATCATGTTTCATAACTTTTAATATCCATCAGTGATATTCAGTATACTTCAATCATTCATTCAGTTCTACCTTTGTATAGGTAGTAAAATCATAACATAAACAATACTCATCATTCGTAAGCTTTCAATTGCTTCCTTATGAAACGTTCATTGAGCATTCATACTTACCGTTATTTATAAAGCATAACGTCATCCCATGACTCATAAGATAACATACTTAATTTATAATCATACGACACTTATTACTTTGCTTATAATATTTTATAACTTTATTAACGTATTCCCAGACACTAATTGGCTTTACAGAAGCTCACATATTTCATAATAATTGTAAGTGAACAACAACACCTCATATATTACACTGAACATGGATTCAGACTTAAGATTACTTTTAATAAGTCATAGAGGTAGAAATCATAGGTCATTAATTTATCATGGAATTGCTAAACATATATATTCATAAATCATATAAGCAAGTAATTAATGGATAACAGCATGAGACGACATACTTTGTTTAATTCGCATGAGTCATGAGTCTTGTAATAAAATTATTAATTATATATATTTACGAAATCATATGAACATGTATCACGTAACTCAGAACCGACATTTTTACTTAAACATTAAATAATCATGTAAACAATAATTAGATTAATAACTCACATTAACATCGAGTTTCATTTAAACATGGATAAAGCCGTAAAATCATACTAGTCACGTAAAATCATACTTTCATACATATTAATGATGAAATATACTTTTACTCACATAAGCATGAATCATGAATTGATCGTAACTATAAATTAATAGTAATTTACATATACATGCTTTTACTCGAATAAACATATAACATGATCATATTTCATAAATTATTACTTAAACATACGATGGTCATTTAACTTGTATCATTCACATTCAAAAGAAATTCATACTATATAAATATAAATTCAATAAACTTTAAATAAACTCTAGGTAATATCATGAATCTAATTTAAATAACATAAATCCCATTATCATAGTACAAAGGTTCATATAATTGCATTTTAACATACGGGCATGTAGTCTAATGCTGGACATAAAGGTTACCTTAACCGTTCAATCCATAATATAGTCATAACTCCAAGAATGTCATCCATAGACCTTTCGAATTCCCACATTCCGATTATCGCTCCATAAACATCAATAAAATAATAATTATCAGAATCAATCCAACTTATAACTTATCACGGCCTTTCCTTAATAACCTACTTTTCGGAAATAAAATCATTATTTAAAATTCATTATAAATTCTTAAAAATGCCACTTTTATAAATATGAAATATTCGTTAAATAATACATAATAATGATAATTTATTTAAAATCATTTCCTAAAATAACTACTTAACTAATTGGGATTTAATAAGCTATATAGTGAAATGCAATTGGGTTTTAATACCTTAAGTCAACATTGACATTGAGTATTTACAACTCTCAATAACTGCTTCAAAAAGAACCAGTTCCCTGCTTCTTTTATTTAAGCCACGAAAAGGAAGAGGTTAGTGGGTGTGGCGAGTTGGAGGAGCAGGGAGGCAGCCATGGTTGTGGGTGTGTGTGTTGCCGGCGATTTCTGGGTTGCGAGAGGAGCCGCGCGCGGTGGTGCAGCAGCGGCGGCAGCAGCGAGCAGGGGAAGAAAACAGGGGAGGAATAAAGGACGGAGCTGCGGGTGGTTTATCAATGGCGAATGGTAGTTGAGGGTGGCGTTTCTGGTTGTTTTTGGTGGTTCGAGTGGTAGACAATAGGCGGCAAAGGTGGTGTGAGTCTGGGCCAATTATGGGTCGTGTTTTCCGGCGAGATACCATAACAGGGGATGGAGAGTGATTAGCTTAAGATTTGTATGAAAATGGATTGAAATTGGGTTCTATTTATAGTGAGAATCAATGGTTTAGTGTTTAAGTTCAATTTGAATTGTTCTTCCAATGGATAAGCATGAAATGGAGAAGATGAGGATGAGTTTAATGGTGTTTAATTTGGTTTGTCTGATTTTCTCATTCTTATCTGAAGTTGCAGCCTTTCTTTGAGGCTATCAACTTGCCTCTTAAGGCTCCAATGGTGAAGAGGAAATGAAGCAGGAGGTGGAAGAAGATGAAGATGGGTTTCTTTTGTTTTCTTTTCCTTTTCTTTTTCTTTTTCCTTTTTTTTTTCTGATTTTTGTTTTGGGTTGAAATAGCTTTTGGGTTTGGGCTTGAACTTGGATTTAGACTATAGGATGGCTATGGATTGAACTCATAATTTTACTAAAGTATTTTAATTTCTTAATTTAATATCAATAACCTATATAATTAAAAATTACTTTACAATTCAATCAAAATATTTTTGCAATAAATCACAATACTAAATAATTAAAATCACAATGACATATTTAAGTTAATAATCTTAATTACTTAAATAATAAAATAAGCTTAAAAATCGGGATATTACAAATATACATTCCAAGAATCCGTATCCGAAAGGTGTCGCAAGCGATTGAACCAATCTCAATACATAGTGGAAAACTTGAAGATACCATACACACAAGATTAACTATTTGAACTCATTAAACTTGACACGTTAAGCCATGTGTCCGTATCATTCATAAGTGTATCATAGCTATGCCCCTATAGCTACTTGAAGCGGCTAAACTTCACACTTACATAGGTAGAACTCTTAAATAAACATGTCACTATGACAAGGCATAACAAGAGAACTATTAAGTATATACAACCTCTTATCAACATCATAGTCAATATAAGAACAACACTTAGAGGATATTTACAAATGTTCTTCAATCATCAAATGAAGGAATTAATCTTATTGAACTTAAGACCCAACGTCTTATTGGGCGTTAAGTTAAGATTCCCTCACTCGTGATTAACTAAGGGCTCCAATCCAAGACCGATTTCCATCCTCTTCACCGTATCTCTAGCCAAGGCCTTAGTGAAACAATCCGCTAGATTATACGTAGTCCGCACATAGTCAACAGTGATAACACTATCCTTGATAAGTCATTGAATATAGGAATGCCGCACACCAATGTGCCTTGACTTACCATTATAAACTTGACTATATGCCCTTGCCAAAGCTGCATCGTTATCACAATGTATCGCTATGGGCGATATTGGTTTTGGCAACAAAGGAATCTCAATCATGAGATTCTTTAACCACTCCGCCTCTTTACTAGCCGAGGACAAAGCTATGAACTCCGAAGTCATGGAGGAGTCCGCAATGCAAGTTTGCTTCTTAGAAGCCCAAGAGATAGCACCTCCCCCAAGTAGGAAAACGAATCCACTTGTGGAAGAGTGATCCTCTCTATTAGAGATCCAACTTGCATCCGAATAACCTTCTAAAACCGAAGGATATCCACGGTAGGATAAACCATAATCTTTGGTTTTCCCCAAATACCTTAAGACACGACGAATAGCATGCCAATGCTTCATACTAGGGTTACTAGTATACCTACTAAGCTTTCCTACCGCAAATGCGATATCCGGCTTAGTACTCGTCATAGCATACATCAAACATCCTATGACCCGTGCATACTCAAGTTGAGATACCGCACTACCATCATTTGGCATTAATTTTTCACTTGGATCCATAGGAGTTGATACAAAAGAGCAATCACTAACATTGAACTTCTTAAGTACTTTTTCAATGTAGTGCGTTTGAGATAAACTCAATTTACCATTGCTTCTTTTAATTCTTATGCCTAGAATGACATCCGCTTCTCCTAAATCTTTCATGGAGAACATTGATGATAGGAAAGCCTTTGCCCACTCAACTTGTGACAAATCAGTCCCAAAAATCAACATGCCATCTACATATAGACAAATCATAACACCATGACCTAAGTCATCAAATTTTCTATATACGCACTTGTCCGAATTATTCAATTTAAATCCGTTAGACAACACAACCTCATCAAACTTTTGATGCCATTGCTTGGGTGCTTGTTTTAGCCCATACAAAGATCTAACGAGTTTGCAAACTTTACCTTCTTGACCTTTTACAACAAACCCTTCGGGTTGTTTCATGTAAACCTCCTCATCTAGCTCTCCATTTAAGAACGTTGTCTTAACATCCATTTGATGGATCACAAGGTTGTGTATAGCCGCAAGAGCAATCAACAACCTTATAGTAGAGATTCTAGCAACAGGTGCATATGTATCGAAATAATCGATACCCGGCTTTTGGGAAAAACCTTGAGCCACTAACCGGGCTTTGAACTTATCAATAGTTCCATCGTTTTTCATTTTATTCTTGAAAATCCATTTACACCCAATAGGTTTACACTTGGGAGGCAAATCCGCCAAAACCCATGTGTTATTCCCCATGATGGAATCCATCTCATCATCAATAGCTTCCTTCCAAAAAGGAGCATCTTGAGATCTCATGGCCTCACCATAAGTCAAAGGATCACCTTCCACATTAAACACATATGGAAATTTAGTCAATATAGAACTTCTAGACCCTTCAACCAAATATACATGAAAATCCGGGCCAAAGGATTTCTCCTTTCTTGCCCTTTTACTTCTCCTAGGTTGTGATGAAGTCGATGCTACATTCTCTTCTAGAGTTTGTTCATCTAATTCATGATCATTTAAAGACCGATCATCATCTTGTATTATGGTACTTGGAGTTACATCCTTTGGTCTAGGAATTGATGAATATCGATTTTCATCAAAGATTGCATCTCTTGACTCCACAATAGTGTGAATTGACCAAACGTCATTTTGTTCTATAACATAGAACCTATAGGCCTTGCTATGAATAGCATACCCTATAAAGATGCATTCAACTCCCCTTTCACCTAACTTTTTACGTTTAGGTTCCGGCACTTTTACAATTGCCCTACAACCCCAAACTCTAAGATAACTTAGATTTGGTTTTCTTTTGTACCATAATTCATAGGGTGTAACTTTTTTCTTTTTCATAGGAACGCGGTTTAATAAGTAACAAGCCGTTTAAACCGCTTCACCCCAAAATCCATCACTTAAACCCGAATAGGATAACATAGAATTTACCATTTCTTGTAAAGTTCTATTCTTTATTTCCGCTATACCATTTTGTTGTGGTGTATAACCCGCGGTTCTTTCCTGTATAATTCCTAATGATTGGAAATAACTAGGATCATGGTATTCACCACCCTATCGGTTCTAAGCCGTTTTATTTTGTCATTTAGTTGCAATTCAACCTCGTTTTTATAGATCTTAAACTTATCTAGAGCTTCATCTTTAGTGAATAGAAGATAAACATAACAATACCTAGAATGATCATCTATAAATGTTATGATATACTTCTTATTACCTAAAGAAGGAGTGCTATGAAAATCACATAGGTCACTATGCACCAAATCAAGCAAATTAGTATCTCTTTCCACATTATTTGGGAAAGAATTTCTGGTTATCTTAGTAAGCATGCATGTTCTACACTTCTCTATGCTTGGATCAAAACTAGGAATCAAATCATCCTTTGACATAGAATAAAGCTTTCTATAATTAACATGACCAAGCCGGTAATGCCATAGAGAAGAACTATCATTAACAACATAAACATTGTTTAACAAAGTATTCAAAATACTTAACTTGAACATACCATTACATAAATAACCCAATCCAACAAAAGACCCTCCCTTAGATAAAATAAACTTGTCCGACTCAAATACCATTTTAAAACCTATTCGATTCAAGATAGCTCCCGAGACTAGATTCTTTCTAAGGTCCGGAGCAAATACAAAATCTCTTAAAACAAGAGACTTTTCGGAACTAAAAACTAGCTCAACTTGACCTACTCCTAAGACTTTAGCAGTAGAATCGTTCCCCATGTAAAGAACTTCTCCTTCATTCGCCTCCTTGAAGGTCTTGAAGAGAGATCGTTCCTTGCATACATGTCTTGAAGCTTTCGAATCGATGTACCATGAACAATCATCCTTGCTTGGGTTGGGTATGGCTTGACTCGCCTTTCCCACCACCATGCCCATTCTTGTTCATCTTTTTCTTCCAAATGGTGCAATCCTTCTTGAAGTGACCGGGCTTTCCACATTCCCAACAAGCTCGTTGTTGTCCTCCTCCACCAAACTTTGGTTTCTTACCATAGTTTCCTTTGGTGAAGTTATGTGCCCTTTTCTTAGGATTAGAGTCATGAGACCTTCCATCCTCCACCATGTTAATAGTGGAAGAACTAGGATTTACCTCCTTTTGACCATCTTGAACCCGAATGCCCTCTTCAATACGAAGATGAGCACCCAATTGTTCAATAGTCATTTCATCTTTCCTATGTTTTAAACTATTTCGAACATCTTTCCAAGAGGAGGGTAATTTATCGATTATTGAAGAAACGACAAATGTTTCATCCATACTAATATCGTGTTGTTTAAAGCTTCCTAAAATTCTTTGGATTTCATGGAATTGCTCCATAATTGGCCTAGACTCCACCATTTTAAAGTTATTAAAATTGCTCCCTAGAAATTTCTTACTAGAAGCGTCTTCGGCCATATATTTAGACTCTAAATCATCCCAAAGAACTTTAGCGGATTCATAATATTGATAAACATCAAATAAATCATCGGACATACCGTTGAGAATGTGACCACGGCATATGTAGTCGTCGTTCTCCCACTTCTTCCTCTTCCTCGTAGCCTCAATCGTCTCATTATCCACTTCAATAGGCTTCGGGGATGTGAGAACGTACACCACCGCCAAAGAGGTAAGAAGAAAGTGCATCTTCTTTTGCCATCTACGGAAACCCACGCCTTCAAACTTATCAAGTTTGTGGAAATTCGCTGTCATCTCACGAAGTGTAGCCATCTCAACGAAAATATCGCTTTTGGATTGTTAGTGCTAGTAACCGGGAAACAAAGACGAACACACAAATGACAACAACAACGAATAACGATCTTCTAGGCGTGTATGGGAACACTTTCCCAAAAGCGATATTCCGACCCCATAGGAAGCACGGATTACACGGAATTCACCTCCGAGATACAAAGAAGAGACAGTGATTATCACGCTCGTATGAGAATCACCAAATGAGAACAAACGTGTTTGTAATTTTTGCTTTGATGATTAAATAATCAAGAACTTGAGAGAGAGTGCTTTGAGAGAGAAATGCAATAATGAACATCATCTTCATTCATCAGAGGCTTGGCCTCTTATAATGCACGTCAAAGCCTTGGAAAAACCGACCACAACCGCTCATTAAACATGAAACGGTCTAATTTAGACGTCCGCAAAACTACCCAGTCGCGACTCGCGATACAGGTCGTGAGTCGCGACCTTAAGGAAATTTTGGAGCACCTCTTTGGCAGTGGCTCGTCGCGAGTCACGACAAACGTCGCGAGTCACGACCAAGCCAAGACACAGGTCGCGGGCCGCGAGCCTAGGCTGAGCTCCTCCTTCACTTCATTGCTTGAAGCACTTCAATGGTTTATGAAGTTTAGTTTCCAAAGCTTTAACACATAACATGCATATCCAAACATTACTTAAGTAGCGACACCAAAACCAAGCATCTTAAGTTAATGTTTCATGAATATTATCAACCAAATACTCTAAATATTCAACAATGACTTCAGGATTCCGGCTACACGTGATGAATCCAACTCATTAGATACCAAGATAACACTTGGGGATTTTCAGGTAAATGTTCTTTCATATAGTTAGAAATTCGAAGATCTAAAGTATGAATCTTGGGAGATTTTAGGAGGAAAAGAATGCGATCAACAGATTTAATGAAATACGCAAAGTTGTGAAGAGAGGGTTTGATATTCCCAGGTGGAGGGAAAGTGAAGTGGGTGAGTTCGGTCCAAAGGTAACGCCAACGACGGGATAAAATGGAAGTGGAGAATGCAGAATGAAATGAAATGGGAGAAGATTGAGTATGGTTATAAGAAGTGTATCTGGTAGGTCGCTTGATCGGTTAAGATTTGCATGAGGATATTGACCAGTGTTGCGGAGATTGTTGTTGTTGTTTTTGTTGAATAAGGAGATTGACGTTTTGTGGCGCAAATCCATGAGGAAGATTCTTCAAGAAAGCTTGCAACTGAATTTCTTTCTAATGGAGGAGATGGCCAGATGAGGATATGATCGAAGGGAAGGAGGTAAGCGCAACTGAGACAAGGGTGAAATGGGAGTAGGAACTTTGAAGGAGTAAGTGTGTGAAAGAAACGGGGGTAATTCCTTCAAGTCTTTAAAAGCCCATAGGGAAGTAGGGATGTTTGAGTTGGGTATAATCTTATAATTTTTGATATTATTGTTATTTTTTATGGTGACTATTCAAATGTAATATAATACTTCTTGTGTGACAGAACATTCAGAACAATTTTCTAATTTCTTTGTCTTAGGAAAAAGAAGGTAGACTAAAGTTTTGTTTTTAGGTGACAAAACCCAAATTACATGATCTACGAAGAAAAAGATAATCATTGGAATTTAAACAACAAATACATAGAGTTCTATAAAATAAAACAACTCAATTGGAACAAATTTGGGAGGGAGAACAAATTAACTATAACAATGATTTAATTTTATATACTTTTGTCCTAAATGTATTGACTCGATCAGTACCCGAGCCGATCTAATACCCGACCCAAAAGCGCTATATGGAACAGACCCGACCTGAATCAACCCGACCCACACCCGACCTGAACGACCCCCATTGCCAACTCTACCTAGGGTTATGTTCTTCCAACTTTTTTTTAGATCTTCTTTGAAAAAATAAGTTCACTTGTGTTTTATGATATGTTCTTTTCAGCTAAAAATAACTGAGTTATACTAACTGAAAATAACTGAACTAAACTAAACTGAAATGAGGTGAACTAAAAGGAATAGCAATATGTGAGAGTAAAGCATTTTCTAGAGATGAAAGGAATTGAACTAAACTGAATGAAGCTGAAATGAATTGAAAATAAGATGGAGCGAACAGACGCTTAATAAGTTTTATTTTAAAAGCCTAATTTTTTGGCATTACTCTCTTTATCTTGAATGCTTCTGATTTTGAAATCATACCCCCCATGTACCATTTCTAAATGTTTGATATGTTTTGTTATTCATAGTTTTCAAGAAACATAATTTCTACATAATATATTTTACATATCAGGGGAAAATTTGGTACATAGGTTATGAAGAAGGTAACATTATGTCACGTGATTGTTTTTATATTATATATATTGATGACATTTTGCAACAAAAATTAGTGAGTTTTTTCTCTCGAAAGTAAAATTAAACGAAAGGCCTGTGTGTTATGCCACTTTTTTGTATAAGATTGATATGTTAATTCAGTTTTTAATTTAGTTTATATTTTATAATCAGTTGCCTTTTTTCAATAATCAAATAGGTTTTAGATACTTTAAATATATAAACAAATACGATCAGAAAACCAAAATCTAAAATCAATAAAAAGTTTTTTTGGGAAAAGAGGATGAAAACACTTGTTCTTGTTTGCTTAATTATTTTCTTATATATAATAACTCTATTGTGGTTCTCATCGAATTAACAATAAAAAGTCTTCAAATTTCGATTTTTGTTTGACCATAACATGAGATAACTTCTTATTATAATATTATAGAACAATGAGATAAGAAACAAGAATAATATTATAGAACAATGAGAATTAACATATTAACATGAGATAAGAAACAAGTGTAAAATAACTGTATTATCTTTCCGTCAATATTAAGTCATTTTTTTTACTCGTGGTGCCTCGGCTTCCTGTTGGGTTTTGTGCTACAACCCTCTCAAACTTTCAAGGAACAACAGAGGTCACCCTAGGTCATTGGTTCATGAATTTTTCATAGGTCAATGAACTACTCAAACTTGTTGTCGCTCGCTCTTCAATTTGTACAAGCTCACATTGTCAAGCTAAAAATAAAGCTGATGAGTATGGTTAAGGGCTCATCTGCGACTGATTCTGGTGAATCAGGTAACACTTACATCTCCTTATAGTGTTCGTTTTTCTTTAAACATCTCCTATCTAAATCACTCTCTACATGTGTGTGTGCGAATGCATTTTTTTGTGAGGTAATAGACTTGAGTTGTTGGATAAGCGTCTGAACGATAGGTTGTTGCTTTTGGGAAATGTCAAATGTGTGCTCTAAATTCTATAATGATATCATCCAGTTCTTTAAGTTAATACTAGTCTGGAATGCTTATTTTCCTCTTTTATTTTCATGAAATTGATAGCACTGTTGTGCCCCTGTAACAAAATTTATATAGTAGGTTTGGGAGACACTACTCTATTTGTTGACTACAGTTAGTCATGGTAAGTGTTCTTTTTTTTTGACACAATGCTATAAAAATTTTCATACCATCGACACAACAATGCTAACCAATTTTCATACCATCGACACAACAATGCTAACACAATTTTCATACCATTTGACACAACAATGCTATCATTTTTTTTATACCATCCACTAGGTGCTTATTCAGAACCACACAAGGAGTATTTACACTGTTAGATACTTAAAATGGATATTCATCCAGAACCTATATTCACACCTTAACCATATATGGACTATGTATGTAAATCTATAAACCTAAGAACAATATTTAATCAAATCAAGTTTACCATTTTCCAAGTCTCTGGTTGATATAGTTACCACCAAACCAGAGAAGAAAATTTCACACAGTGGAAGACCTCTTTGCAACGTGAACAGTTTATGTAAAAACTCACATTCGATGGGCATTTGATCTTCTCCATGATCATGATTGATAGAGACCGGAAGGTTCTCCAAAATAGGAGCATTGCTTAGTATGATCTTCAGTGAAAATAATTCCTCCTCTACGCCCATCAACTCAGTTATTTCTAGCTTCTTAAGTTGGGATACCAAATTTTGGAGAACTGTTGGATCACTTCTCACCAAATCTTTTACAGAGTTCAATAGGTAAGCACCACTATGAAGTACGATGAGGGACCTTACAGAAGAAATGCCTTGAATCAGCCATACTAAGCTTGGAGGATCATTGTCAACACAAAAAGGATCTTGAATGCAGAAATTCACTTCTTGTAAGTCAGTGGGTTTAATAGCCATGGTTTAAGAGCACCTTTATTAATTATTAATTATAATATTAGCTTAATTAATTTCTGAAACCCTTGTGTTTTAAATGAAAACTTATATTTGATTTTATTATTATTATTAAGAAGTTGTGCTATATTTATTGACGTAATTATTTAAATTATTTTTATGGAATTACTTTTAATAATATTGAGTTTTATATTAACATAAGAAATGGATTTGATTTATCAATTTTGATGAGATTTATAAGAGATAATTTATTTGTATTGGTTTGTACTAAAGATATTAGAGGGGGTGTTTTATTTAATTAAGATTAATATAGAAAAAAAAGAGAGATGGAAAAGGTGAAAGGGTGGCGTGGCATTTGAATAGGAGGCAAAGGGGTATGTGTGACAAGGGAAATAAGTGTTGGGTGACTCATCACTCAAATAAAAAATTAAAAGAGGAAGGGGGACCTGTTCTTCACGAACAGGAACAGAAAGAGAAAAAGAGCAGAGGGAGTCAGGGGAGGCGAGAACGAGAGAAACAGAGGAAGAGAAAGAGAGAGAGAGGGAGAACTCGAAGGAGGAAGAAGAAGGCGGACGGAGGCGCAACTATGGTGGGCGACGCAGCAAAGCCAACGGAGAGCGAAAGAGGGAGCGACGGAGAGGCGTGTGCAGCAGTGACACGGTCGTTGCACGTGCCAAATTAATATACCTAACTTAGCCAATATAGGGCAAGAAAGGGTCGAATCCACGAGGAAGCAAGGATTAGCAAGGTTTGAAAGTGATTAAGCGAGCTAAGTCTATTTTTGGGGGTTTTTGATATAAATGATTAACTAAGAAACCAAGAACTAATTAGCTAACAATTAAACTAAATGATTGGGTTTAACAATAATAAGAAGACACTAGGGATAGGGAAATCACTACTTAACCAATTGCTAACCTATTTGTCAAGCCAAGGGGATTTATTAGGGTCAACTAAGGGACTAGGTCGCTCATATGTTTCCTAATTACTCTCTCGAGCTAATTAGGAGGACTTAATCAACCAATGTTAATTACCTATTCTCATGGTAAAATCAATCAATCAAGTATTTTCACAACTCATAGCGATTCGATTAAGGTCCTAGGAAGCCTAACACCTATTCTCATGGTGAAGTCAACCTATTGACTAACCTAAGGTCCATCAAAAGCTTCATCTCTCAATCCTTCACTTTTGATCCCCAAACCAAGTTCAAATGATGATCAAGCAATTAAACAAGCAATTAAATAGGCTAGACAACCTAATTTCACCTAAATCTAACCCCCTAGCTTGACTTTTTAGGTCAACTCATGATCATCCTAGGTCATCCCCTTCCCCTAGCTACGAAATTACTCTAAAGCCATAAAAGAAGTAAAATAAAAAGCTTGAGATATTAATGGAAGATCAACAATGGTGGAAAACTTGAAAACAAACCAATAGGCAACTAATCACTACTAATCAAAGGCTAAAACAAAATAAAGCAAGTAATAAAGCAAATAAAGAGAAGAGATAGAAGAAATACTCTAAATAGATGAAAATCAATGGAAAAACTCCATGGAAATACCTTCAAAAGCTTCGATTTGGTTTCAAGATCTACTTTATCTCTCTACAAACTACTTCTCTCTATAATTAAGCTAATAATGATCCAGAAATTAAAACATATCCTATCATTATTACAAAAATGGTTTATTATACCCCAAAGTACTACGGGCAAAACCATAAAACATAAAATCGAAACCGTCTAAAAAACCGATACAAAACCGAAATCGACCAGACAAAACCGAAACCGAAATACGAAGCCTGGGCCTGGAGCGCCCGCTCCTTGTAATATGGAGCGCCCGCTCCAGGCACGCTCCTGGGTCGCTCCAAGCTACTGTCTATATATCTTCGTTTCTTGACATATGGAGCGCCCGCTCTCCTGTTTGGAGCCTCTTTCTTGCTTGTTTATCTTCAAAACACTCCAAGCAAACATTAGATGGGGGAGGGGGTATGCATATGCAAATGCAATGACCTATATGCACCCTAACTATATGCAAATGAACTAAACTAAATTCTAAACATGAGATTATAAGAAATGATGAAAAAGGGAAAGAAAAGGAAACTAAATGGCTTAAAATGCATCTAAATGCCCTAAAACTACATGCAAATAAGTGAACCTAAAGTCCACTTATCAAGCAGTGGCGCGACTGTGGTGATTTCCGGCCAATAGGGAGGGAGATAGGTAGAGCAAGTTCGTAAACACCAAATTCCTTTACCTATTTCAGAGAATTTGCTCAAAATTAGGGGGTTTTCTTAAGATGGGTGAAGAAATGCGCCTTAGGAGGGCCGTCCGAGTGACCGACGACCACCACCACTGTCCAACCACCACACCACCGCCACCATGTTCACTTTAAAACCTTAACTGAGGTACTAAACACTTTCAAATGAAATTGCTAATTCCTGATTTAATCAATTTATATAATTTCTCTTGTTAGATTTCTCAAATTGTTCAATGGATTATGTGGAACCTGCTTGTAATGTTGTCACTGATATTATTATTAAATTAGAATGGAGATGAGGTATTGATTCTATGCTTATGGAATTAGTGTGGTTTGAATATGATATTGTTTTATACTGCCTCCGTCGTCCCACAATATTCCCACTTCATTATTTTATACCTCACATATATTCAAGAAGCTAAGTGGGAAGAACATTGTGGACGGAGGGAGTATTATTTCTGAAATCTGGGTTCAATTAGAGTATGTAATTGTTGATGTTGGTGACGTTGCCTGTAGAATCTGAACTATAAAGAGGATTGATTTTAGGTATGAGTCTTTGTTAAGGTTAGAATTATTTCATGAAATTAGGGTTGGTTGAAATCTTATGGGATTATGCGGTTCTTGGGATTGGAAGAGGAGTGGCAGATTCGAAATGTTGTCTAGTTAATTAGTGAGGATCAGAAGTTGGAGCAGGGAAGAATAGGTTGTTAGGTTACTCTAAATGATATGATCACTTTGCGTAAATATGATTTCAAGGATTTTTCATCACTCTTATAAATAAATTGGAGATCTTAGTTCAATGAGTCCCACAAATATTATCTAAATATACTCAAAGTTGTTTAATTTTAGTAAATAATCTGAGGTACCATATATACCAGAAATTGGGTCAATAATCAAATCTAATGGTCAATAGGTTGTTGAAATAAGATAGATTAGAACTGAAGAACTGAATAAGACATTCGGTCAATCAGATAGCAAACGACCTAACTTGGTTTATCAAACTAAGTTAACTAGTTCGAGTATAAATGAGTTGAGTGAGTTTAATTTTAAAATATAAGTTGGTTCAAAGATTTTTAATTAGCTAACAAAAGAATTTAAGATAAGAACCATATGTCTGAGATTCCATGTAGATGTGGGTATAGTGTTATAACATTGAAACTCTATGGCCACTAGTGTGTGATTTGGGCTTAAGAATAAGGATAACTAGAGTTTTTAATTTAAATCAGGAACATGAAGAATGAGTTGGTCTCTTTAGAATATGTTGGGAAGCTTCTAAATATTACTAATAATATTGAGATTAGTTCTAAATGGTTTAAAAGCTAATGTAACCAAAGGTAATCAGTTAGTAACGAGCTAAAGTCTACTGTGATAGTGAATCAATAAGTTCATTAATTGTGATGAGGTTCTAACCAAGGAATTAAAATATGAAAGCATGAAGAATAAGGTCGTTTGTGTGTCTAGAATAACTTGATATTAGGTTTAATGACTACTTCTAGTAATAAAGAGAAATTAAAGCCATAGCCAAGGTCAGTAAAGGTTATATAAACGAAGTAACAAGATAGTAAAGTAGATCATCCCGATCTTATGAAGTCTATGTTTGTAAGATTTGCAGAACCTTCTTAGTGAGTAGCCGAGCTACGTAAATGTCCTAGTTGTTAGATTTCAATTGTTATTGGCTTGGGAAATTCACAAAGGAACATGATTAGAGGAGAATAGGTAGGGCAAGCTTGTGGGAGCGATTCTAATATAGAATAAATATCGATCTTATGATAGTAATATAGCATATGTCTCATAAGAAGTATGTCTCATTTGTCGGGAGATTAAATTAGCTATACTTGAGGATATTCTATTCTTACTCAACTAAACGTTGACATGTGGAAAGCCATTGGAGACACATTGGGTTCAGAACGGGAACTTAGGATATGTTATTATGTTTTTCCAAAGCATATTTTCGAAACGTGAAACTTAATTTATAAAAGTGTGTTTTCTCGTGTGAAAGTGCTATGGAAAATGTGTGAAAGTGTGATTTGTGTAATATGGTGAAAGTGCCAATGGGCATATATTAAAAACAATATTTTTAATGGAGCAACGTGTGAATATGCACCCGAGTTAGGGCGGGTAGAGTCCCTAGCTGTTGCCTTCCAGGACGGGCTATGTTCAGGCGTTTTAGGACATGTCCGGTTTAAGTCTTGCAAGCAGAACAGTAAAAGGTGGGGTGATGACCCTCAACTGTTTGGAGACAGCTGGTACTGCGTGGTTACCCCTCTCCATTCATGTTCACACCAAGATAATAAATAACAATGAGTGTTTCTTGTGATAAACTTAAATGTTGTGGAAGTAAATTGAGTTTCCAAACATATATTATATCAATGATATATTTTGTTATGAAGTACTTTTTTGGTAATGAATAATATGATGTTTCAAAATTCGTTTCAGTAAATGGTTTGAGGTATACATGGTTATATGAGTTAGATGTGAATATATGTGATGAATGTTTTACACAAAAACCACCAAGCATGTTTTACTTGTTTTACGGGTTTAGTACTCAGCACGTTGCTGATGTGAGTCAAATGTTTTATTTTGTCATTTCTGTGGCCTGTCACTTGGGTGGGTGGCAGTGCCGTATAGTTTTAGGTGGATGCAGTGAAGCTTTGGAAGCTTTGGTTATGAATTCGCCTTGCACCTATCCTCATGTGTATTGAGGCGAGGGCGATAGACTTTGTAACAATTTAGTACTCCCTCCGTCCCCCAAAGGATTTCCCATTTTTCCATTTATGTTTGTCCCAATTACATTTCCCATTTCCTTATTTGGATATGGCCCACCTATTATAATATTATTTTCCTTACAAAAAGTATTTGACCCCACACTCTCTCTCTTAATAAACAATTCTAAAAAATACCCACTACCTTACTTTTCCATTTTAAAATGAAAACTAGGCCCCACATCAACATCACTCCTTAAACTTTGTGCCCAAAGGAAATGAGAAATCCTTTGGGGGACGGAGGGAGTATTTAGTGAAGATGTAAATAGTTTAAAGTAGTAATTGTAAAGTAGAAGCTGGGAATAGTTGCTGGAAATATATTAAAATGACATACAGGTTCATATCTCGGACGCGAGTCCTATGTTAAATTTTAGGTTGTCCGTATTTCAAAAGGAACACTGCCGAATTTTCTGTAGACTTTTATTATTTGATTAATATCATTCAGATCACATAGATGAGTTCATTTAGTGTTGATAGTTTATAGTTAAAGTTTTAAAAAGTTCAAGTTTTTAGGATTCCATACTCTTCGTTTTAGGACGATGAGTGTGATTGTAATAGTCCGGATTAAGCTTTCTGCTGTGTTTAGCTCTAATTAAGTTGGTCGGTGAATCCGGGCTGTTATAGTGGGACTTGCAACAAAATTGTAAAACGCAAAACAACCTTATGCTTGAAAGTGCTCCAACTTAGGGGTATCATGGCAACTTTGCAGTAGTCCGATGCGCTGCTGATCCTTAGTGTAGACAGATTCTTCAGATTAGGGGCTGATATATCAATGAAATGATTAGTCTCGGTCAGATTCACATCTAAATGTAAAACTTCCAAGACGGGGAAAGACTTAAAAAGGGAAGCCATTATAGTACGGTGTGAATCACGGAGAAAGAGGTGATGCGTCTACAAACTTGGAAGATTGATTGAAAACGTACGAGGGAACTTGAACTCTACAGTTGTCTGCAACTTGAGTTCCACGAGCAAAGTTGTGTTAAACACACAATTTGAGAGCAAGAAACATGTTTTATCGTCAAGAACTTTGATGCGAACCTTTATAACAACCGGACTCAAACGACAAATCTTTTGCAACCAACGAACTAATAGACAAGTAAACCTTGAGTTTGATCAGGTATGTAAGGGTATATGAGATTGAGTTCAATGGTGTTTATCTTGCGGGTCTTGATTTGGGAGAGGATATGATCCATAGTTTTTATGTAGTAAAGGAGATTTCTGAAACAAGGTTTATTAGGAGGTGGTAGAGAGAGGTGGGTAATGTTGGTCCAAACGTGCTGCCAACTGTGGGATAAGACAGAGGTGGCGGCAGCGGAATCTATAAGGAGAAGAGAAAGTATGATTGCTTTTACCTTACCAGGAATGGTGCTTAAACTGTCAACTTGTGTTTCTTGACATTCATTACTGTGATTGCCATTGTCGATGCTGTTGTTCTCATGCAATTGGGAGATTGCTGTTTTCTTTGAGCAAGGATCCATGAGTGCGAGTTGCCGTATAACTCAAGAAGTTCGAATTCTTGCAGTGGAATATAATCTCTCTCTAATGGAGTTGGGCAAAAAAAACTTTGATTTTTTGATTGTTAGAATTGGAGGGTTTGCGAGGGGGAAGAGACTATGCAGTACTGTACGTCTGTATGTGTGTATTTAGCACTTCTCATGTTATTGGTTAAGGCCTAAGGTTTGATCTCATGACTTCAAGGTCATGAGATCAAATCCCACTAAGGGCATTTGGGGGTGGGGATTCCCTTACCATTCCCCTACTCCAAAATGTCGGGCCCTACAAATTCCTGATCAAGAAACTGTGTTAGTTGAGATCTGGGCAGGGGTCCACCATATTACCTTAAAAAAAAAATGTTATATTATACTAGGTTCCGTGTGTTATACTTTGAGATATATGGTCAACAAATGGGAAGGGTACTTTGGATATGTTCTCGGCAAATTATTTTTCATTTAAAGTTCAATTTAGCTTTGTTTAGTCTAGTTTTGAGGCCTAAAGGCTATTCTTTACGAACTGAACTAAATTAAATTGAAGCGAATTGTAATTGTGCGACAAAACGAGAGGAGCATAGCTGACTGAACTGAAATTAATGAAACTGAAATGAAATGTTTTTCAATTAATCCAATCCAAAAGAACCGAGTCTTAGTCCAATTCAATTCACGTCCATTTAGTTTAGGCCAATTCAATTACAACTTCATTCTATTTTTTTTTTACCATTTTCATTAAAATTGTTTTTTAATGTTAATCTGATTTATTTTACTAATTTTTATTATTATTAATATCATTGCTAAATATCATTTTTTTAATTATTCTTTGCACATTATTATTATTACCATTAATTATCAATTATTTTTCTTGTTTTTACTTATTTTTACCATTTTCATTGAAGAGGGCCTTATTGTTTTATTATTAATATAAATTATCAATCATTAATAAAGAATTTTTTTTTCTGAAAACCATATTTTAAAACCATAATTTTGCGAGAAACCACCTTTTAAAACAGTTTTTGCAAAAGAAACCTAAAACAAAAAATGTTTTGTCAAAAGAAACCTCAGACATTAAAATACTTTTTATAGAGGTATAGTTTGAAAGATATAGGGAGGGAGAAAATTGAGTAAAGCATATTCATGGTCACTAAACTTTAGTCAAAGTGGCAATTAGGTCCCTAAACTTTAAAATGACTCAATTAGGTCCCTCAAAGTGGCTGGAAACCTCTAATGTACATCCAAACAAGCTATTTGTATATCAGAAAAAGGTAACTTGTATTTAATGCCCAAAAAACTAAAAAAATAAAACTAAAAACAAGAGAGGTTTCATTCACTTGCATTTAATGCGCATATTACTTACAAGCCAAAGGACTGTTATCCAAAAAATATCCCCCAAAAATCAAGGAGTTTACAATCTTCCTATCAAACAATTACTCCTTGATTACAATGTCACTTAGTTGAAATTTGGTACCGCTCTGTGTGTATTCACTATCAATCAACTCCTAACAAAGAATTCCATTCATAATTCAGAATTCAAGTTTTCCTCAACTCCGTCAAAAAATGACACGTGAAGCATTGCTAACAATCTAAATCTGTCATCATGCCCTCCAAAAAAAATTCAAACAATATATTGTTTCTGTAGTCGTCCCATACAATGTTATTGTTATCCCAGAATGTGTCACCAAAAAATCAAATCCCTTAAATCTGCAAAAATAGTGATCTGCAACAAGAGAAATATAGGAAAGATAAGGTTAGGATTTTGATCTTATAATCCTACAATGTGTGACATTACAACTAAAAATAATAACATTAGTGTACCTTAATTATTTTGAAGTCTTTTTTCCACTCTCCTTGGCATTACAAGATTTTGCATTGTTTGGCTCGATTATGTGTTCTCCATGAGATGGTTGTGACTGTGGTTGTAGGAAGTCCTGTGACGGGAAAGAGTAGATGGTCTGCTCACCTTCATAATCTGAGTAAAAAGCTGCAGGACCTCTTTGTACTACTCTTGAGTTGTGTTGAGAAATATTCTGTAATATTATGAAACAAAGCTACATTAAATGTGAAGTACATGAAACTATATAACTAAATGAAAAAATATTTATAGTGTGCATAGGAGTTACCGTTGCAATTCGTTGATGCCCATTAGGATAGATATATACTCCCACTCCCTTGTTATGCATTGGAATGGGAGGGTTGCTTCTTGGTGGGTGTTTGCTTCTTTGATGACCAGGAGACACATACATGTTGCCTTGTTGTTGCTCTTTGGGGGCATTCTTGCATCCCCTTTTGTTATGTCCTTGAATGCCACATAAGCTACAAGTCATGGTTGTTCCTGTTCTTTTCAGCTTACCTGATGCAGTAACCTCCCCAATTCCTAATCGTCTTTTTGTTTTGAGTCTATGTTGGACCTTTTTCAGTTTAGGAGGGTGAACATTATCACTAGAATTAGGCCATTGTTATGGACCATTAAGGGGCTCTAACAAATAGTCATATGCCTTCAAGTAAGTAGCTTTAGTTAAATATTCATTCACATACATCTCAGGATTGTCTCCTTTGTTCCAAATGGCAACAATAGCATGATTGCATGGAATTCCACTAATTTGCCAAGCATTACAACTTCAAGTTCTCTCCGTCAGATTCACCACATACTTTAACTGTGTTGCACCTTCCCTAACACCATATCAAAATCCTCCATCCCAATATGCACACCAACCCCTAGCCCAAATTTTGTGTTTTTCAAGTTGCATTTGTATTCTAGGACACAATAAGATGTCTTTTTTTGCAATGAAATCTCTTTTCTTGTGTAATCTTTCCATTAGGCCCTCTCTTATATCTTCCAACATAGTAATTATAGGCTTATGCCTCAAATTCAAGATGTATGCATTAAAGACCTCACTCATGTTATTGTCTACACTGTCACAACATGACAATGTAGTGTAGAAAGCCCTACACCATTTTTTGTAATTCCTCTTCACCAAATCTTCAGCAGCCTCATTAGATATGCCTTTGATTACTTCAATGTTATCTAAGAACTCATTCTCAGTGTAACTTTTAGCAATTATCCAAAATTGCTTCCTATACTCGAGTCCACCTCCAAACACACCCCTAAAGTTACAATAAACATGCCTCACACAAACTCTAGTTTCAGCTTGTGGAAACACTTCTGCTACAGCTGCTAGTAGCCCCTTCTGCTGGTCTAACATTATAGTGTATCCAGCTCCTTGTACACAACCCAAATCCATAACAAGTAGTTCACAAAACCATGTCCATGTCTCGGTACTCTCAACCTCAACAACAGCCCAAGCGACGGGAAACATTTGGTTGTTTCCATCTCTCCCTACTGCTACCAATAATTGTCCCCCAAATGGTCCTTTTAAGAAGCAACCATCAAGAGATATGAAAGATCTACAACCAGCCATGAAACCTTTGATTAGAGCTTCAAAACACAAATATATCCTCTCAAAGACCTTGTCACTCAGTTTTAACTTCACAGTGTTGCCTTTGTTGCTTTCAATATCTCAGTTGCATATCTTGGAAGTAAGGTATATTGGTCTTTGTAATCACCTACAATTGAAGCTTGACCCTTCAAAATCCTCTCGTAAGTTCATAGATTTATAGCTTTTGCATTCAGCAACCTTTTTCAGCAATTGTAACTCCTCCTCATAAGTTTTTTGCAACTTCTTATCAGCAATGATCTTACTCCTAGCTGCTGCTAACTCAATATCATCTTCATCTGTTCCTTGTGAATCATAATCAATGTCAGCTTGTGTAGCTTGTGTCATTCCTTCTTCTGCTTGTTGGGGTTGTTTAGTGTCCGGAATTTTTGGTGGATTTGAGGCAGTTTGTATGGGAGCATGTTGTGTGTGGTATGCAACTTCTTGATCAAGACCATGATTTAGTAAATCAATGGAGAAATTTTTTCGGACAATAACCCGGTGAACGTTTGATTACATCTGCCATGACTTATTGGTGGGGTCAATTGGATCTAATGGGGCGTAGGAGCTTTGTCTACATGCTCAGTGTACACATGTATTGTTCTATACTCAAGTAGCAATGCTAGGAAAGGATTACATGTTCTATTGTCAAAGCCCAAATACCTAATTCCAGAGTTGCAATCTTTTCTAGGATCCAAAAATGCAACATCTCAATGTCATTGTACCCTAAGCTGTCTATTATTCCCTTTACATAAGAAGAATCAGCCGTTTCAGGAATATCCTGAAAGATACTAACTCTTCCCCCTTAATATACCATATCAGCTTCAACGGCAACCCAATTTCCACCATGATGAACCACTAAACAGGGTTTCAAATCCATATCTGAAAAAATTATAACAAAAACATATCAAACCCAATTTTTAATTGTAAAGTATGATAAAACCCCCAATTTTTAATTGCAAAGATTTATAAAAACCCCAAATTTTAATTGCAAAGTATGAGAAGCCCCCCAATTTTTAATTGCAAAATATGATAAAACCCCCAATTTTTAATTTCAAAGCATGATAAAACCCCTAATTTTTAATTGCAAAGTATGATAAAACCCTCAATTTTTAATTGCAAAGATTGATAAAACCCCCAATTTTATTTACAGTAGATGCACTTCTAATAATAAGCAATTAACTTAAACAAGAAAAGATATTTGAGTGGGAAACATACCTTGTAAACAAATTTAGGATCTTCCACTTGTTGCTTAAGAATTTGGAGAGTGTTGCTTGAAGAGTTGAAGACTATGGAGAATTCACTCCATATCGTAGCACCTTCTTATTCTATGAAAACATAGAGGGGGTGTTTGGCAATTGGCTGGTGGCTGTTGGCTGGTGGCTTTATATGCTGGCTTGTTTGACCGGCTGTTTTTAGTGGCTTGTTTGACCGGCTGTATGATTATTGGCTGTTAAAAAAAGTGTTTGGTAAAATTGGCTGTTATTGCTGGCTGTATAGTACAAAATGGAAGCAAAAGCCAAAAGCCAACCATAAAAGCTGGTAATAGCAGCTTTTTTGGCTTTTGGCTGAAAAACCGTCTTTTCAGCCACTGCAAAAGCCAGTTACCAAACACTTTTTTTGGCTGTTTGACCAGAAATAAAAGCCAAAAGCTAGAAGCCAATGAAAAAGCCAGCTAAAAGCCGTTTGCCAAACACCCCTAGAGTCAGTGTGAGCAAAATATAATGGGCCCAAGGCAACCCACCTATGCTCCCACTAAATTAATCATAACAGCTAATCAAGATAAACCTCTCTTCTTCTTGTCCTATCTTGTTTTTAGTTTTATTTTTTTATTTTTTTGGGCATTAAATACAAGTTAGCTTTTTCTGATATACAAATAGGCAAATAGCTTATTTGGATGTACATTAGAGGTTTCCAGCCACTTTGAGGGACCTAATTGAGTCATTTTAAAGTTTAGGGACCTAATTGCCACTTTGACTAAAGTTTAGTGACCATGAGTATGCTTTACTCGGAGAAAATAATTAGAGTATCCTAAAATCAATTTTTAAGTTGGCTGACATGAAAAAAGGCACGTTAATGCCTAAGTCAACGCCGGATTTTTGCCTCGAGGTTTGTGTTCACAAACAAAATTTATTTTGGGTTTCTTTTCGCAAAAAAAGTTTTAAAAGGTAGTTTTTTCCAAAATTGTTGTTTTAAAAGGTGGTTTCTCGCAATTTTTTCTTAACAGAATTATTATTATTATTATATAATTATTTATTAGTCACGTATTATATGAAGGGTTAGAAGGATGCATTCAATAATTAGAGGTTGCGTTTGGTACTTTCCCTAAATAATTGTATTGACATTATAAGTAGAATAATTTTAACTTTAGGGTGTGTCTTCCCAAAATAATCAAAAGTGATCGAAAACTTGTACATAAAAACCGTTGATTTTTATTTTGATTTAGGTCATTATATTTCCTCGCTTGTAGTTTACTAACTAAAGTCAGAGATGCCATGATAAGATTAAAACTAGCGACTTTAACTTTGGATCGTTTTGAAAATCCATTTCCT
Organism: Patellifolia procumbens; assembly: GCA_947645195.1. Classification (NCBI taxonomy): domain Eukaryota; kingdom Viridiplantae; phylum Streptophyta; class Magnoliopsida; order Caryophyllales; family Amaranthaceae; genus Patellifolia; species Patellifolia procumbens. The sequence continues at coordinate 480,838 of CANSGD010000300.1, forward strand.
AGAATTGGGATTATTTTAGAATATTGCAGGATTGAGATTACGATTTTTCATAATAAATAAAGGTTATATTGATTAAAAAGTGACTTTGACCTTATTTGTTTTTGAGAAATGGACCTCGCCAAAGAATGGATGTTAACAAAGGGCATTATTGGTGGAGAAGAAGCAATAAATTGGGGTTTATCAGGACCAATGCTACGAGCTTCGGGAATACAATGGGATCTTCGTCATGTTGATCATTATGAGTGTTACGACGAATTTGATTGGGAAGTCCAATGGCAGAAGAAGGAGATTTATGTTAACAAAGGGCTTATTCACTTTGGCTCTAAACAGCCGAAGTGCTGAAATCAATTGAGTGAACTTGAACTAAAATGAACTAAATTTGAACTAAATCGAATTTTAATTAATACTACTAATAATAATTTAATTAATGATCATATATTAAAATAAGTAAAAACAATGATAAATAATTGATTATTAATGATAATAATAATCATAATAATATTAATAATGGGTAAAGAATAATTAGGAAAATAATATTGATTAATAATAATATTAATTATTAAAGTAAATCAGACTAAAAAAAAAAGTCAACGAAAATGCTCAAAAAAAAAATTGAAGCCATAGTTGAACTTAACTACACCGAATGGACTTGAATACTGGACTAAACTAAACAAAGCTGAATCGAACTTTAAGTGAAAAATAATTTGCGGAGAATAGACCCAAAGTACCCTTCCCATTTGTTGACCAGATTTCTCAAAGTATGGCTCATGGAGGCTAGTATAACATGAGAAGTGCTATATAAATACAGACATACAAACATATTATAGAGTGCTTCATAGTCTCTTCCCCTGCAAACCCGCCCAATTCTAACAACCAAAAAATCAAAGTTTTTACTTGCCCAACTCCATTAGAGAGAAATATTCTTCCACTGCAAGAATTCGAAGTTCTTGAGTTATACGGCAACTCGCACTCATGGATCCTTGCTCAAAGAAAACAGCAATCTCCCAATTGCATGAGAACAACGACATTAACAATGTGAATGACAGTAGTGAATGTCAAGAAACACAAAAAGACAGATTAAGCAACTTACCAGATGACATTCTTAAAACCATACTCAATCTTCTCCCAATTTCTTCTGGTGTTGCGACTTCCACCTTAAGCCACCGTTGGCGCCACCTTTGGACAAACATCACCCACCTTTCTATCATTTTCCCACAAAAACCCATCTTTAATAACATGGATTATTTTGTTACTACTGTGGATCACATTCTTTCCCAGTTAAAGTCTTCCAAACTCTACACTTTTCAGCTACATACTTATGTGTCTCTGTTATTCAAGCATCAGATTGGCGGATCTTTCACCGGGTTCTTGAGTTCTTGGATTAATCAGATTTGCGGCCTAAATCCGGAGGTAATCGACGTAATGTTCTTTTGTGATTATCCTATCGAGATGCCCTTGTGTGTTTTTAAAACTCAATCGCTAGTAGAGCTTAACTTATTAAACACAACGATCTTTAAGTATCATCACAACGTATTGCCAATTATTGATCTTCCTAATTTGAAGAAACTTCGCATAAGACTCATTGATTTTGATCTTCCCTTGATGAAGACGCTTTTCAAATCTTGCCCATTACTTGAAGATTTATGGCTGTATTTGGATACAGAATATGGTGATCACTTCATTGATATAGCAGCCCCCAATTTGAAGTATTTAGCGATACAAATTGAAGAAAATGAGTCACGTTACTGCACGTTTGTAATCGATGCCCCTAAACTTGAACATTGTTGGTTAGGGCACAATTTAGCGTATTATGAGTTTGTTAAGAATCCAAGTAATCTACAAAAAGTGATAATCTCCATAGACGACGATTGTCTCGAGGGTGATAATGATAATGGTAGGGCGATAGTGAGGTTACTTCAAGGGATTGTTTCTGTTAGGTGTCTAATCTTGCAATCATCGGGTGTTGATCTGCTGAATTTTCTTAATAATTTGGTGGGTGGTGGAAATTGAAGGAATATGTCCTTAGACAATTTCCGCAATTACTGAATATAAATAGGATTGTATTTATTGAGATAATATAGTTAATTATTTTAGTAACCGTATTTGCTTGCTAGAGAATAAATTACGGTTGGTAGACAAATTGGTTTGGGCTACAACTAATATAATTAATCCTATGAGGTCACACTAAGTAACACCAATTAATAAATAAATAAGCCCATAAAGGCTTGTAAGGGGCCAGCCACTATTAGGGTGATTAGGGTTTCTCTTAACCTAATCTCTGTCTATTATATATAGATATAATAAGAAGAGAGATAGAACAATTCAGTTAGTCAGTAACTTGATACAAAAGAGAGAAAAAGAAAAACCCTTCTCCCTCTTTAGTCTAGGCGCCTATCCCATCAAAAGTAAGAGAGTGAATAGTTCATACTCTTCCGTTCTAGCAGACGTGGGTATTAATCGGTGTTCGTGGACTAAATAGAGGAATTACAAGTGTAGTTCTTTATCTCTAGATCTGTGATAATACTTTGCAGTATTCAAACCTTACATACCTGTTCAAGTCGTGAATAAAAAGGTTTGTGTATTCTCTATTCTATGTATCGATTCATATATTGTTATGCATGCGATTCTGTTATAGATGTTAGGAAATTGTTTCCTGAAATTCCGCTATTCGCATCTATGAATTCCTACAGTGGTATCAGTTTTAGCCTCTTGCATAACTTTATATGATCAAGTTCATAATTTTAATTCAATTCAGGGAGGATTTTTAATATGTGTTAATTTGCAAGATTAATATGTTGATATTAATAAATTGAAAAGCATAAAATTATGAATTTTATGTTAAATATTGCCCAATAAATTGTTTTTGGTTTAATTTTCGGAAATTTAAATCGAAAATTTTGTTTTTTGTTCGACCTAGTTTGGTCGAAATTCTTGCTCCCAAATTCAGCAATTCAACGAGTTTGATTTGTAAAATAAAATTAGGGCTTTGCTTTGTCTTGCTTTCAATTGCAAATTGATATATTTAATTTTGATTTTCGTTGCGAAACAAGGAAGTTTGATTCGAAACAAATTTAAAACCCTATTTTTTCCCTAAATCGGTTGAATTGGGTGTTAAATAGCGATTTAACACTCTAATCTGTTTTAAATGTTAAATTAAATGGAATTGAAACATAAAGCATGAGTTTTTAAGCACGAATTTGCCCGAAAAATGTTCGATTTGATCGAAAATAGCCCAGAATTTTCGGAATTTCTGGGCAATACAACGTGGCTTTTCCGGCCACGATGGTGGCGCATCTGGTGGAGCTGCCTGGCCGCACGTTTCCGGTGAGCAAAAACCAATTTCTGGTGGCTGCCTTCAGATTCGTTTGCGTGCGTGGTTGCGTTATTGCTGGTTGCGGCCTGCGTGATGCTGCTTTCGCGGGCCAGCAGCGGGCTGCAGGCCGGGCCTAGCTCAGTCCACATTTTTTTTTAATTATTTTTTTGTTAATGGGATTAATAATTCTGATTTATGTTTTTTGTTTTTTGTTTGGGCACATTTTATTAATTTTCAATTATGCAAATTAAAATTAATAAAGATTAATATCATATTAAAGTTGTAATTGAATTAAAAGAATGAAAGTTTCCTTATTAGTTATATTCTTAAATTTGTTAAGATGGTTAATTTTAGGAAAATTATTAATTCGATTAATGTTTCCTAAATATTTTCTAACTTAAAGTTGTTAAGTTTTAAAAATTATAATGGAAAGTTTTATTTGCTCATTAATCGTTAATGGAGTAAATAAATTTTGTATTTATATAATTGTGTTATTTTTACTTGCATTTTATTTTCTAAATAAATGCGTGAATGTTTTATATTTTTTTGAAAATATTTGTTATTTACCCATTAAACGTTAATGGAGTAAATAAGTTATGATTTATAATATGATGATATTATATTTCTTTCATGAATGCATATAATATGTCTGATATTATACTGCGTCGATATCTTTTATAATATGTTGATATTATAATTTTGCTTAGATGTATATTATAATATGTTTGATATTATATTTGCACAATCGTGACTGGTATGGCCCAAATTAAGATAGAAAATACGATCTGTGCATCGTTATGTATTTTTGTAATTAAAATACGATCTGCGTATCGTTTGTATTTATGTAATTTAAATTCTTTGCTTAGAATAATTTAAATGAAGAATCAAGGATGGAGATCCAAGAAAGTCCCAAGGGAGGATTCATGAAGATTAGATTTTCTAAATTTAGGGGCCATACTAGGATCGCGTTTTAAGTTCTTCTTTGATTGCTTATGCCTTTAATTTCTTTTAAATGCTTGCTCAAGTTTATGTGTGGTTATTTATGTAATGAGTTCACCTTGTAATATAACCAACATAATAAACTTGAGTCCCCAAAGGTGATATTGAGTTTAAATGCTTTTCCAAACAACACCTATAAAGCCTTAGATCATGAGTAATAGGTTCTGCCAAAGCAGGGTGTTGCTCATAATTCCGAGGATAGTAGGGTAGGTTTTCTGAAACTTACAAGTTAATGTTTGGTTTGACTCAACAAAATCATCAAAAGACAAAGTTTTGGGTTTTGAAGCAATGAGGTAGAGTTAATAAAGAGTTATTAACCTGCCTACCAGGAATTATAATTAGTTATAATTAGTAAAATGCTTACTTACCTTAACTACTATATTTTAAAGGCAGGGCCAAAGTCCGTTTAATTATAGTGGGAGAGAATCTTGGTTATTTCTTTATTCAATGGGGATTTTAATTTTGAATAAAGGCTTTGTAGTCAATTAAAATTTGTTTAATTGCTGTTTTTTGATAAATATTCATTGAACCTTGCTTTATATTTTGTTGTAGTTATCATGTCTAATTCCAACAACAACAACGCCTCTGCTTTTAATCTGCGTTCTGTACTCGATAAAGATAAACTAAATGCTACCAACTTTCTAGCTTGGGAAATGGCTGTGAGAATTGTTCTCAAAGCCGAAGGAAAAGAAAGTGTTCTTGACAATCCACTCCCTGGACCCTTGCCAGCAACTGCAACTGTAGCTGAAAGGAGAGCTAAACAAACCTTAGAGGCTAATTCTGTGCAAGTAACATGTTTGATGCTTGCTTGCATGGAACATGATTTTCAAAAGCGTTTTAAAGATCTAGATGCCTACACCATAATCCAGCAGCTTAAGACAATGTTTCAGAAAAATGCTAGGATGGAAAGGTTTGAGGCACACTATAAGCTACTAGATTGCAAGTTGGGAAAAGGAAAACCTGTTGGTCAGCATGTGTTCGATATGATCGGACATTTTCAGATCATGGAAAAATTGGGCTTTCCTTACCCAAATGAACTGGCTACTGATATTGTGATCAGGTCCTTGCCTGAAACATTTCAAAACTTTCGTTTGAATTTCTACATGCAAGGAGGGGGAGCCTACCTTGGAAGAGTTACATAGTATGCTTGTTCAGGCTGAGAGGAGCTTACCTCCTGAACCCGAGCATAAAGATGTTCTGATGGTTAGGAAGGGTAAACAGTTCAAGAAGAAAGGGACTCCTAGAGGGAAGAACAAGGGCAAATCTGTTGCAAATGTGACTCCTAAACCAAAAGCTACTCCTAAGGCTAAAGTAGCAGCACTACATGAGTGCTACCACTGCCACAAGATTGGCCACTGGAAAAGGAACTGTCCCGTTTATCTGGAGGAGAAGAAGAATGGTGCTTCGACTTCAGGTATATATGTTATAGAAGTTAATTTAGCTACAACTACTTCTTGGGTATTCGATACTGGTTGTGGTTCTCACATTATTAGTAATGTGCAGGGACTAAGAAGAAGTAGGAGTTTGGGCAAAGGTGAAGTAGATCTCCGAGTGGGCAATGGAGCACGAGTTGCTGCTTTGGCTGTTGGAGATTATAGTTTACATTTGCCGTCTGGTTTAATATTAGAACTCAATAATTGTTATTACGTTCCTGTTATTACCAAAAACATAGTTTCGGTTCCAGTTTTGGATTCTGAAGGTTTTTCATTTAATATTAAGAATAATTGTTGTTCTGCGTATTTGAATGATGTTTTCTATGTTTCTGCTAAATTATCACATGGTTTGTATGTTCTAGACTTACAAAATCATATCTATCACATAGACAGCAAGAAACGAAAAACAAATGATTCAAACCCTACTTACCTATGGCATTGTCGATTAGGCCACATAAGCTCAAAACGCATAGAGAAGCTACATAAAGATGGACTTCTCAAATCATTTGACTTTGAATCTTTTGATATATGCGAGTTTTGCTTGATGGGAAAAATGACTAAGTCACCTTTTACTGGCTCAAGTGAAAGGGCCAATGACCTTTTAGCTCTCATACATACTGATGTATGTGGACCTATGAGTACTACGGCTAGGGGAGGTACAGTTACTTCATCACTTTTACTGACGATGTAAGTAGATATGGATATGTCTACTTAATGAAGCAAAAGTCGGAATCGTTTGAAAAGTTCAAACAGTTCCAAAATGAAGTGCAAAACCAGCTTGGTAAGAAAATCAAGGCATTGCGATCTGATCGTGGTGGTGAGTATTTGAGCCAAGAATTTGGTAATCATTTGAAAGATTGTGGAATACTTTCACAGCTGACTCCACCAGGAACACCACAATGGAATGGCGTTTCTGAAAGGAGGAATCGGACCCTATTAGATATGGTACGATCCATGATGAGTCTTGCTGATCTCCCCATTTCCTTCTGGGGTTTTGCTCTAGAAACAGCTGCATTTACACTCAACAGGGCTCCTTCCAAAGCAGTAGATAAGACTCCATATGCGATATGGACAGGAAATGTTCCTAAGTTGTCTTTTCTGAGAGTTTGGGGATGTGAAGTTTATGTGAAACGTTTGATTTCTGATAAACTTTCACCCAAATCTGACAAGTGTTTTTTTGTGGGTTATCCCAAAGAGACCAAGGGGTATTACTTCTACAACCGTAGCGAAAACAAAGTGTTTGTTGCTCGCGATGGTGTCTTCCTTGAAAAAGAATTTGTTTCCAAAAAGACAAGTGGGAGAAATATATATCTCGAAGAAGTTCGAGATGAGCAACAAATGGATGGGGTTAACACCCCATTAGAGGCGGCCCGGCATGAAAATGCTCAGGAGGTGGTGAATCCTATCCACGAACCTCCTACCGTCCCACTTGGATCTAATCCATGCGAAGTTTCTGAGTCTAACGACCGAGATCCTTCTCCTGTTGTTCCCCAACGTAGATCTAGTAGGACCATCATTCCGTCAAGGAAATTTATTGATTTTCTCTTAACTGAAAATTCTGAATTAACGGTTTTAGAAAGTGATGAACCCACTAGCTACAAAGATGCTTTGGAGAGTCAGGACTCCGACAAATGGCTTGAAGCCATGAAATCCGAAATGGAGTCTATGTCTGAAAATCAAGTATGGGACTTGGTTAATTTGCCTGATGGAGTAAAACCCATTGGATGCAAATGGATTTTCAAGTTGAAAACAGACAAAGACGGAAACATTAGTGTTTTCAAAGCTAGGTTAGTGGCAAAAGGTTTCAGACAAGTTCATGGTATAGACTATGACGAAACCTTCTCCCCAGTAGCCATGCTAAAATCCATTAGGATAATCCTTGCGATTGCTGCATTTCATGACTATGAAATATGGCAAATGGATGTCAAAACCGCCTTCTTGAATGGTTTCTTGAAAGAGGATGTGTATATGACGCAACCTCAAGGTTTTGAAGATCCAGAAAATCCAGGGATGGTATGCAAGCTTAAGAAGTCCATTTATGGACTAAAGCAAGCATCCAGGAGTTGGAACCTCAGATTTGACGAGGCAGTCAAAAAGTTTGGTTTCCTCAGAAATGAAGAGGAATCTTGTGTGTACAAGAAATTGAGTGGGAGTAGTATAACCTTTCTAGTCTTGTATGTGGATGACATACTTCTGATAGGAAATGACAAAGTCATGCTTGAGTCAGTCAAAGGATGGCTTAAGAATTGTTTCTCTATGAAAGACTTAGGAGAGGCAGAGTACATTTTGGGAATCAAGATTTATAGAGATAGATCTAAAAGGCTTATTGGACTTAGTCAAGAAACTTATATTGATAAGGTTCTTGCTAGGTTCAAGATGGAAAACTCTAAGAGAGGTTTCATTCCCATGCAACACGGCACATCACTTGGCAAGACTCAGTGTCCATCAACACCTGATGAGGTCAAGAGAATGAGTAATGTTCCCTATGCTTCAGTGATAGGTTCCATTATGTATTCTATGATTTGCACTCGACCAGATGTTGCATATGCTTTGAGTATATGTAGCAGATACCAGGCTAACCCAGGTGACGCACACTGGATGGCTGCAAAGAATATCCTCAAGTACTTACGAAGAACTAAGGATCACTTCTTGGTATATGGCGGAGAAAGAGAGTTGGTTGTTACTGGATACACCGATGCGAGCTTCCAGAGTGACAAAGATGATTTCCGATCCCAATCTGGTTTCATATTTTGTCTTAATGGAGGAGCTGTGAGCTGGAAGAGTTCCAAACAGAGTACCATCGCAGATTCTACAACAGAGGCAGAGTACATTGCAGCAGCCGATGCGGCAAAGGAAGGTGTTTGGATCAAGAAGTTCATTTCAGAACTTAGTGTGGTCCCTAGCATTGAGAATGGTATTGAGTTGTTTTGCGACAACAATGGTGCCATTGCTCAATCGAAGGAACCTAGATCACATCAGAGATCGAAACACGTGCTCAGAAAATTCCATCTTATTCGAGAGATCGTTAGTAGAGAGGATGTAAAAGTAAGCAAGGTTCACACTGATGAGAATGTGGCAGACCCACTTACTAAACCGCTTGCTCAACCTAAGCATGAGAGTCATACTAGGTCTATGGGGCTGAAACATATGGGAGAATGGCTTTAGGTTGTTTACTTCTTGTTTGCAATTATAAAGACCTTCATTATGTTCTGAATATTTATCAATAAAATAAAATGTTTATTTCTTATTTAATCGTTTGGTTTAGCGTTGAATAAAATGTCCAAATAATTTGTGAATTCAAATAGGATTTATCAAAAAAGTTTTGATAATGGAACCCTATAAAGTGAACTGGATCACAACATTATTTAAAAGTCCCTAGTCCAAATCACTAAATTGGACATAAGTGATTTACGTAAAGGCTAGTGTATAATTAATTGATAGCGCAGTTCCATGGGCTATGGAAACATAGAGATGTTTAATTGATTATATGGATGTATATTCGATACATTGTGACTTGACCTAATTAGATTCTAAAAGTAGAATCAAAATATAATATATTTGGTGGATTCCTTAGACATGAGTATGTCATGATTACCACAATATAATTGGTTTAACCTTGACATTGTTAAACGCCGTGCCGTAAAAGGAGGTTATAAAGGCAATGTTCAGGTTAACTAAAAGTTGAGTGGGAGTTATGGTCATACAAGAGTGGATAAGTCCTCCTATCAGATAGGAATAGTGTCTGGGCCTCTTGATGAGCAAGAACTGAAAAATTGCATGGCCATGCGGAATGTGATTAAAGTGTTAATCCTTTATGAGAACAGTTCGAACTCAGCAATCAAGAAACAAAATTTGAGAATGACATTGTGTTATCAAATTTGGCATTAAGAGACTTAAGGAGTTTGACATTGCGTACTTGTCTTACGGACAAGTGGGAGATTGAAGGAATATGTCCTTAGACAATTTCCGCAATTACTGAATATAAATAGGATTGTATTTATTGAGATAATATAGTTAATTATTTTAGTAACCGTATTTGCTTGCTAGAGAATAAATTACGGTTGGTAGACAAATTGGTTTGGGCTACAACTAATATAATTAATCCTATGAGGTCACACTAAGTAACACCAATTAATAAATAAATAAGCCCATAAAGGCTTGTAAGGGGCCAGCCACTATTAGGGTGATTAGGGTTTCTCTTAACCTAATCTCTGTCTATTATATATAGATATAATAAGAAGAGAGATAGAACAATTCAGTTAGTCAGTAACTTGATACAAAAGAGAGAAAAAGAAAAACCCTTCTCCCTCTTTAGTCTAGGCGCCTATCCCATCAAAAGTAAGAGAGTGAATAGTTCATACTCTTCCGTTCTAGCAGACGTGGGTATTAATCGGTGTTCGTGGACTAAATAGAGGAATTACAAGTGTAGTTCTTTATCTCTAGATCTGTGATAATACTTTGCAGTATTCAAACCTTACATACCTGTTCAAGTCGTGAATAAAAAGGTTTGTGTATTCTCTATTCTATGTATCGATTCATATATTGTTATGCATGCGATTCTGTTATAGATGTTAGGAAATTGTTTCCTGAAATTCCGCTATTCGCATCTATGAATTCCTACAGAAATGCCCTACCAATCTTCCATAATTTGGTCCATCTTCGCTTTTACTGCAACGATGATATACAATTACATCAATTACCAGTTTGTTTCTTAAGCAACCTCCAGAGGCTAGTGATAGAAAGGATGATAGCTAACAGTGATTATGACGACGCGATCAAGTTGCCACAACAGATTCTAAATAATGCTCCTGCTTTGGGGCACCTTCATCTTTATGCTCATGATCACAGCACTGTTAGAGATATATTTAACCAAGACAAAGCACGGTTGGAATACAATTTCTGTAAGAAACTTTTCATGCTTTCAAAGTTCTCAGTAAACTGTCAGATTGAGTTCTTCGGTAATATGATCACCGCTTCAAATAACAACTTCCGAAATGATGTGCTTGATTATCAAACTGTAGGTTGAGATGACATTGTCAACTTTTTGTATGGCTAAGCCCAATGGGTAGAGTCAATATACACACAACATACTCATGCACTCATGCTTAAGAATCTTGAAATGTTTAGTATAAATCTCCATTGTAACTAGAGTTAGATGTCTGCATTACTTGAGAAAGTTGTACCTTCTATAAACAAAAGGGTTTGAGGGATGTCGTGCAATTGAACCCACGTATGTGGCAAAATACGGGGATGACTTGTGGGTAGGGGTGAAAGACCAACCAAGATCGGATATAGCTGGTTTCATGTAATAAAATGACTCTGCATATCCTTTTGTTGTTTCTTGCTAACAGCCAAGTATCTATAAGAATCCATACAGCCAAGCTTCTGTCAAAACCTTACTTGTTTTACCCTTAGGGTAAGCGGCTGCTTCCCTATTCGAGAAAAGGAGCACAAGGGACGGGGATTTAGGTGTGTTGTTCTGTTTGTTATTCCTTCTTAGTTGCTAGAGCCGGGACTTTGTATTTGTAGCTGGCAAAGTTTATTTATTTCTTCTTTTGGTTTACTGTTTTGGCTTAAAATATTTGTTTACTGTTGTGGCTTAAAATATTTTCAGGTTTGCAATATGATACTATTAACTTGCAAATATTGATGTGCTTGCTAGAAACGTATATAATGCGTACATTGGTGATGGTGTGTATATATATATGTGTTTGATTAATAAATTGCGCTTGAGACAGGTTTGTCACTTTGTTATAAACTTTGACATATGGGTTGATTGATTGTGATAGTCAATTAGGCGCAATCACTACTCAACTTAGTCTGTGCACTATATATCTTCAGAACATCTGCATTAATAACCATTTTAATGTTTGTTGGTAGTCAAAAAGTCTACATTTCTTGAGGGGAGTATTAGAGTTATGTTAAATATATATTATATTAGAATCCTAGACTATTAACGAAATGAGTATAATTTCCTTATGATATTAGGTTATTCGGATTCTAGGGCTAGCTTATTATCAAAGGTCATCCTACTATATAAATAGGGTTGTACTCATTTTATTCAATAACGAGAAATTCAGTTGTTCAATAAGTCGTTTGGTTGAGTTTGTAAGTCCATTTGGCCTACTGCTATTGATCTTTTAATTGAAATCCATACTTATCTTAAAAAATGTAAGAACTTAGTTTTCGGCTCTGCTAGGAAGACCTAAGTATTTATCTTGCCAACCCACTACATGCATTTCGAGGATATTCTTAATTAATAATGGTCCTTCCATTGTCCCCCAAATTCTTTGTTGAAAGAGATTTCACATGTGTAAAAATTGACCAAGAAGACCTCCATATCGTCTACGAATATCTGCTCATACATTTGCTTATCGGTCATTTTCCTAGGCAACAATAATGCTATCATTTGCCAAAAAAAAAATAAAAATACGTGAGTAACCCTATGAAGTCATTGATATACCATGGAGCATTTGAAACTCTCGAGTCTGCCTCAACATAGAACCCAACCATCCGCACACGATAAGAACAAGTACGGAAATTGGATCCCCATGGCGCGACCGACGAATCATATTTCATGATCCATTCCACCCAACACCCTAGAAAGCTCATCTTGCACATTACAACTTGCAAATGGTCCCACTCTATTCTGTCATATGCCTTGCTCATGTCAAGTTTAATAGTCATGTCTCCTTTTTATTTGCATTCTTGTGGCTCATATAAGGAAAGAGTTCAAAAGCAACTAGTAGAATAGCATTGAAAATTACCGATCGAGAACAAATGCACTCTAATAATCACCAATGAAGCTCATGAAATTAATCTCTTTTAGTATATATATTTATTAATATTGATTTTTTAAATATTCTTACTAATATGCTTATCATAGTATCTAACTTATTGGACTGTCATATTCATTATTATTACTATAGTCTTTTATTATTATCATTATTATAGTTTACAAAGAGCAATTGTTGCAATTTGGCTCGAAATAGTATAAAGTTTGCATTAATATTAATTCAAGTAACTTACATTCTATCTTCTAAATAAAAAATCACCGTCTACTTATATAATTTTCTACTCATCCTCTTGCATATGATCTTCCACATCTTCATTATCTTCTACATGATCATCATTAATATCTTCACGATAATCGATGCCGAAGATGTCTTTGACTAGTCGTACAGTATGTAGACCGCCTCTGGAGTCCTTACTTGAAATGGTGAGTATCATACTAGAGAGGTTAATCTCACACCCTAATGAACGGAACCTTGCAAACGCGAGCGTCACTTAGAATGTTCGAAAGCCAAGAGATCTCATCTTGTCCTCCCATCAATCTACTTATCTCCAGCTTCTTGAGGTTACGCAGTAGACAACTTGGTAATGGGTCTCTCCAACACTTGATATCTAGTTCTAGTAACCTATATAAAAAAGGAGATGGGTCAAATATAAGTCAAAGTTTTGTGGTAATTTTTGTAATTCCCACATTACCCTTTCCTTAAGTATGAACTACATAAGCAATATTGGACAAATTGTTTCTATTTTTACTGCATATCTATAACCTATTTAAATACTTATTTTTCAAGTATTTTATCTCCTAGCTTCTTCTTTTATTTTTTATTGTATTATTCTTATCTTAAAAATAATATATGTTAAATATAAATGATGAATAATTCATCGAAATGAGTACATAGAGTTCTTGTAATGAGCACGTTCAATCAATGAGGATATAAAACTAAAATGAGTATGCTTATTTTAGAATTCAAGAAATATAATAATCAAATAATCAGATAAAACTTCATCCCAACTCATACTCATTTGACGAACTGATACTCCTTTGACTAACTCATACTCATTTGGTTAAGATATTTTGGATGTACCTAGAGGTACATACACCAAGATATAACTTTTACCTTATGACACCTTCTACCTAGGGGTGTCTAATGAGTTGCAAATTTATTTTTCTATTTACTATCCTTGCATCGAGATAATGTTTCTACATAAGTTATTTTTTTTGTATATAACCAATAATATGCATATTGTTTATTAAATATGTTTATCATAGGCTATGTTCTTTTGGACTGGATTGAACTTGAACTTGATTGAAAGTAATTTACATTAATCCAATCCAAAAGAACAGGATCTTAATGTCATAAATTGTTTATCAAGTAAAATTATTCCATTTCAAATACGTGCAAAGCACGTGCCATAAAACTAGTCTTTAAAAAAGCCAAGATGTACCAAATTCGGAAAAACCGAGACAGCGCTATCCAACCCTCTAAGACAATTAAAGAGAGAGCCGGAAAACTCAAACAACTCAAGGGACCTAACACAAGATATCCCTTGAATGAACCCTGATAAGCAAGGGGGATCATCGTTATAAATGGAAAATCTCACTTTTTGTAAATTACATGGACTTGCAACAAAATTGTAAAACGCAAAACAACCTTGTACATGAAAGTGCTCCAACTTAGGGGCATCAATGACAACTTTGCAGTAGTCCGATGCGCTGCTAGACATTAGTGTACACAAATACTTCAGATTAGGGGCTGATATATCAATGAAGTGATTATTCTCTGTCAAATTCACTTCTAAATGTAAATCTTCTAACAACGGACAAGACTTAAAATGGGCATTCATTAAAGGACGATGTGAATCACGAAGAAACAAGTCAAGTTTCATCAGATAATAAAGATGAATTGATGGAATTCCATGACGAGGGAAATTAAACTCCATATTAGTCTTCAACTTGAGTTCTACTAGTGACTGAGTTTCAAGCACAGTATTGGGTATACCATCACCAAAAAATAAAATCTTTACCTTGATAAGCTCCGGAGTCAGGCGGCAAATTTGATGAATACATGGAAGCAGTGAACAAGAGAAGACTTGGATACAAAGGTGGCGCAAGCGGCTTGATAAAACGGAGGTGGCGGCGGCGGCATCAATAGGGAGAAGAGAGAATATGGTGATTAGAAGGCTATCTGGAAGGCTGCTTAATCTGTCTTCTACATTAGCATATTCACTGCCATTGTTAATGTTTTCCTTTCGTTGTTGCTCCATGAATGATAGTCAGCAAGGGTTTGAAGACCTAGAAAAATAATACTATCTCTAATAGCGAGGACAGGCGAGGGTTATTGGGATTTGGGGGTAATACAACTACTAGAGTCCTAATAGGAATTGGAGACGGATGCGATTTTCTAATCGGTTTTTGAACCCGTGTAAAAATGTACGCGAATATATTTTTGAAATAGATTCTGAGTTATCAACGAGTAGACCAGACTATAAACTAAATCGAAGATGAATCTACCTATCTATATCTAAATCTATACTTATTAATAAAACAAAATCATATAAGCCGCATGTCATTCAACCCTTAGAAAATGGACCACATGTCAAAACCTCTAAACAGTAGTGCTATGTGTCACAATTATATTATTTGCATTAAAGAATTTAAGGAAGATATTGTAAGATAATATACTTTCCAATCTAAAACAACGAAAAATACTAATATTTTTGAACAACTATATTATGAAAACTAGTTTCTAACCCGGGCAATGCCCGAGAGATGTCTTATAATTTTTATACAGTATTTTCAATTAACCCGAATTACTTGAAAATGATCAAACTCAATCTAATTTAACAAAAGGACTTGGGTGGACCCGGTCCACAATAGAAATAGTGTAGACCCATTATTTTTCTTCCCAGGGTCTGGTTGGCGAAGCTCCTCCTGCTCAACCCCCAACTTTCTCTCTCCTCTCTTCCACTTCCTTTCTCCTCCAAATTCGTCGGAATCCGATCACCAATGACCGGAGATTCCTCCTCCAAATTCGTCGGTGAAGCTCTATCTACTACAACCTCATTTTCTGATTTTTTTGCTAAACAAGCCATGAAACTTGAGCTGAATTTTCATGAATTTTTTGCATTTTAGATCTGAAATTTTGGTTCTTTTGTTGTTTAGTTATGATTTAGGTTTGATTTTGATGCCTGATTATTTGATGTTGATGTGTGGAATTTGGTTCATTCGGTGTTTTGATTCGAAATTCATCTTCTTTTAGGTACCAACAAATCCAAAATCATCATCTTTGTTTTTGACTCTGTTGCTTCTAAATCCACCATTGATCTTAAATAGCCAATGGAAATTCCATTAAGTGATGTTAATAAGAAGCTTATTCGGTGTATGAATGGATGGGATTTTGCTAGGTTTAAGTTTAGGAAAAGGTCTATTACTTTTTATGTTTTTGCTGTTAGAAGAAATGGTGATAAAGGGTTTCAGTGTGGTGAGGATTTGAGATGTGTTTTCTCATCTGTTGTTTCTTGTAAGGATTTCTTGATCATACTGCTATGCTTGCTTTGCCTAATCAAAGGTCTATTAGTACTAATTTTAATTCTTCATCTAATAGTAATAATCGTCCTGTTGCTGCTCATTAAATTTTTATTAAAAGTTTAGTTTTTTAGAAATTATTTGGGGGATTGTTTTGGGTAATGTTTTTTTGGTTGTGTGTGTGGGTTATATGAATGAATGTATATGTAATTATGGAGATTAATTTATGGTGAGGGCTATCAAGAATCCAAGAATTGCTTTGTGCAAGACTTTTATTATGGCTGCTGCTGATATCTTCATTGCTTTTAGTCACTTAAATAACTTTTAGTTTTTGTGGCTTTACTTTTAGTTACTAAACCTTAACTTTTAGTTACTAAATGTTAGCTTTTAGTTACAATGGCTTAACTTTTAGTTATTAAACCGTAACTTTTAATTATAAAATCTTAACTTTTGTCAAAAAAACCTTAACTTTTCATTTATAACATTGAATTTTTTATTACAAAACCTTAACTTTTAATTACAAAATCTAAACTTTTGCTAAAGAAACCTTAACTTTTGATTGCTAAATCTTAACTTTTAATTATAAAATCTTAACTTTTGCTAAAGAAACCTTAACTTTTCATTTATAACACTTAACTTTTTATTACAAAACCTTAACTTTTATTTACAAAATCTTAACTTTTGCCAAAGAAACCTTAACTTTTGGTGAGCTATAATTTAACTTTTGCTAAAAAAAACCTTAACTTTTGGGACTTGGCCTTGGTCTACAATAACTTTAGTGTAGACCGGGTCTATATTAGACTTACATCTAATTTAATGTGTATCATAATTAAACTCAAGCATGCTTGTACATTTATTTTACCTAAACTTGATTGAATTTACATTAGTTTCGATGATTTTTGATATTTTTTAATTCGGGCCGACTTCAATATATTTCTATCTAATCATTTTTTCCCCATATAATTATGAATGAAATATGAACTATTTTATAACTTTGGAAACTATTTTATTATTGGCTGATTAAGGTGTTTGTTAAAAGATTAGGTTTGTCTTCAATTTCTTACGTTTGTGATGTTATATGAGAAAGTTAACTAAAAAAAATATATATTTTTAAAACAAAAGCTAAAAGATTGCATGAGTTTAGTAAATTCAAAAGACTATCATTCTTCAATTTCCATCGCAAGAGGTTCTTCAATTAGTTGATTTTAGATATTTAATATTTTCGTTAAACCATATTGAATGTAAAGGGACTAAACCAATTAGTCTTAACATGAACGTAAATCCAAATATATTGAGTTTTTTTTTTTTCTAACTTTAATTGAATTGAATGAGTATTATTATCTTTAACTCAAGTTGATGTTATTTTTAAGAAATTAATTATTTTGTATTCCTAACCGCTAATAGAATAGTTAAGTTGCTATTTATGCTATGCGTACTAAATAAATAAGATAAGCATATCATATAACTAAGACTTAACTCAAGTCTTTAAACATATATTTAATCTTTATTAAGTGTTTATTAGCAAATTGGTCAATTGGGTTCGGGTTAGGTCCATTTGGACATGTTTGCTACTGTTTGGGCTGGAACCTTGTATTTAATTAATATTATTTCTTAGTTTATTAACTCGACTAACTTAAATGTAATAAATTCAATTGGCCTCGCAACTTAATTAATACTTATTAGAATAAAAACAGAGGGAGTATACCTTTCTTAATATTCATTGTTAATTTAGGGACTGTTTAGATTTACCGAAAACAAATGAACTGAACTGAACTGATTGGAGCTGAACTGAACTGAACTGAACTGATTTGAGCTGAACTGAACTGAACTAAATGGAATTGAACTGAACTGAATTGAATTGCATTGAATTGAATTTAATTTAATAAATATATAAATAAAATTCAAATAATAATAATATGAATATTAAATAATAATTATAATGATAAGTAATAATAATGAATAATTATTAATGAATAATAATAATTGTATTTTGGATATTTTTAATGATAATTATAAATAAATAATATTAATAATCATAAATTAATAATAATAATGTTTAATGATTATAATGATAATTAATAACAATTATTTTATAGTCTTTGTATTAATATATTAATACCTGATGATGATTATATAATAACAATAATATCTAAAAATTAAATTAATAGTACTATTTTAATAATTAGATTTAATTATATAAATATTTTGTAATAAAATAATGATTGGGTCGGACCGTGCAAAATTACATCATAAACCGTTTTTACGTGATTTGATTAGATTATGGACTGAAAATGCGGGTTTATTTGTGCTTTTAACCTAAACCATGTTCCTCCCTAATGATAATAGTAATAATAATGAATAAAGCTATAATAAACAAAATTATATACAGATAATAATAATAATACTTAATAATAATGATATAAAAATAAATAATAATATAATAATAATAATAATAATAATAATAATAATAATAATAATAATAATAAGAGTAATTAGTAAAATAAATTAGACCAACATAATAATATTTAACAAAATGGTTATAAAAGAATGGAGCTGAACTGAACTGAACTGAACTGAACTGATTGGAGCTGAACTGAACTGAACTGAGTAGAGCTGAACTGAACGTATGGAGCTGAACTGAACTAAAATTAAGCTGAAATGAATAGACCCTTAGTTCAATTCAAATCACTTTAATCAGTTCCATTTAGTTTAGTCAGCTTATTTATGTCAAATAAAACATGCCCTGAATAGATAAAATATAAGATTCTTCGCAATTCTGGAAAAATATATCATAGGTAGATCTTGATTCAAAGTATTTTTCGAGATGAATCTAATAGTGCAAAAAATATAATTTTATGAGATTTGAAATGAAAGTTATAATTATTTTTATAATTTCAGATTAATAGTATTGTTAGATAAGGAATGTTATCTTTTATTTAGAATATAATTATTCTTTTTAATAATTATTTATTGAATTAAATTATTTATTTTATATCTCTATTATATAAGTGAAGAGGTGGGAGTGGACACCAAAAAGAAAAAAAGGAAAAATTAATAAAATAAATCAGTGAGTTTATTAAGTAATTAAGTTTTATTTCCAAATTTAGCCATCAGATTTTTAATAAAAGATGTTCAAAACTTCGAACTAAAATATCTAAAAACATACAAAGTAAAAACAATTAAAAAAATATCAACGATTATATTTTCTTGAGATCTATAGATAGACACCCACTTTGCTATACTTTTATATATTTTGATTTTTTTTTGAAATACATGAGTAATTGATTGTTCATGAGTGAAGGCACATTTGATCAAATTGATCCTGATAATGTATTTTAGAATGAGTGAGAAATATGATAAAGTATTTTCAAGTACTTTTGAATTTTTTCTCATTTGGACAATGAGCAAAAAATACCTTACCGGGTACTATATAACAAAAAATGTAGTTGACGGTGGGGAGTATGGGATGCTTTCAAAGAAAAATGAGCCAAAATGAATTTAGCTTGAAAATAAAATATGTTGTGTACCTTCATATTTTATCATATTACAGTGCCAAAACACACATCTTATGCAAATAAAATTAGGTTTTTTTTGTTCAAAACCACCTAAATTTTTCACGTTTTTAGAAACTCCCACCTTAATGAATTTTTCTTTTAAATTTTCACCTATCATTCCCAATTTTATTATAAACTCCCACCACTTAATGATTTTTGTTAAATTCTGTTAACAAAACCGTGAAGTGGGCCCTACATATGCATTGTATTATCAGTTTACGCTGAAATTGAAGTCAATTTCATCAATTTAAGAGCAAATCCTCAACAAATTTAGAGCAAATTTGGAACGAATTACAACTATTTGGAAAGAATTACAACTATTTTAAGTTCTATTTTTTTAACAAAATGTATATGTGGGACCCACTTAACGGGTTTTTGTTAATAAAATTTGACAAGTGGTGGGAGTTTTTAATAAAATTGTAAATGGTAGGTGGAACTTTTTTAAAAAATCATTAAGGTGAGAGTTTCTAAAAACATGATAAGTTTAAGTGGTAAGATGCGACTATCCATAAAATTATCTACTGTAGATTATAAAATTTCATAATAAAATGGTTGTCGCACGCATCGCGTGCATAGAAATCTAGTATATAATGATGTGGAGCGATGTGGTGTCTTCTTTCGGGACGGCTTTATTATCTAGTATAGATTACAATACAAAAATTAATAAAAGAATAACCAATGAATCTATTTTTCGAACTCTATCAAAAGAGACCCATTTTACGAAATATTTGACAGTAATTTTTTTCATCCTAATTGAGATAATCTTCTTATTTAAATATTTATCTAATTTTTCCGAACTCTATCTAATTTAATTTTCCGTTGTTTTAAATTTAAAAATCTTTATTAAGAGAAGATTTTAAGAAAAGATTGTGGAATGACTTTAAGGAGAGCTAAAGTGAGGAAAGAGAGGGTTTAATATCATTGATGTTCTTACAACAATAGTCTTATTGATTAAAAAATTAAGATTGGTCCCCTCAAAAAAATATTTAAGATTGGTTAATAACATGTACCACCAGACATGTGCCTTAACATGTGAAGGCTCCACTATTTTGGTATATAAGGTCTTGCTTCTATGATGTAATAATCTTTCAACCATAACCATTACTTCTCTTGGCATTGAATATTCATTTTAATCTAATATCAATTAATTCAAAAAAGATGGGAAAATAATGAAAAATAAAAGTTTATTAAGCAAAATTTCAAAAAAGTTGAAAACATGGGGAAAAATAAAATAAATAAATAAATAACTATGTCTTTCGTTCCACAATAATTGCAAATAGTCCATAATACAACACTTGATTATTAATATATTTGATTATATATTAGCAAAAATTATGAAAATGTGATATTAAAACATTGCACATTGTGATTTAATTACATTTCATATGACTCTATTATTCGTGTTGAATGTCGGAAAGTCATGATAAAATTTTATACAGCTCGATCACAAAAGTAAGTGTTACAATAATTTAAAGCAAATAACAAGAAAATAATGGGAAAGAGTATTAGAAATTATCAAGATACCAATAAATTTATCATACCAAAGTAAAAAACTTCTTTATTTAAAGTTTCAAAAAATATACGGGAAGTATATGAAAAGGGATATACTAATAAAATATATTATATAAAAAGTTTAAAATTTTTAAACAAAATTTCAAAGAAATAATATGGGAAATAAACTTTAATACAATGTAAGGATCTTCTCATATTTGTCAGTCACATAAATCAACTAATATTCCCATTAAGCTTAAAATTTTCAAATAATACATGAAAATAAGTTAATCTAAAAGAAAAAGTTTGACCCATGTAATATGAGAGAAAATATGGGAAGATATTAATAAAATATATCATTAAAAATCAACTATTTGCAAGATAAATTTTGGAAAACATAATATAGGAAAGAATATGGGAAATATTAATAAATCAATATTAACTATGAAAATCATATTATTTTCTTACATTAGAAATTAAAAAAATTGAATTGCGGAAAGATGATGTGATGCAGTATGAGAAGATACTAATAAAACATATTATATGAAAATCATTTTTCTTTTAACCACCATTTGAAAACATATAATATGGGGAAAACACGAGAAAATTCTAATAAAATGCTCCTATTGTCCTAAACTTGATTCTTTTAGAATAATTTCAACTTTAGGCAGTGGCAGATTTATGCTTAACTTAGTGGGGTCACTTGACCCCACTAGAGTCGGTAGAATTGTAAAATTTCCTTTTATAATTTTTGAATTATCCCGAAAAATTGACCATTTAACCCCAATAAAATATAAAAATTAAGTTTTGACCACACTAAATATTTTTTCTGGATCCGCCACTGACTTTAGGGCCGGATGTGCCTTCTTAAAATGATCTTAAGAGATCGAAATCTTGTATTGCTAGTTATTATTTTGACTTAGTTTATTCTATTTCCTCGCTTATAGTTTACTAACTAAGGCTCAAGACACTATAATAAGATCAATAAAACTAGCTACTTTAACTTTGGATCGTTTTGAGAATACATTGCCTAAAATTGGGATTATTCTAGAATAATGCATGATTGAGATTATTATGGGAAAACTCAGGTTATTATTATCAATTTTTCATTATAAATAAAGCTTAATTGTATTATTTTGGTTGAGAAATAAATCTGGCCAAAGAATGGATGTTAACGAAGGGCTTGTTCACTAAGGCTCAAAACAGCTGAAGCGAACCGAGCTGAACAGAATTGAATGAAACTGAACGGAACAAAAATGAAATTGAACTAAAGCAAATTGTGATTAATAATACTTAATTGATAAATAAAAATAAATTCATAAATAAATAACTATGTACTAATAATAATTTTATTAATGATTGATAATTGATGTGAATAATAAAACAATAGACCCTCTTCAATGGAAATGGTAAAAATAAGTAAAACAAGAAAAATAATTGATAATTAATGGTAATAATAAATTTGTAAAAAAAACACCTAATATAATGGAAATTATTGGTTTAATCACCTTTTTAAATTTTTTTTATAATTTAACTACCTTATAAATTCAATGCTAGTCGGTTTCACTACCAATGAGTGGTTTTTGGCCGGAAAACAGCCAAGTTTAGCTGGAAAACCACTCTTATTTTGCCGGAAAACCACTCATTTTGGCCGAAAAAACCCCCCATTGGTAGTGAAAAATAGAGGTGATAAATATATAAGGTAGTTTAATTAAAAAGAATTAGAAAAGGTAGTTAAACCAATAATGCCAATTATATTGGGTGGTTTTTGACAAAGAAAATCCTTAAAATAATATGTAAAGAATAATTTGAAAAATAATATTTAACAATGATATTAATAATAATAATAATTAGAAAAATAAATCAGATCAACAAGAAAAAAATAATTTTAATGAAAATGGTAAAAAAAAATTGAATGAAGTTGTAACTGAACTGATCTAAATTGAATGGACGTGAATTGAACTGGCCTAAGACCCTGTGCTTTCGGACTGGTTTGATTGAAAAACCTTTAAGTTCCACTTCATTAATTTCAATTAAGTTCAACTCCTCTCGTTTTATGGCACAACTACAACTCCCTTCAATCATAAAGAATAGCCTTAACTCCCCAAAGCTAGACTAAACAAAGCAAAATCGAACTTAACTGAAAAATAATTTGCCGAGAACATAGTGAAAGTACCCTTCCCATTTGTTGACCAGATTTCTCAAAGTATGGCTCATGGAACCTAGTATAACATGAGAAGTGCTATATAAATACAGACATACAAACATATTATAGAGTGCTTCATAGTCTCTTCCCCTGCAAACCCGCCCAATTCTAACAACCAAAAAATCAAAGTTTTTACTTGCCCAACTCCATTAGAGTGAAATATTCTTCCACTGCAAGAATTCGAACTTGTTGAGTTATACGGCAACTCGCACTCATGGATCCTTGCTCAAAGAAAACAGCAATCTCCCAATTGCATGATAACAACAACATTAACAATGTCAATCACAATACTGAATGTCAAGAAACACAAGAAGACAGATTAAGCAAGTTACCAGATAACATTCTTGAAACCATACTTTCTCTGCTCCCAATTTCTACTGCTGTATCCACTTCCGCCTTAAACCACCATTGGCGCCACCTTTGGACAAAAATCACCCACCACTCCATCATTTTCCCACAAAAACCATTCTTTGATTACTTCAATAATTATGTTAATACTGTGGATCACATTCTTTCCCAGTTAAAGTCTATTAAACTCCACACTTTTCACCTTCATGTCCCTTATAATGTATCTAGATTTTTGGCTCAGTTAGCTGCACTGCATAGATCTTCGCAACTCAGTCAGCTTGACGGGCCTTACACCGGGTTCTTAAGTCCATGGATTACTCGGATTTGCGGCCTAAATCCGGAGGTAATCAACGTAAAGTTCATGTGGGATTCATATATCAGGATGCCTTTATGTGTCTTTAAAACTCAATCGCTAGTAGAGCTTAAATTAACGGCAAATACTTTGTTTCCGTATCGTCGCAATGTAATGCCGTCAATTGATCTTCCTAAGTTGAAGAAACTTCACATAACTCTGAGTGATGTTGATGGTCCCTTGATGAAGAGGCTTTTCAAATCTTGCCCATCACTTGAAGATTTATATCTGCGTTATAATAGGGTATATGGTGATCACTTTATTCATATAGCAGCCCCCAATTTGAAGTATTTAGTGATACAAATTCAAGAAAATGAGTCAAACTACTGCAGAATTGCCATCGATGCCCCTAAACTAGAACAATGTTGTTTATGGTTACTTCAAGGGATTGTTTCTGTTAGGTGTCTAATCTTGCAATCATCGGGTGTTGATCTGCTGAATTTTCTTAATAATTTGGTGGGTGGTGGAAATGCCCTACCAATCTTCCATAATTTGATCCATCTTCGCTTTTACTGCGACGATGATATACAATTACATCAATTACCAGTTTGTTTCTTAAGCAACCTCCAGAGGCTAGTGATAGAAAGGATGATAGCTAACAGTGATTATGACGACGCGATCAAGTTGCCACAACAGATTCTAAATAATGCTCCTGCTTTGGGGCACCTTCTTCTTTATGCTCATGATCACAGCACTGTTAGAGATATATTTTACCAAGACAAAGCACGGTTGGAATACAATTTCTGTAAGAAACTTTTCATGCTTTCAAAGTTCTCAGTAAACTGTCAGATTGAGTTCTTCGGTAATATGATCACCGCTTCAAATAACAACTTCCGAAATGATGTACTCCCTCCGTAACGTAATACTTGCAACAAATGGACTAAGGGGTAATCCTAGGCAAAATTTGTTAATGATAGATAAAAGTTTTGTTTGGTAAAAGTATGAGAGAGAAATGACATATGATTAGGAGAAAAAGTAGGGATAGAGAGAAAAAACAAAAACAAGTATATAAGAGGTGGGGAGGACCATGGGTAATTTAATGTGAAAATCTTTACCTTAAGAAGAAAGTAGATAAATTGTTGCAAGTAATATGTTACACCTACTTTTGGAAAATATTGCAAGTAATGTGTTACGGAGGGAGTACTTGATTATCAAACTGTAGGTTGAGATGACATTATTGTTAACTTTTTGTATGGCTAAGCTGAATTCAGATACACATTTGCTCATTACTGTGGTAAACTGAGCTCTTTTGTCAGAACTATTAGTAGTTTTTTCAATTTTCTCTGTGGTGTATGCATATGGCACCCTAATCCCTCTAATAAGTCCCTGTTGTTGATGTTTATATTTTTTAGTGAATGTATAATTATATGTTACATATAGTCTCCTGTCAATTGCTTTTAAAATTTGGTAGATTTGGAGTCTCGTATAGCTGAAAATATGGTAACTATATTGCATATGTTGATGGTGGTTGCTATATACTCTATATGGGTATACTTGGATGTACATAGCTGTATATATTCGGACAATTTTGGTTATACAGGATGGTTGGTTGATAGTGATGGCCGATGCCCAATGGGTAGAGTCAATATTATATGCATAAACATAGTCATGCACTCATGCTTAAGAATCTTGAAATGTTTAGCATAAATCTCGATTGTAACTAGAGTTAAGAGGTCTGCAGTGCTTGGAGAAATTGTACCCTTTAAATAGGATTTGAGGGATGTCATGCAATTAAATCATGTAATAAAATGACTTTGCATATCCTTTTGATGTTACATGCTCACAGCCAAGTAGCTATAAGGCTATAAGAATCCATACATACTATTACTGAGCCAAGCTTTTCTTCCGTCAAATCCTTACTTGTTTCACCCTTAGGGTAGTCGGCTGCTTCCCTATTCGAGAAAAAGAGCACAAGGGGACGGGGATTTAGGTGTGCTGTTCTGTTTGTTATGCTTGCTAAGTTCCTAGAGCCAGGACTTTGTATTTGTAATTCTAGTTGGCAAAGTTTCTTTATTTCTTCTTTTGGTTTTTTTGTGGCTTAAATGAAATATGATACTATTAACTTGCAAATATTGTTGTGCTTGCTAGAAACATGTATCATGCGTACATTGGTGATGGTGTGTATATATATATATATATATATGTGTTTGATTA
This sequence comes from Patellifolia procumbens, assembly GCA_947645195.1. NCBI lineage: Eukaryota > Viridiplantae > Streptophyta > Magnoliopsida > Caryophyllales > Amaranthaceae > Patellifolia > Patellifolia procumbens. The sequence goes on from CANSGD010000300.1 coordinate 507,006, forward strand.
TGAATTGAGCTTGAGACAGATTTGTCACTTTGGTATAAACTTTGACATATGGGTTGATTGATTGTGATAGTCAATTAGGCATAATCACTACGCAACTTAGTTTGTGCACTATGTATCTTGAGAACATCTGCATTAATAACCATTTTAATGTTTGTTGGTAGTCAAAAAGTCTACATTTCTTGGAGAATTTGGTAGCTCCTGTTCTATTACTGAGCTATCGAGGAACAGCGGGGAGATTACATCTCATAGAGTTTAATTCTCATGGTCAACCCATGACCAATATGAGGTCGAAGTTCCTGACTCTCGAAAGTTCTATGTGGTGGCTCCCTTCCATGCCTCATTTCATAAGTAACCTAAAACAAAAGTTTGAGGAGTAATGGTTTGGTGATTTGGCCATGCAATTTTTCTAATTTGTTTTAGAATAGTCAAGTAGCTATGAGAATCCACATTGAAGGTTCTTTTTGGTCAAATATATACTTGTTTCATCCTCATGCAACTGCTTCATTATAAGGACAAGTGAACAGCATAGGACTATAGGAGAAGAATTCAGTTTTGCTTTCAAATTTTTGTTATGCTTCTTTGGGTTGCTAGAGTTGAGCCTATGATTATGTTTGTAGCTTGTAGTGTTCGTTGACACTTAGAGTTTTATATCTTGCTTTCTCATTCATTTTTTAGCAAAATGATGTTTTGGGCAATTTGTTTATCTTTGATTTTTGAGCATAATGAAGTAGTATTTTGTCCTCCCCTTTTTACTTTTAAACAAAAGCTCCCATGTTCACACACTGTGTTATTTTAACTAAGGTTACCTAAATTGTCAGAAAATATCAACGTTTTAGCACCTTTTCGAAATAAATAACAAAGAGTTGTGAAATGTAGAATAAATACCAACAAGTTATGTTTTTCTTAGAAATCCATACCAACTAACAGATATCTGTCTATTTTTCTGTCTTAGATATCCATACCAACTAACAGAAATACATTCAACTTCATTTCTGAACAACAAAAGTTCCAATAGTTAGAAGGTGCACCATGGTGTACCTTGTTAGGTACACCTTGTAAATATGTTTCAATAAAAAAAGAAAAAAGAAAATAGAAATATATAGGGCAGGTTTGACGTGAAATTGAGAGAGGAGAGAAAAAAAATAAGGGAAGAGGGGAGGGACACCAAACTTAATGTATTGCCTAATTTACCCTTTGTTGTTTAATTAATAATTTACAGAAAAAAAATAATTTATCATAAAAAATAAATAATGAATTAATGAGAAAAATTGCACAAATAAACCACTTATAATCATCCCACAATCCCACTACATCACAAAAAATAACTACTCACTCACCCAACCTCAATAAATAAATAACATTAAAAAAAACTGATACAAAATACCAAAACTACTATGATATAAATTTTGCACACATTGTGTGCATATAAGGCTAATAATTACTTGATCTAAGAAGGAGAGAAAGTAGGAAAGTAATGACTTTGTTAAAAAATTAATTTAGAAAAACAAAAAAGCACAAGGGGCCTGGTTTTAGGGAAAAAAAGGATTTTTTTTATTTTGATCTTTAAAACGAAAAAATTATCCTTATAGAAAGTGATGGTTAACAAACTACGTAATTTAATTTATTAAACATCAAAACATTTAATCTTCATACTTCATTGATGTTTTTCTTAAACCTTCATCCCCAAAAAAACATACAATTCTATTGTTATGGTCATTTTGTTGGATTTAGGTATATATAATATATCTAAGAAAGAATAATTAATACAACTAAAAAGAACAATTAACATATTCGGAAAGAACAATTGATATACATGAAAAGAACAATACAATAAGATGATCAAGTATACTAATAAATTAAAGAATAATTAATTTATTCGAAAAGAGCAACCAATACATTTGAAAAGAGCAGTTAACATATTCGGAAAGAACAATTAACATACATGAAAGAACAATATAATAAGATGATCAAGTATACTAATAAATTAAAGAACAATTAATTTAATCGAAAAGAGCAACTAATACATTTGAAAAGAACAATTAACATATTTGAAAAGAACAATTATTATAAATGAAAAGAACAATACAATAAGATGATCAAGTATTTACTAATAAATTAAAGAACAATTAACATATTCGGAAAGAATAATTAGTATACATGAAAAGAACAATACAATAAGATGATCAAGGTAGGAAGATTTGTTTAAAATGGATCAAAATAAAAAGAAAGATGTGATTCTCACGATAGAATTGGTAGTTTTGTTTTGTTTATAATTGAATAATTATTTAATAATCTTTGTTTTCCTATCTTCTCCTAAGATTAAGCGTATTTATTTTCTCTCTCCCTTCTCTCTTCAACTAACGTGATTTTTTTTCTTCTTCTATTTCTTTTTCTTTTTGTTAAAATAGCAAAACTACGTAGTTTAGCCACATGATGTACCTTGCAAGGTACACCCTGATGCACCTTATAATTTGCACAAAAAATCTAAGGTGAGTCAAATTTGGGTGAGAAAGTGATGGAAAAATAGACGGATATTTGTTAGTTGATATGAATTTCTATGGAAAACATAACTTGTTGGTATTTATTCTACATTTCGCAACTACTTTGTCTTTATTTTGAAAAAGTGCTATGATATTTTCTCACAATTTTTCCTTTTAAATATGGCAGAATGAACTGCATTCCCACCCGAATGTCCAGCAAATATAGCACGACTGGTGTCTATCTCTGAGAAGTTCTTGATCAGAAACAATGGAAGCTCATACACAACAAATGGATTTTTAACCCAATTGTCCCCTGTTATTAAAATTGCATTATTACTTTGCACAACAAACAATAACTAAGGCTTATTACTTTCCACTTATGGGAATGGGCTTTGATTGATTGAACAAACAATAACTAACATGTATGACAAACTGACTAACTAACAATTTTGAATCAAGAGCTAGTGTAACAATTATGAAAGTTTGATTAAAAGGAATAAGATCATATTTGATCATGGAGCAAAATGTGAGAGCTAACTCTCAGAATTTTATTATTGTATGTAATGAATGATTACAAAGCTAAGCTTGCTATTTATAGCTAGTATAAGAGAGATGACATCATAACAAACTAACTAAATATGTTACAAGAGAATCTAGAATCTGTTACAAGAGAAGCAATACAATAGGCTAAGGTAAAACTTCTTATAGTAAGACCTCAGCTTGAGCTAGCTTCTTTATTTGCATAGGTGTTGCTGTAGTTTGTTAATCTTGGAGCTGCTGTGTTGCTGTAAGCTTAACATCCCCCCTCAAGCTAGGCTGTGATGGAAGAAACAATCCTAGCTTGGACAATAAAGATTGAAACTGAGCTGAAGGTAATACTTTAGTAAAAAGATCAGCTAGTTGAGAGGTGGTAGGGAGATAAGAGAGCTGAATGAGACCTTCAAGTACTTTCTCTCTAGTAAAATGGCAGTTTATATCTATATGTTTTGTCCTCTCATGGAAGACAGGATTCCTTGCTATGTGTAATGCAGATTGATTGTCACAGTGTAAAGTGACAGGTTTGATATTATCAATTTCCAACTCCTCTAATAGTCTCACAAGCCAAGTAATTTCAGAAGCAGCATTTGTCATGGCTCTATATTCAGCCTCTAAAGAAGATTTAGAAATTGTAGCTTGTTTCTTAGACTTCAACTTATAAGAGATTGACCAAGTAGCAACAAGTATCCTGAAATAGATCTCCTTGTATCTGCACATGCCCCCCAATCTGAGTCTGATGAAAAAGCTTGCAAGTGCAGCTTATCATAACCTTTTGGGAGAATCCCTTGACCAGCAGAATTAACTACATATCTTAGAACATGTTCCAAAACTTGTAAATGAGAGCTTCTAGGAGCATGTAGAAATTGGCTCAAATTCTGTATAGCATATGCTAAGTCTGGCCTGGTGTTGGTAAGAAAGTTAAGTTTCCCAACCAAACACCTATAGAGTGTTGGATCTTAAAGTAAATCACCCTCATCAGCTTGTAGTTTGAGATGAAGAGGCAAAGGAATAGCTACACTTTTGAAAGAAGTAAGATGAGAAGAATCTAGTAGCTCCTTAGTAAACTTCTTTTGTGTTAGGGCAATCCCATCAGGCAAATAGCTAACTTCAATGCCAAGAAAATAGTTGAGAAGACCCAAATCTTTGATACTAAACACATTTTTAAGATGTGTTTTCAAAGAAGAGATTGTAGGTGAATCTGTGCCTGTCAACAATATATCATCAACATATACAGCTGCAATGGTGATATGTTGATGATCTTTCTTAAAAAATAAAGAGTAATCACTCTTAGATTGAGTGAAGCCTTGATAAGTTAATTCTTGAACTAGTTTGGCAAATCACTGCCTGGATGCCTGATTTAAACCATATAGGGATTTTTTAATCTGCACACTTTGTTGTCTGGATTAGGAACACCAGTTGGGAGTTGCATAAACACCTCTTCATGGAGGTCTCCATGTAAAAAGGCATTATTAACATCCATTTGATAGATAGGCCAACCTTTGGAAGCTGCAAGAGCTATAACACATCTCACAGTAGCCATTTTAACAACTGGTAAAAAAGTCTCTTGGAAATCAATTCCATATTTTTGGATGTATCCCTTAGCTCCAACCTTGCTTCATACCTTTCAATACTCCCATCTGCCTTAAGTTTGATCCTAAAGACCCATTTACAACCAATAGCTTTCTTGCCTGGTGGTAAAGAGACAAGATCCCAAGTATTGTTGTTGGGAAGTGCATTAAGCTCTTGTTTCATAGCAGAAATCCAATATGGATGAGTGGCAGCTTCAGCATATGTCGTAGGTTCAGAGCGAGAAAGATTTTGTGCAATAAAAGCTTGATGTTGAATAGGTAAAGAAGTAAATTAAACTAGATTACACCAATGAGTAATGTTAACAGAGTGATGTTTGATAGTTGGACAATTGAAGTTTTGTAAGTGTTTGGGTGGGTGGGAGGAGAGGTATGTAGAATAGAAGAATCTGGAGTAGGTAGTAAATCAGTAGGTGAAGTCATATTGGGAGAAATAGAAGTAGGATTATGTAAAATAGGAAAAGAAGGTGAGGAAGGACAGGAATGTGAAGGTGAATTTGCCATATTACGAGATGGTGTAGAAGAAAGAGGAAGTTCGAAAGGATCAATGAAAATATGGTTATCATTAACAGCTGGGAGAAAGAATTGAAATTGATGAATGGAAATTGATGAATGTTACTAGAGTGTGTTTGATGATATGGGAAATGTGTTTCATGAAAGATAACATTTCTAGAAACTGCAATGGACTTTGTTTTGAGATTGAGTATTTTATAACCTTTTTGTGATGGATTATAACCAATAAAGACACTTGGATCTGCCCTTGGATCAAATATGGTTCTATGAGCTTTAAGAGTAGAAGTAAAACACAGGCAGCCAAAAACCTTAAATGAGCACTGTTAGGAGTTTCACCATAGAGGTTCTCATATGGTGATATATTCCTAAGTGCTTGTAGAGGCTTCTGTTTATAAGATAGGCTGCACACAGCAAATATTCTCTCCAATATTGAATTGGTAGTTTAGATTGAAAGCATAGGGCTCTAGCTGTTTCAAGGAGGTGTCTATGCTTCCTTTCAACCACCCCATTTTGCTGAGGGGTTTCAGTACAAGATCTTTGATGTTCTATACCATTTTTGTTGTAAAGCTGCAGTATATCACCTTCACATAATTCTCTGCCATTATCTGTTATGATACAATGAACTTTGGCCTGAAATTGTTTGTTAATAAAAACAAGAAAATTCTACAAGATAGCTACACAATCAGATTTGTATTTCATAAGATGAACCCAGGTAGCTCTGGTGAAATCATCTACAATAGTGAGGAAAATAGAACAACCATTGTGTGTAGAGTGTTTATATGGTCCCCAAATATCTACATGTAGTAAATGAAAAACTTTATTTGTTTTAATGTGACTAGAAGGAAATGGCAGTCTACATTGTCTAGCTTGAGGACAAATTTGACAAACAAAATCTGCAGTAGTTGAGAAATCCATAGACAAGTTGAGATATCTCATTTGAGAAAAGGGCATATGGCCAAATCTGAGATGCCACAGCTTAGTTGTGTCACTGGCAGTACAACAAGGATGCCTTGTTTGAGCTGAAAAAAATGAATGTGGACTGGAGAATCTTGAAGAAATTGCTGAATGTGAATCTTGAGCATAGTAAAGACCAGAATGTAGGCTACCAAGAACTATTGCCTTTTTCATAACATGGTCCTGAAGCAAACACAAGTTAGAGGAGAAAATCACTGAACATTTCAAGTGCTCACACAGTTTTGGGACTGATATGAGATTGAAATGAAAACTAGGAACATATAGAACTCCTTTGAGAGTTATAGCATTATTCAACTTCACTGAACCTATATGAGTTATAGGTATTTTTGTCCCATCAGGAACAGTAATAATATTTAAATTCCCCGTTAGGAGCTCAAAACTGCTGAATATGTTTAGATCATAACACATGTGGTCTGTAGCACCACTATCAATGATCCATCCAGAATGAAAAGAGGAAAGAAGGCAAAATTTACCTGCTTAGTAAACATTGCCTGAGAAAGCATGAGCAATTTCAGTTGATGAATCATCTTTATTAGGAGTAATATCATGATCTTGCTGTTTAGAAAGCAGATCCAAAAGTTGTGTGTATTGTTCCACTGTGATAGGTGTGGTATTGTTGGCATTTTATGAGAAATCAGTTTGGTTATCATCTTCTCCATTTGCAACAGTTGCTACTCTTTTGTTAGTATTCTTGAAATGAGATGGATAACCATGGATTTTGAAGCACCTATCCATTGTGCGTCCAGGAATTTTGGAATGATCACAGTAGTATGAGTTGTTTCTCTTGGTGCCTGAAAATTTTCTATAACTAGTACCAGACCTATCACCAATTGGTGGCCTATAATACTTGTTAGAGGAAGAATCATTGGATCTGTCATGAAATCTTCTCCTTTCCATAGCAAATGCCATAGGATCAGGCTGTACTTTCTGTAATTCACTCAATTCTTTGTGCTTTTGTTCTTGTGAAAGTAGTCTATTGGCTTGTGCTATAGTAGGTAAAGGCTGCACCATCAAAATTCTAGACCTAACCTGTTTGTAGCTTTCTTTCAACTTCATGAGAAATTACAACAACCTTTGATCTTGTTGTAACTTTAGGAATTTCTTTGTGAGGTTGTAAAAACAACCATTACACTCACAAATTGGTAGTGGACTGAGATTATCAATCTCATCTCAAATAGCTTTTATCTTTGTAAAAAATTCAGCTATATTCTCATAATCTTGTTGTAATTCATTTAAACTTTGTTCCAAAGCAAACAGTTGAGCTGAGGAGATTTGGCCATACCTTTCATCTAAATCTGACCAAATCTCATAAGCAGTGTTGAAAAACACTACACTCTTAGTTGTGATTGGACTTAGAGATGCCAAAATCCATCCAATCACCATGTTATTGCATCTACTCCAATATTTATAAGTTGTGTCTGTTGCTGCTGGTTTAGTTATACTTCCATCCACAAAACTCATCTTGTTTTTAGCTGAGAGACCGATGATCATTGATCTCTTCCAATCTCCATAATTGTTGCCATCAAATAGTGTGTTAACTAATCTCAGAGATGTATTATCAGAAGGATGAATATGGTAGACACTACTAGGATTTTGAGATGGAGGTAGAGTAGGTGTTTCAAGTGTTTCAGACATTGTTATGAAAGAAAGAAGAGAAGATGAAGAAGAATGTGATTAATCTGAGTAATATTGAAGTATTGTGTATATGATCCAATGAAATGTGATCAATCAAATGAAAATCCAGAATCAACTAATGAGGCAAAAGATTAGTTCAAAGAAACTGATCAAGAAGAAAATCAGATAGAATCAACTAATTTTAGTAAAAACCTGATGAAATGAATTGTGTTTATGAATGATTTGTGATGAAATATTTGTATTAGTAAGAATATCAATAAAGAAGATATGTGAAAAAGAAGATCTAATCAAGTAATGAAATGAATCAAAATTGAGTGAATGACAGTTTGAATTTGAATGATTAAAACAAACCTCAAATTTTGAGATTGAAACTGAATGTAATGAATCTGTGAATCTAGATTTTGATCAGGAAATGAATTCGTAGCTCTGATACCATGTTACAATTATGAAAGTTTGATTAAAAAGAATAAGATCATATTTGATCATGGAGCAAAATGAGAGAGCTAACTCTCATAATTTTATTATTGTATGTAATGAATGATTACAAAGCTAAGCTTGCTATCTATAGATAATACAAGAGAGATGACATCATAACAAACTAACTAAATCTATTACAAGAGAATCTAGAATCTGTTACAAGAGAAGCAATACAATAGTCTGAGGTACAACTTCTTATAGTAAGACCTCAGCTTGAGCTAGCTTCTTTATTTGCATAGGTGTTGCTGTAGTTTGTTAATCTTGGAGCTACTGTGTTGCTGTAAGCTTAACAGCTAGTTTGAGCTAGTTGGTTGCTTGTGAGCTGATTTTGCACACCTAAAAAAGGCACTAAGGGGTGTTTATAGCTGCTTCGGCAATGGGTTCATTAAGCTTGGTCTTTGCAGCTATATAAGTCATGTTCTTTCATTAGTTAAAAATGGTGGTTTTTGCTTTGTGATAATCGTTTATCGAGTTTTAAGGAGTGATTCCTAGTTGTGGGGAGTGAGACCCATGCACATCGGTTGGTATTAAGCCTTAACCCTCACACTAGCCCAATAAGGCTTAGAGAAGCCCCATGACGCGCACCACACGCTAAACAGCCCAACCAAGTTAATTTATTTAACTTTTCGACCCAAAACTTGACTTTTTGCGTTTTTTAACTTTTCGCCCTAAAACCTTAACTTTTGCACAAAAATTTATAACTAATATGCTAAAATTGTAAACTTTTAAACTTAAAATCTTAACTTGAAACTAAAACCTTGAACTTTTGAATATTAACATTTATTTTGTTTAGAAGTCTTACATTAAGCTTAAGTAACACGAGTCCAATAGGCCCAATTAGTATTTTTTCAAGCCAATCTTCTTCCCACCACCCCGCCATTCCCTTCACCCCGTTAACCCTTTTAGTTATGAATTTTTATGCAAAAGTTAAGGTTTTAGGTTGAAAGTTTAAAAACACAAAAGTTAAGGTTTTAGGGCGAAAAGTTAAAAAATTAATTTGTTTGGGTTGCTTAGCATGTTCACGTGTAATTGGGCTTTTTATTAGCTTATTGAACTGGTCTTACATTTAGCTTAATGTAAGACCGTCTTTTATAAGACTTTGCCATAACAATAACACTAATAATAAATTGGAAAAATTGTTTTTAATAAGTCAACCTTTATGCCATCTTCTAAAATTAAGTTTACTTTTGGATTATTCTGGAATAAGTTAAGCTTGTAGGGTATTAACTTTCAATGAGTTCAAGTGATCGTTTACATTAACAATAGGTAATAATTTTTTCCTCTTTTCTTTCCCTTTACCAACCCTCTACACCTATAATCACATTCACCACCACCACTCGATCCCAAAACCACCCCAGACCTGATTTAACTCATTGAAAGTTAATACTCATACAAGGTTAACTTATTCTAGAATAATCCAAGGTGAACTTAATTTTAGAAGAATGATAAAGGTTAACTTATTAAAAATAATTTTTCCTAATAAATTAAGAATGATTCCGAAATAATAACAAAAATATTGTTAATAATATATTGAATTGAGTAAATCAAAATAATTTTCAGTTGATCCAGTCCAAAAAAATTGGTCTTAAATATTTTTAAGCATTTAATTACAAACAAAATCCAAAATCCAAAAACTAAAATTCAATTAAAAAAACCATTTGAGAAACAACCTAGGTAGAACTGAAACGAATATCATACTCCATGTCTCTCTCCTTCACCACCCTATGACCCACCCGGCCACCCCACTAACCAAAAACACCCCTCAATTTAGCATCTCCCTTTCCTCCCAATCAAATCACACCCGTCCATTCCTTCATGAATGGACTCCTCACCTCCACCACCATGAAACCCACCTTCACCACCTTCCTCCGCCGCTTCACCACCACCTCCGCCGCATACGCCACCACCATTCCCGACGACTCCACATCCCACCACCTCACTTCCCTCCTCTCTCTCCCTAATTGGCAAAACCACCCTTCCTCAAACGCCTCCTCCCTTCCCTCTCCCCTTCCCACGTGTCCTCCCTCTTCCACCTCCACTCCCACTCTCTCTCCTTTGACCGCCCTCCTTCTTTGACTTCCTCTCTCGCCGCCCTAACTTCCGCCACACCCCGCTGCGCACGCCGCACTCGGGATCCTAATTCGCACCAATAATTTTCAAAATGCGGAACGAATTAGGGTTTCTATGATCAAGTGTTGCGTTGATCTTGATGAGGTTAGGTTTGTTTTGGATTATTTGATGAAATTGAATAATAATAATATGATGATGATGATGATGAAGAAGTAGGCTTTCGTTGAATCTTAGGTGTTATAATTTTTTACTGATGGCGTTGTGTAAGTTTGTTTTGATTGATGATATGGTTAGTGTTTATCATATGATGTTGCGAGATTCGATTTCGCCGAATATTTATACTTTTAATACGATGATTAATGGTTACTGTAAATTAGGGGAGGTGGTGAAGGCGGAGTTGTATCTGAGTAAGATTGTGGCGGCCGGGTTGAATCCTGATACGTTTACGTATTCGTCTATGATTTTAGGTCATTGTAGGAATAAGGATTTGGAGAGTGCATTTAAGGTTTTCGAGGAGATGCCGAGGAAGAAGTGTAGGAGGAATGAGGTTTCGTATAATTATATAATTCATGGTTTGTGTCAGGATGGGAGGGTTGATGAGGGATTGGAGATGATTTGTAGGATGGGGGAGGATGATTGTCATCCTAATGTGCGTACGTATACGATTCTTATATCAGCGTTGTGTGGAGCAGGGAGGGGGGAGGCGTTGGGTTTGTTTAAGGAGATGAGTGAGAAAGGGTGTCGGCCAAATGGACATACTTATACGGTGTTGATTGATTATATGTGTAAAGAGCGTAAGCTTGATGAAGCTAGGAGGTTGTTTGATGAGATGTCGGAGAAGAGGCTGGTTCGCTCTGTTGTCACGTACAATGCTTTGATTGATGGGTATTGTAAGGAAGGGAAGATTGAAGCGGCTTTTCAGATTTTGGAATGGATGGAGTTGAATGATTGTTGTCCTAATGTTCGTACTTACAATGAATTGGCATGTGGGCTTTGTAGAATTAATAAGGTGCCTATTGCTATGACATTGCTCAGTAAGATGGTTGAGCGTAAACTAACTGCTAGTTTGATTACGTATAACTCATTAATTCAGGGGCAGTGTAAAGATGGTAGGATAGATGTTGCTTTTCAATTGCTAAGTATGATGAAGGAAAGTGGGGTGCAAGCGGATGAGTGGACTTACAGCTTCATCATAGATTCTCTTTGCAAAAGGGGGAGAATCCAAGAGGCTCATGCTCTCTTTGACACTCTTGGGGAGAAAGGTGTCAAGGCAAATGAAGTAACTTATTCTGCTTTGATTGATGGTTATTGTAAGTCAGGAAAAATGGATTGTGCCCATGCCTTATATGACAAGATGCTAGAGGATAGGTGCTGGCCAAATTCTTGTGTTTACAATGTGCTAATTGATGGCTTGTGCAGAGAGAAGAAAATCCAGGAGGCTTTGTTGCTGTTGGCTAAAATGGTAGATGCTAATGTGAAGCCAGATGTCTATACTTATTCCATATTGATAAATGGATTGCTTAAAGCTGGTTCTTTTGATCATGCTCATAAGGTTCTAGAGCAGATGCTAACAGCTGGTTGTAGGCCTGATGCCTGTACTTACACTGCATTTATTCATGCTTATTGTAATATAGGGGATTTAGACAGATCGCAACAGTGGATGAAGAAAATGACTGAAGAAGGTATTCTGCCAGATGCTGTCACTTATACCGTACTACTTGATGGATATGGTCGACTAGGATCATTGGACCAAGCTTTTGGTGTCCTTAAGTGCATGATGGATGCTGGCTGCAAACCTCTTCATTTACTTATTCTATTTTGATCAAGCATTTGTTGAATGAAAAGTGTTCAACTGGTCATAGAAATGGAACTGGGACTGCCTTTGATCTTCAGCTAAGAGTCATCTCTGCTGATGTAGTTTATGTTTGGAAGATATTGAAATTTGAAACTATTATAGAGCTCATCAACAAGATGATTGAACATACTGTACACCAAGCGCTATCACATACAACACTTTTGTCGATGAACTTTGTAAGCAAGGACGAATGGATGTTGTTCTGCAGCTTGTTGATCACATGGAAGATGTGGGAATTTTTCCTGGCGAAGCTAACCATAACTCTATAATTAAATGCTGCTGCATGTTAGGGATGTATGAAGAAGCATCCAAAGTGATCAATAACATGGTTAAAATGGGGGAGTTACCACACCTTGAGTGTTATGTGCTACTTATTCTTGGATTATATGATAAGGGAGATGGCCCAGGCAGAGGAAGTATTTCGCAGTCTACTTTGCTGTGGGTATAATAATGATGAGATAATTTGGAAAATTTTGATTAGTGGCTTGTTAAAGAAGGGACTTGTTGATAGTTGCTGTGAGCTAATGAAAATGATGGAGAGCAGAGGGTGCCACCCCAGCCCTGCCACATATACAACGTTGATTGAGACCCTACTTAGTACATCAGAGGGGAGCTAAATGCATAATACCTTTCTGGCATCATAGCCACTTTATTCTGTGTTTGTTGCTGCTTCAAGAAATGAGACTAAACTCGTCATTCCTTTGACGAGCTGTGCGCTTCTTGTGGTATAAGTGCTTGAGTAGAATTAGATTTTGTCAGACACAGGTCAGGTTTGATCCTTACCTACTCCGGGTTTCTAGTATGTGTTACATATTTTGGAAGATTTCTCTCTTAAACTTCAACATCACTCTTTTATTTCAGCAGCTGGTCTCAATTTTCGCTCTAGAGCTCGAGTTGGATGTTCCTGGTACTGGTTGAGGTGAGTTAACCAATATCTTTCTGAACCCCCTTTGTTCATCTTAATGGGTTTGAAGCAAGGAACACATCGAGATTGCCTAATTAAGTTGACATAAAAAATTGTTATTTTATCTAATTACCAAATCAAGAATAAGGAATTGGAGGATGCTTACTGGATGCTTGTAATAGGAGTAGCAGTAGTTGTTATACTTGTTAGTACCATTTCACCTTAATCCCAACATGCATTTGTAGGCACTCAAATTTTGTTATTGTTCTACTTTTGAACAAAAAAAATATTATTCACCCAATTTAATTAATATAACCCACCTAAATATAATCCAATTGAAATATGCATATTTTGGGTTCTAAAGGATTAGGTCCAGTCCAAAGTGTAGTGCAAATAATATAGTCTATGGGGCTAGGTGAAAAGACCTTCAACAACACCTATTAAGTCCACCCAAGGGACCTCCCTTTCCTTATAAATAGACCTGGATCACCAAGTCATTATTCTGAAGTGCTCATAAATTTCTCTACTAGTTCCTCTTTAAAAGCACATCAACTCTGTGCTGTGCCTAATGAGTGACATTCGAACAAATCCAACTGATTTTCTCTGCACTCCTTCAAATATACTAAACGAAACTTTCAAACCTTTTCAAACTCTAGTTGATTCAACGTCATCCCACACCCTAACTCAGGTTGAATCACCCTACACTCAAAGTCAGGCTAACATTGAGAAAAGTCACACCACCGTCAAACGCGGGTTACCGTTGACAAAATATCACGCACACACACATGTCAAGGTTGACATTAACACGTGTCATCCTTGAGAGGACTCAATTTATTTTTATATAAACTGTTTCCAAAGGCTGCACCCCTTCCCTTATGAATACAAATTATCTTTGTTACATTATTTCTTGGTATATTTACTAATTTGTGTATCTGGGGTTATCTTTCCGCTGCAGTTGGCACTGAATAGATTTGTCACTGTATTATGTGAACATTATGTCTTAGCCCATGGAATTTTGGTTGCAGACTTAGTTTAGTTGCTAAAAAAGAAAATGAACACAGTTGAAATTAGTTTAGAACCTTTTCACTGTTATATGCAATCTCTTGATGTTTCGAGGCTCTCTTTGCTAGGAATGCATTACTGTTACTAAATAGTTTAGATACATAGAACACTTGTGCGTTCATATTGCTAACAATGCTAAGTGTAACAGAATGAACTTAGTATTTTCAATCCCTATATACAGGTGTCCACTTGTCTTCTTGAAACAATTGGTCCAGGTCTCCTGATGAATTTGAACTATCCATTAACCATTCTAATACTGAGTTTTAGTTTCCTTATGATGAATTAGGAATTCTCACCGGTCTTCCTAATTTGAAGAACCTACCCCTGTGCTTTTTAATGATTCGTTGCTTCTTGAAGGGAACCCTTTTTATGTCTTGCCCACTATTGGAACATTCATCTTTGAGGTTGTGTTTGAAGGAATGTTAACATATTGTTAATATATTGGCCCCGGATTCTTATAAATAGGAGTGGAAGCTACTCAGACCTTTGTAGGTTTTTAATTGATGCCCTTAAGCTGGAAGATTTTGAGATAGATGGTCCTCTAGCACTTTATAGCTTCATGAAAATCCTAAGTGGGTTACAAGAACAAAGAGTTTGCTTAACCTTGCTGCCTATAGAAATGCTAATGATTATTTAGTTTGGTACGAGGGTTCTCCTGGGTATTTCTATTTTCAGGTCCACTTGTCATACATGCTTGTAGCTGATCAATATGAGTGGGAGCTACTCATCTTTAGTAATTTTGTTTCTTTGCTGTATTTTACATGTGATATGATTTGATTTGGCTTAGGACCTGCAATTATGTTTATGCAAGGTCTTGTGAATAGTCATAAATCTAAGGGCCTGTTTGGTTCAAAATGTTGGAATGGTATGGATTGGGATCCTAAATGCAAGTGGGTGGTATGGATTGTAAATCCCATACTAATGTAAACTGTTTGATTCAATCTTGGAACGGATTCTATATCCATTTACACTGTTTGATTCATTTTTGGAATGGATCGTCCAATTGTTTATTTATTCCTATAAATGATTTTATTTTTATAAATTATATTTATTGTTAGTTATTATCAATTTTTAAAGATGACCAAAAAGATTTTAAAAAAACAAATATGGATTTTAAAAAAAAAACGAAAAACCCAACCCCTTAAAGCAAAACTGCCACCTCTTTCCTCCCCTTCCACCATCGTCACCACCACAGACTGCCACCCCTCCCCGCTACCCACCACCGAAACTGCCTTCCCCACCCACCAAAACCCCTTCGCCACCCACCAAACAGCCACTCCTCCCCCACCTAAACCCCTTTACCACCCACCAACGCACCTTCGCCACCCACGATTCCCCGCAACCACCCACGAAACCCCTTCAGCCAACCACCAACACACATTGCCACCCACGAATCCCCTTCAGCCACCTAGGAAACAGCCCTCCCCCAAACATGAAACCCAAACCACCCACCACGAAACCACCCTCACCACACAAAAAACACCTTCGGCCGTTGATTGTTGAAGGGGTGGCGGCTATGTTGCCCCAGACTGTCAGATCCGAGTAGGGATCCGAGGATCCGACACCCCCAACCTAAAATTTTAAGGATACGACGTATACGGTCAAAAGAATAAGGTCTTGACTAATTTTTTCTAGACACGGGTATCTGATAAAGTTGTCGGGAAAAAATTCGATATTTAGGGATGTGGTCCTAATAATACATGTACTTTGAAATTGAAAAATAAAATAAATAATAAGAGTAACAAATTGTTGTTTAGTAAGCATATTCTTATTATATAAAAATGTGTTAAAGTGACTTATTTTTACACAATGGCAGCTTCTTTTAAAAAGAGAAGCCCAAAAAATATTGGCTAGCCCAATCTTACAATAGTAGCCCATGTTTAAAACCTTTAGAAGAAAAGTAAAAAAGAAAAAGAAGAAAAACAGAGAAGAAGGGGAGGACCACATCTGTCGCCTAACAGATGAGAGAGGAAACTTGAACGACAGACGCTAGATGGCAGCCGGAGGTCCGGTGACATCATCGGAGCGAAGCCACCAGCTGGCTCGGAATTTCTCCTAGAACAAAAGCCCTATAGTAAGTTAATCTAGTTTCAACAATTTCCTTTTCAATTTCCACATCCTAGGTTTTTGATTCAAACCTAAATTGGCGATTTTTCATCGTCTTTTCTCTCCTCCTTTCTCTCTCTCGGTACTCTTGTGTTAATCGACGATGACACTTTGAAGAATAGATCCGACACTTATTCCGGTACGCGACTCGACACTTTTTTTCCAGGCGTGTCGAGCGTCGCGTCGCGCGTCGTGTCGAGTCGACACGCGATACTCCGGGTGGTCGAGGGTGTCGAGGCAACATAGGGTGGCGGGATATCATCGGCCGTTTGATACCGTTCTGCCGACAGGGAAGTGGGGTGAGAAATGGCGGTGGGCAGGGAAGGGGGGGGGCGGAGGGGTGGTTATTTGGGAAAGGGGTGGTGGGAGGGTTGTTCTATCTTTCTAGGGTTTGATACCATGTTGGAATGGAGCTCAATCTTAGGGAGGGGGGTAAGTTTCGGATTCCAAGGGATTTGGGTGCTGAGTTAGATACCCATGGGTATCACATTCCATAGCAAAATAAGCTAACCCGACATTTGGGTGGCTTCTAATCCATACCATTCCATTCAAACTAGGTGAACCAAGCATTTTACTTGCTTAGTCATGCTAGCTATCTTGAATCTTCTTTGTAACTAGACTCTAAAGATTTAAGAGGGGAATTTTGTACTCCCTCAAGTAACATAATAGTTGCAACAATTGAACTAGGGAATTCTAAGTAGAATATATAAGTATGGATAAGGGGAAGTTGATTAATAAAAGTAGGAGAGAGAAATCAGCATCTGTTAAAGAGAGAAAAGGAGGAAAATAAAACAACAAAAAAAAGTACAAAAGTGGGTGGGGACCAAAAAACACATCATTATTTCATGTAATAAAATTTACCAAAATAAGAAAGATGAAAAATTGTTGCAACCCATTTTAGGAAATTGTTGCAACTATTATGTTAAGGAGTAGATTATTCTTTACTACGGAAATTCAAACCTGTTGGTGCTGTGCCCACTTATCTTTTCATTTGGATAATTTTTCACTTGCTTTATTCATTTAGGGTAGATGGGTGGGATTGATCTTTTAGGATGCAATTTCCATCTTGGGGGATTTATGGATCTTTTTTGTCCTCTGTTGGATCTGTTGTGGCTTGTTTTGCTTCTCTTTTTTCTCCCACTTTCTGTTTGTTTTCTTTATATTGCATTATCCTCTGTGCTTCGTAATCCCGTAATAATCAAAATGTAGCACCAATAACCTTTTCTTTTTACCCATGTTTTGATGGAATGTGGTTATGTAGAGATGATAATGTTGTGCTTTCGTAGCATGAAGCTTTCCAGTGGAACAAAAAGTAGAAGGTTGTTTGATGATTTGATCCACCTACAGACATTCGATATGTGGGAATTGGACTTCGGGATTAGAGAGAGAATGGGATGAGGAGTGAAAGTTGGTGATTGAAAATCTATAGCCGTTACCTTAGTTGATATGCCGAAGTGGAAATGTATTAAATTTACGAAATTACCCCTGCCAAACTTCCTATTTTCCTTGATCCGTATTATCATGGTCCTTCTAATCCCTATGGCCTATTCCAAACTCTAATCCCCCCCCTCCCCAGCTAATAAAATAATGGCCAACTCCCAGCTCTTGGTCTTGTATCTATGATAATGCTTTGTGTCTCACTGCTCTCCACTCTCCTTAACACAATTTTTTCATGTCTAAAAAAAAGCTAGATGATAGATATAGTTGATGATTTTGCTTGTGAAAGTTGAAACGCTTTGCTGCCTGAAAATTTCAGATCTGTTTCCAGTTATATATGTTCCGAGATGATTCAATCTATCATCCAGTGAGATGTCCTCGGAATTGAATTTTGGATTGAATTTTGGACAATGTTAATTTTTGGTGAACTTTCCTGGAATTCTCTTTAGGTTTAGCGGAAAATCATTCCTCACATTTTGGAAAAATGAACCTGATGATAAAGCTACCATCTTGACAACTTTTTAATGGGACATGGAGAGCCACAAAAAGAAGTCTTTTAACGAATCTCTCCTTTACAAAAAAAATCCTTTTTTTAATCTCTAAGCTCTTAGATAAGGGTGTCTTTTGGCTCATGGGATGATTTTAGGTATATTGAAGGAAAATTGGTGATTGGAAGGGTGCGAGGTAGTAGGTGGAAATATATATTTATTTAGGAATTTTGTAGTAAGAATTCAGATGGAGGAGTGTTGATGATGATGCAAAATTAAGGCTGCTTTTTTGGAAAATTTCTACAAGGTGATCCTAGTATTGCTTTCTACACATGGTGGAAACAAATTATTTTGATTTTCTAAAGTGACCTCATGTTACTATATATGTAACTATGGTGCACTAATCATGTTTTGAAGAGCAAATACAAGTCTAAATGAGTGACCTGACTAGTCTGCCCCTTAACTAATCCACTCTACAAATCCCCACATGTTTTGTTTCCCTCATTCCAACCCTCTAATTAAAACCTTAGGCCATATTTAGGCTTGGAGCATATCTGCCTAAACTGATTAATTATTATTTCATCTTCTTCCTTTACCCAACTTTTTCCTCCCCACTGGGAATTAGGGGCATAACCAGTGACGTAACTGAGGTGGAGTTGGTGAGCCCTGAGAGAAAGAGATGAAAAAAGGATAGGAATTTTGTATCTTCAAATTTCTTATCCCAAGTTATTCAGATTCTCAACTGAAGTTTTCCACACAACCATAATCATGGTACCTCCATTCTCTGTTGGTGCTCAAGGACTACGAGGCTACCAGCAACTGCTATTGTCCATAAAGAGCAAAAGTATCTGCATCGGGTGGAGGTTTACGTTTTAGATGTAATCACTACGTATTAGCAAATTTGTCGTTGGTTTTTGTTGTATTTGAATTAATTTTTTTGAAGTTAAATTCATTGACTTGTTTGCTTGTATTTATTGTGTTCACAAAGCCAATTGATAAAGTGGGAGCTTAGGAAGTAAACGAGATAGAGATTCCGATTGGTAATGGACCGGGGAGGGAGAGAGAGAGAGAGATAGAGACTTCACTGGCAATGGAGAAAAGGAAAAAGAGGGAGCGAAGAAATATATTGGGGCAGGGATTTGTGAAGAGAGAGACTCCATTGAGGATGGCTTTGAAAGATAAGTAGAGAGAAGAAAAGAGCTCTTTTTGAATATTTATTATCAAGTGCTACCCTGTCGTTATTGGTAATGGGCTAATGGCATTTTGACTATTTACTGGTTACAGCAACCTCAAGATTACTACGAAGATTTCCCATAGCAGGAGGGGTATTTTGGCTATTTCATCAAGCCCCTGAGAAATCTCTATTCTTCTTTAGTTGATAGCTGAAGGTAGTTGTTATTTAGAGTGAGATCTGATAAACTTATAGTGGAATGTAGTTATTACTTAATAGCTGTTAAATTAGATACAATATTTGGTAAATCATTTTCTGAATTAACTGAACTGCAACTTTAAAAGTCAC